>CAMTDV010000030.1:85975140-86575140 GCA_947069175.1 Scalesia atractyloides
TTCGAATTTATTTAGAGTTATAACATATAAAAAATAAGAAAGAAATCCGATGATTGGACCCGCCGACCTGGCATTACTATTTGCATTGGAGGGTTATGAAATAATAGGAAGTTTGTATGGGTAGGAAGGCTAAGAAGTAATCTTGACCATCTATTTATAAATCAAGGGCTAAGATTAAATGGATGAAATTGAAGAAGAAAAAGAGGCGCGTTAGTTTGTTGAGGGGCATTCTAGTCAACCCAAGGTAATAGTTTCTTTCTCCTCCAATTCCCTATCATTTTTTAAACGTTAATAACTCTTTCATACGACATTATTTTTTTTATAAAAATTGCACCAAAAAAACAAGCGTTTTTTATCTTTAAAACAAGTATGCTATTGCTATATTTCGAAAAAAATAATTTCGAAAACATAGTAACGTAAAACGCAATAAAAAAAGCCAATTTTTTTGTGAAACGCCATTAACTACAGTCTACAGCGCAAAGCAGTGAACCTGAACCAAACCATCGCAAAGCAGTGAACTTGAACCAAACCATCGCAAAGCAGTGAACCTGAACCAAACTGCAGTTAAAAACGCAACAACATTAACTAATTGTAAAATGCATTGCAGTTAAAAAACGAACCAACTGCAGATAAAAACTGACAGCAGCAACTGACTGTAAAACGCACCACAGTTAAAAAAAGACCTGCAGACGTAACGTAGAACGCAACAGGAGGACTGTAACGTACAACGCAACAGCTGTAACGATAAAACGCAGTGACACTCGAGCTGTAACATTCGTCGAAAAACGGGTTTTCAAACCCGCTTCGTTTATTAATCAAATACTCAGTTATAATTTTTCGTTGCGTATTTATTGCTCAGATAAATTTTAAACAATACATAATTAATATATATATATTAGAATTTTAAACCATAATTATTAAATAACAAAAAAAATAGTGAATAAAAAAATTAATGGAGACACCGGGTTTCGAACCCGGGTCACCCGCATGCACAAACACACAACACACCACTCCGCCACACGCTTTCTTTGTGACAATACTGAAATAAATAATACTTAAAGTAAACCCAAATTCAAAACCAGAGATCACCGCGCACTCAGAACTCGCAATCACCAGAAAATCCGGCAATCCGCGATTTTGGCCATTTTCCTTTTGACTAAAACACGATAACCGACTTCAACATCGGTTATAACCGATGTCTAACCGTCAATTTCGGTCATAACCGCTGGAAAACCTTTGACCGCGAATCAAGACTCAAAATCGGACACAATTCATCCAGTTCTTCCCTATAAATACCCACTCAATCTTCTGGAAATCCTTTCGCTCAGAACCGTACACTTTTTCGAAGCTTTGATTCTTCCAGAGCACGTCGCCGGAGATTTTCATTTTCGCCGGAATCTTGCAGGAGTCGCTAGTCAGAAAACCGCATTCATTCATCGGTCGGTATAACTGTCTAAACTTCTCTGCTATCTCTTAATTTATACTTTAATCGTTCCAACCAATAATCAAAACTGTTAAAACAGTTCATACAGCCGGAAATCGCAAAATCAGAGCCGACTCTTGCCGGAAATTGAAGAAACCACTCTGAGTTGGTACATCATAATCCTTATTCTTCTTTTTCTATTCCAATTCAATCAAATTATAAGTGTTGTTGGTCAGTTAAACAAACAGTCGGCTTCACTGTTTCTGAGTTTTTATAAATGAAGAAGACAGAGTTGAGTTGTGTATTAATATAATTAAAACCAGATAATTAAACGGGTTAGACACACAGTCCAGCGGTGGACTGTGTGCAAATATAACACGCACGTCCCGAGTTCGAATCGCACACGTACCGACTTTCAGAATTAAAACCAACATTTTTAGAACTGAATCAGAACAAGTCACAGAATGTTTATAAGAGTAATATAATCCATTAGTTAAACAGATTAGACACACAGCCCAACTGGTTGGGCTGTGCGCACTCGAACCGAAGGACCCGAGTTCGACTCCGGGTCCCTGCAACCGGTTCGGCCATATAAATCATTTTTAATAAAAACCAAATAAGTTTAAAATTAATTAGTATATAAATATAATTAAAACAGAGAATATTTCGGGTTAGACACGTAGCTCAGTTGGTAGAGCTGCGTGCACGTATACGAGAGGTCCCGAGTTCGAACCTCATTCAGCGCATATAAAAACACAGTCTGACCGGTCAAGACCCGGTCAACGGTCAAAAAAAAGTCAACTGTTTTTTTATATATTTCTTTTTATTTATTTTTTAATTAGAAATTATTTAAAAATACTTAAAAATAGGATTATTAAGGTTAGAAAATTTTCTTAAACTCACAAAAATAAATCTAAAAATCCCATTTAAGAGCACTAATTAAAAATATTAATCTCAACCAAAATTTATTTATTTATCGAATCATTTTGTTATTATCTAGGTTAGTTCCTCCCTCGTCAATCGAATCATAAATTCGTGCACCTTCATCATCATCAAAGAACGCACCCATCGTGAGTGAATCTCTATCAATTCCCTATTTTAATCATGTTTTGGGGTGTATCATGTGTCGTATAATTATTTTATTATATATATAAACACTTGTGCATACATCATATCCGTGACCAAATGTGTATCAATTGTTGTGTGGATTATATATAGACTGGATTTATCATTTTCAGTGCACGCATTTCATTAGGCCCATCGGTTCCCCGTGGGAGACGGGTTGAGCATCAGGTGCCTCATAAGATCGGCTCCGTTTGATTGAGCCTTGATCTCACATTCATCATCATTCATATCATATACTCATCCAAAGTGGTTTGTGTTTGTTTATTTATATATGTTTGCTCATATGTGATTTGTCACACCCCGACCCGCAGCGGAAATAAGAGTCGGGGCATAATTGGGTTATCACCAAAGCACATGACATTTACTATTATGTTTCATAATTAAATGAAGTCAAAGTTACATTTCTCAAACCTTCAAACATGTTCATTCATTACAAAGGAAAATAACCAAACATAATAATCCCAAACACTAAATCATTTTATTTCTTCTAATCCAGGTCCTACGTGTTCCTAGCTGCTGCTGGTTCACCTGTATCATGTGTAAAATGGGAGGTTTTTGGGTCAACATAAGTTGGCGAGTGAACCTTATAGATAAACATTTAATAATGATTTTCTGGTTAGTTTATCAATAAAATATTGTGCATAATCATAAAAGAGCATATGTATGAAATCAAGCAATGGCAACATCGGTTACAATTATAACATACATCAATAATTGATAACATACATGATCATACCAACATCATATGATAATTAACATAAATGAACTGTGAGATCAAGGCTCAATCAAACGGAGCCGATCGTATTGCATGAACTGAAATGTAAATTGAACTGTGCACTCAAGGCTCAATCAAACGGAGCCGAGCGTATTGCATGAACTTGAAATGTAAATAACCGATCAAGGCTCAATCAAACGGAGCCGATCGTGCGGGCACGCCCTGACCAACCACATAATAAAATGGGGATCAAACTCAACCTCGAGGGATGGGGAGTTACGGCCTCAGCAATTGCATGTACTGAAATAATAACTTGCAAACAATTTTAACTACTGAACAGCAACAACTAACACACATGTCATGATATGATATATGCACAATAACTTGGTTATAATAAGTAAATGAATAAGACACATGATACACCCCAAAAATATGATTAAAACGGGGAATTTGAAGGGTTCACTCACATTGGGTGCGTTGGATTTGAATTGGTGAGATGCGCACGATTTGGACGAAACGATATAACAAGGAATCACTGACCTAGATAATAATAGGAAAAAAAAAATATATTAAATGGATGGATTTTATTAAAGATTTTTAATGGGATTTTTAGATATAATTTTTGTGATTTTATGGCTATTTTCTATCCTTAAAAATGTTATTTTTAAGTATTTTTAATTTTAAATAAAACAAATAATTATTTAAAAAAAATAATATTTTTTTTTTACTGTTTGACCGTTGACCGTTGACCGTTGACCGGTTCGGTCAGCGGTAATTCTTGCGCCGAGCGAGATTCGAACCTGTGACCTTCCGTTCACGCGCACGTAGCTCTACCAACTGAGCTACGTGACTAACCCGATAAAAATCTAGTTTTAATTATATTAATACACTTATTCGAATTTACCGAAAATTCCTTTATTTTACAAAACGTTTTATTCTCATCGAACCGGCGTGTGGGACGGAACTCGATCGCGTGACGTGCAGTTTGTGTTGCACACAGTCCACCGCTGGACTGTGTGTCTAACCCGGTTATATCCTTGAATTATATTATACTTAACAACTACTCAATCTAACCCGGTTAGTTTTATGAATAAAAAGGAATGTTATTACGCAGCGTGTGTGTGTAGCAAGGATCGAACTCGGGACTCGTATATAAACTTTGCACACAGTCCACCGCTGGACTGTGTGTCTAACCCGTTAACTATCCGAATTTTATTTGTTCTTAACCCGTTGTTATGCTCGTCTTCTTCACTAATATTACCGGTTTTACACAGATCACTGGTTCAGGGTTCTACTTCTTAAATAACATGATTACTAGCTTGAATGAACAGACCGAACAATTTGAGGGAAAGAATACCAGACAGGTCGTCTTCTTCAGGAAGTCCGGCGAGAACAGAAAACTCTGTTTTTTGAAACTTCGGCTGAGAGAGCTAATCAACAGAATTTAAGAGTTAAAATTGAAATTGAATCAGAGTACATGGGTTATTAGCACGATTGAATGTGTTTACCGTCAACTAGCGTGGTTCCGGCAATTTCCAGAATTTCTCCGGCGAAACCAGAAATCCAGCAGAGTCTTCTGTGACTGACTTTGAGTGACGGAATAATGTTAGTAGTGTCCCTACATTAGATTGAAACAGCAAGAGAGTAGAATCTTACTGGTTTGAGTTGGACACGGTTTTCCGGCGAGAGTTGCAGAGAATTCCGGCGACAATTTTCTTGAGCTCAAAAGACTTGAAAACGCGACGAAAAGGATTTGGAGTGTATTTGAGATAGTTCTGAATCGTATAAATGATTGGAGACGGAATTATTTGAGACTTGAATGTCTTTCGGTTTCAAAACTCAACACTTGAAGTTTATTCAATCTAACCTTAATTAGAAACCGATATGCGTCGGTTATGAGTTAACTAAACGAACGAAAAACTGATTTGGCGATTTGGCTTACCGATTTCCGTTACTCAAATACCAATAACCGTTCATCCGAGTTTGTGTATAAAGTTCAATTGTTTTCATAATATTAACAGAAAACAACTGGTGGCGGAGTGGTTTGGAGACGGATGGATAAGTCATTAGAGGCAGTTGACCCGGGTTCGAGTCCGGTCAGCTCCAAACATTTTTTATTTATTTTATTTTAACTTTTTATCAAATATAATTTTTATAGTTTGGTTTATATATTAATTATGAAACATTTAAACTCAAAATATTCATAAATACTTAATGAAATTTTGTAACTTGATATTTGATTACAAAACGAAGCGGGTTTTGGAAACCCGATTTATACAAATGTTACAGTATCCCCTACTTTTAGGAATTTCGTCCCGAAATTCAAACAGTTGAAGTAGTAGGGAAAAGATGAGGGTATTTTTCACGCATTGAGTCTTCACGTTCCCAAGTAAACTCAGGTCCCCGTTTCGACTCCCAGCGTACCCTAACAATAGGAATGCGACTTCGACGTAGACGCTTTTCTCCATAGTCCATAATCTCTACTGGCCGTTCGATAAAATGCATGGATTCATCAATCTGAATATCCTCCAGTGGAATATGAAGATTCTCATCAGCGAGGCACTTCTTCAAGTTCGACACGTGGAATGTGGGATGAATTCTGTCGAGTTCTTCCGGTAGGTCAAGCTTGTAAGCTACAGGACCTACTCTTTCGAGTATCTTGAAAGGTCCTACGTAACGTGGTGCTAGCTTTCCCTTTTGCCCAAAACGAACTACTCCCTTCCACGGTGACACTTTTAAAAGCACATGATCACCAACGCTAAACTCCAAGGGCTTCCGTCGTTTATCTGCGTAACTCTTTTGACGACTTTGAGCCGCTAGAAGATTGTTTCTGATTTGATGAATCTTATCTGTTGTTTCTTGGATCAATTCCGGACCAGTAATTTGAGCTTCCCCAATTTCGTGCCAACAAACAGGAGATCGACACTTTCGACCATATAAAGCTTCAAAAGGTGCCATGCCGATACTAGAATGATAACTGTTGTTGTACGAAAATTCGACTAACGGTAGGTGAGCGTCCCAATTTCCCTTGAAGTCTATGACACATGCTCTAAGCATATCCTCAAGGGTTTGAATGGTGCGCTCAGACTGTCCATCAGTTTGGGGATGATAGGCGGTACTGAGATCTAGTCGAGTGCCCATTGCGGATTGTACTGCCTGCCACGTCCGTGAGGTGAAACGACCATCACGATCAGAAATAATACTTAATGGAACTCCATGACGGCTGACGATTTCGCTGATATAAATACGAGCAAGCTTTTCGTTCTTAAAATCTTCTCGAATAGGAATAAAGTGAGCTGATTTTGTGAGTCGGTCTATAATCACCCATATAGTGTCATACCCACTAGAAGTGCGAGGTAACCCGGTAATGAAATCCATGGTTATATTTTCCCACTTCCAGACAGGTATTTCTGGTTGGACCAGAAGTCCTGAGGGTCTTTGGTGTTCAGCCTTTACTTTAGAACAAGTGAGACACTTGGAAACAAAAACGGCAATATCTTTCTTCATTCCAGGCCACCAATAGGTGTACCGTAGGTCTTGATACATCTTATCGGCTCCTGGGTGTATAGAATATCGCGACTTATGGGCTTCATGCATGAGTGTTTCACGAAGATTGATATGGTTAGGAATCCATATACGATCTAGGTAATACAAAATGCCATCAGATTTAGTTTCCAGCTTTAGCTCGGCTCCACAGGACATCTCTTTTTGTACATCTTCCTCTGTTATTGAAACGTGTTGAGCTTCTCGAATTTGATCCTTAATATTGGTTATAATTTGCGAACATAGAAGATGAATAGAGTTCGCATATCCCTTTCGACTAAGTGCATCAGCCACCACATTTGCTTTACCAGGGTGGTATTTGATTTCACAGTCGTAATCATTTAGAAGTTCGACCCATCTCCGTTGCCTCATATTTAACTCTTTCTGATTGAAGATGTGTTGAAGACTCTTATGGTCAGTGTATATTTCACACTTCGTGCCATAAAGATAATGTCTCCATATCTTAAGAGCGAATACAACGGCTCCAAGTTCAAGGTCATGAGTGGTGTAGTTCTTTTCGTGAGTCTTGAGTTGCCTTGAGGCATAAGCTATGACTTTTCCTCTTTGCATGAGAACGCATCCCAATCCTTGCCCTGACGCGTCGCAATAGACTACAAAATCATCACAACCTTCAGGAAAAGTGAGGATTGGTGCATCACAAAGTCTTTGCTTGAGGGTTTGAAAAGCTTCTTCTTGCTTGGGCCCCCATACAAATGGTTTCCCTTTATGGGTTAAAGCCGTGAGTGGCACCGCAATGCGAGAGAAGTTTGAAATGAATCGACGATAGTAACCAGCAAGTCCAAGAAAAGACCTTACTTCAGTTGGCGTACGTGGAGCTTGCCATTCTTGAACTGCTTTAATCTTTGATGGGTCCACGTGTATTCCTTTGTCATTGACTACATGCCCAAGAAATTGCACCTCTTTTAACCAGAATTCACATTTAGAGAACTTGGCATAAAGCTTTTCCTTTTCTAGAAGTGCAAGAATAAGTCGCAGATGACGCTCATGATCAGCTTTGGATTTTGAATAGATAAGAATATCGTCAATGAACACAATAACAAATCGATCAAGGTAAGATTTGCAGACTCTATTCATTAGGTCCATGAAAACAGCTGGTGCGTTGGTTAATCCAAACGGCATAACCATGAATTCATAGTGACCATATCGAGTTCGAAAAGCAGTTTTTGGGACGTCTTCTTCATGCACCCTAAGCTGATGATAGCCCGATCGAAGGTCGATTTTCGAAAAGCAACTAGCACCTTGTAGCTGGTCAAGAAGATCATCTATACGAGGTAAAGGATATCGATTTTTGATAGTTAACTTGTTGAGCTCTCTGTAATCGATGCACATGCGAAAAGATCCATCCTTCTTCTTTACGAAAAGTACCGGTGCACCCCAAGGCGATGAGCTGGGACGTATAAATCCCTTGTCTGTCAACTCTTGCAATTGACTGGCTAGCTCTTGCATTTCAGAGGGGGCTAACCTATATGGAGATTTTGCCACTGGTGTAGCACCAGGTATAAGATCGATACGAAACTCGACATCTCTGATTGGAGGAAGTCCTAAAATGTCGTCAGGAAAAACTTGTGGAAAATCTTTTACAACAGGAATATCTTCAAGTTTCTTTTCTGCGGTCCCCTTCTTGATGATATGGGCTAAAAACGCGACATAATTCTTACGAAGGTATTTCTGTGCTTGAAGGCAAGACATTAAGTTGAGTCCTTTCGCCGAGGTTTCTCCAATAATTCGAAGAGTCTGACCGTTTGAAAGAGGAATACGAATAAATTTCTCACGACATACAACTTCCGCATTATGCTGACTAAGCCAATCCATTCCGACTATGATGTCGAAACTTCCCAGCTTCATAGGAATAAGATCGACTGAGAAATCGTGATTGTTTAGGGTGAGCGTACAGTTGCGTAAAATAGAGTTTAACAAAACTGGTTTTCCATCTGCAACTTCCACTGTTATGGATTCCGCGAGCTTATCTCGATTTTTACTTAAGATAGGTTCAAACTCTAATGACACGAAACTTCTATCCGCACCAGTATCAAATAACATAGAGGCATATCTACCATTTATAAGAAACGTACCGTTGACCACATTGCCGTCAGCTCTGGCCTGGTTTGCGTTAATATTGAAAGCCCTTCCTCTAGCAGGTGGAGGAGCTTGATTTGCTTGGTTCACTGGGTTGGCTTGGGCCTGAGCATGAATAATATTGACTAATCTTGGACATGTGTTCCTGAAATGACTTGGATCTCCACAGTTGAAACATGCCCGCATAGGTTGACCCATAGGGTAGTTGGGTTGATAGTATGTTTGGGCTAAATGTTGAGTGGGTGGAAATGGTTGTTGTTGTTGGGCTTGACCCATAAATTGTTGGTGGGTTTGGGTTATAGGTGGGTGGCGATTTGTTCGCTGAGGTGCGCGGCATTGTTGTACAAGGTGTCCAGCGCGACCGCAGCTGGTACAGTACTGGCAAGGATAGTCAGGGGAGTGGTGATACTGACAACGGTTACATTTTGGTAGTGGTCCTGTGTATGGTCTTTTGTATGGCGCGGGTGGAGGAGTGGCTTGTGTGATGGGTGCAGCAGGAACAGGGGTGTTGGTGTGGGTAACTGCAAAGTTCCTGTTGTTACGCTTCCTCTTGTTACCAAATTTAGAGGAAGGAGTGTGGTGGTTTGAGGTTTGTCCCTCAGCAGGAGCTTTCTTCTTTTCTTCCTTGAACTTCCCATTACGAATTCGGTTTTCGGTTAGTTCTGTTGCCAACACCATGGCAGCTTCGAGTGTTACCGGTGAAACACTGAGGACCGAATCTTGGATTTTCGGGGGAAGTCCTCGAATGTAATGTTCGATCAGACGGTAGGTTGGAGTGAATAAGTTTGGTACCATCTGGTTCAACTCCAAGAACCGTTTGTTGTAAGTAGAGTGATCACCATCTTTTTGTTTCAGGGCATGAAATTCATCTTCCAATTTCTTAATCTCACTCCTAGGACAGAATCGCCTAGTCATGATCTCCCTTAACTCCTCCCAAGTTAAGGCCATCGCATCTTCCATTCCCCTCTTTCCCTTCTCGGTATTCCACCAAGTGAGAGCTACCCCAAGTAGTCTCCCGGTGGCATAACGAACTTTGCGATCCTCAGGACAATCGCAGTTTAGAAAAACGTTTTCCATCTCCTCGAACCAACGTTGGAGAGCAGTGACTCCCTCAGTCCCTTCGAATTTTGGGGGATCGCAAGACTTAAAATGTTTGTAGGTGCATTTGCCGGTAGGAGGGTCGTTGATGATCTGGTCCTGTTGTTGAGGAGGGTTAGTAGGATTTGCAGCAAGAGCTTGTTGTACTTGTACTACGATGTCAGGTAATATCGTGGCCATTTGGTTGGCGATATGAGTGGCCAATCGTTCCTGAGACTTTTCCGATTTCCTACTCCTTCGATGCGATCTATACGACATCTACAGGATCATAAAATGAGAAGATTGTGAGTTTATGGTATCTTTTAGGTGTCATGTGTCTTAAAAAAAAATGAAAATGACATAAATATCAATAATGCAACTACATCCGAAGGATGTCTTGGGTTCGCTCATGTTGGGCCTCAAATGTCCCCCATACCTTCACCTATATAGTCATGTGGGCCCCCATGGCTATTGGTTTGGTAGGATTCACATTAGTATTGGCAATTTAACACTCGCATCCCCCGAATGCTAACCACAAAATATGTTTCATGAGATGTTTGGTCGGAACGTGTCCAGGTGTAGACACAATGACTACTCAAAGTGGGATTAGCTCTCACGACGTTTGGTATAGCATGCTTTGGCCTAATAGGTATTTCGTACTCTCATCGTTGGTCCCCAGGTAGGCAAACTGGTCCTTTATTTTGGATTTATACGAATGCCAGCCTAGACAGGACGTTCCGACTACCGGTACTAGTACCCTTCCAGTTACTACATGCCCGTCATGAGAACTCACTTTGATGAGATTTGAAAACACGAAAATCGTTGTAAAATCAATCATGATGTGGTGTGTGCTTGCATGGATGTGATATGTTATGATCATACGATTTCATGATAAGCATTATTTGATAATACATACTTATGAACATGCTTGAACAATATCAAATGTAACATTTTGACATAAACATATAAACATCATGAAATTTGGCATATAACACACAAGATTCTTATAGGTTTCTAATCGACTATAGTATAGGCTCTAAGGGTCTAATAACCTATCCTATATCCCTATAGTCATGGCTCTGATACCAATCTGTCACACCCCGACCCGCAGCGGAAATAAGAGTCGGGGCATAATTGGGTTATCACCAAAGCACATGACATTTACTATTATGTTTCATAATTAAATGAAGTCAAAGTTACATTTCTCAAACCTTCAAACATGTTCATTCATTACAAAGGAAAATAACCAAACATAATAATCCCAAACACTAAATCATTTTATTTCTTCTAATCCAGGTCCTACGTGTTCCTAGCTGCTGCTGGTTCACCTGTATCATGTGTAAAATGGGAGGTTTTTGGGTCAACATAAGTTGGCGAGTGAACCTTATAGATAAACATTTAATAATGATTTTCTGGTTAGTTTATCAATAAAATATTGTGCATAATCATAAAAGAGCATATGTATGAAATCAAGCAATGGCAACATCGGTTACAATTATAACATACATCAATAATTGATAACATACATGATCATACCAACATCATATGATAATTAACATAAATGAACTGTGAGATCAAGGCTCAATCAAACGGAGCCGATCGTATTGCATGAACTGAAATGTAAATTGAACTGTGCACTCAAGGCTCAATCAAACGGAGCCGAGCGTATTGCATGAACTTGAAATGTAAATAACCGATCAAGGCTCAATCAAACGGAGCCGATCGTGCGGGCACGCCCTGACCAACCACATAATAAAATGGGGATCAAACTCAACCTCGAGGGATGGGGAGTTACGGCCTCAGCAATTGCATGTACTGAAATAATAACTTGCAAACAATTTTAACTACTGAACAGCAACAACTAACACACATGTCATGATATGATATATGCACAATAACTTGGTTATAATAAGTAAATGAATAAGACACATGATACACCCCAAAAATATGATTAAAACGGGGAATTTGAAGGGTTCACTCACATTGGGTGCGTTGGATTTGAATTGGTGAGATGCGCACGATTTGGACGAAACGATATAACAAGGAATCACTGACCTAGATAATAATAGGAAAAAAAAAAAAATATATTAAATGGATGGATTTTATTAAAGATTTTTAATGGGATTTTTAGATATAATTTTTGTGATTTTATGGCTATTTTCTATCCTTAAAAATGTTATTTTTAAGTATTTTTAATTGATTTTTAATTTTAAATAAAACAAATAATTATTTAAAAAAAATAATATTTTTTTTTTACTGTTTGACCGTTGACCGTTGACCGTTGACCGGTTCGGTCAGCGGTAATTCTTGCGCCGAGCGAGATTCGAACCTGTGACCTTCCGTTCACGCGCACGTAGCTCTACCAACTGAGCTACGTGACTAACCCGATAAAAATCTAGTTTTAATTATATTAATACACTTATTCGAATTTACCGAAAATTCCTTTATTTTACAAAACGTTTTATTCTCATCGAACCGGCGTGTGGGACGGAACTCGATCGCGTGACGTGCAGTTTGTGTTGCACACAGTCCACCGCTGGACTGTGTGTCTAACCCGGTTATATCCTTGAATTATATTATACTTAACAACTACTCAATCTAACCCGGTTAGTTTTATGAATAAAAAGGAATGTTATTACGCAGCGTGTGTGTGTAGCAAGGATCGAACTCGGGACTCGTATATAAACTTTGCACACAGTCCACCGCTGGACTGTGTGTCTAACCCGTTAACTATCCGAATTTTATTTGTTCTTAACCCGTTGTTATGCTCGTCTTCTTCACTAATATTACCGGTTTTACACAGATCACTGGTTCAGGGTTCTACTTCTTAAATAACATGATTACTAGCTTGAATGAACAGACCGAACAATTTGAGGGAAAGAATACCAGACAGGTCGTCTTCTTCAGGAAGTCCGGCGAGAACAGAAAACTCTGTTTTTTGAAACTTCGGCTGAGAGAGCTAATCAACAGAATTTAAGAGTTAAAATTGAAATTGAATCAGAGTACATGGGTTATTAGCACGATTGAATGTGTTTACCGTCAACTAGCGTGGTTCCGGCAATTTCCAGAATTTCTCCGGCGAAACCAGAAATCCAGCAGAGTCTTCTGTGACTGACTTTGAGTGACGGAATAATGTTAGTAGTGTCCCTACATTAGATTGAAACAGCAAGAGAGTAGAATCTTACTGGTTTGAGTTGGACACGGTTTTCCGGCGAGAGTTGCAGAGAATTCCGGCGACAATTTTCTTGAGCTCAAAAGACTTGAAAACGCGACGAAAAGGATTTGGAGTGTATTTGAGATAGTTCTGAATCGTATAAATGATTGGAGACGGAATTATTTGAGACTTGAATGTCTTTCGGTTTCAAAACTCAACACTTGAAGTTTATTCAATCTAACCTTAATTAGAAACCGATATGCGTCGGTTATGAGTTAACTAAACGAACGAAAAACTGATTTGGCGATTTGGCTTACCGATTTCCGTTACTCAAATACCAATAACCGTTCATCCGAGTTTGTGTATAAAGTTCAATTGTTTTCATAATATTAACAGAAAACAACTGGTGGCGGAGTGGTTTGGAGACGGATGGATAAGTCATTAGAGGCAGTTGACCCGGGTTCGAGTCCGGTCAGCTCCAAACATTTTTTATTTATTTTATTTTAACTTTTTATCAAATATAATTTTTATAGTTTGGTTTATATATTAATTATGAAACATTTAAACTCAAAATATTCATAAATACTTAATGAAATTTTGTAACTTGATATTTGATTACAAAACGAAGCGGGTTTTGGAAACCCGATTTATACAAATGTTACATGATTATTGCACAAATTTTCCTTATTAAATAAAACAAGAAATTAGGAACAATGCTTTATCAAGGTTCACTCGCCAACTTTTGTTGACCCAAAATATCCCCCGTTTTACACATGATACAGGTGATCCAGCTGAGGCAAGAAACACATAGGAAGGCCTAGAAGAATAAACCAGTTTAAGCTTTGGATTATTTATATAGTTTCATTTCCTTGTAATTGTATGAATTTTGTTTTGGATATTTAAGTTGAAATTTGAATTTAATAAATATGAAACATGTTAGTAAACATCATGAGCTTTGGTGATAACCCAATTATGCCCCGACTCTTATTCCGCTGCGGGTCGGGGTGTGACACGAGCCCGGGTTTTCAGAACTTCATTCGTGTCCGCAGGACGTGCGGGTGCACACTAGTTCAACTAAATTCCGGTTCCAATTTGCACCACCCCTGTGCACCCGCGCGTAGGACTTATGGTAAAACATGTCATAAAGTTATGTTGGTTATGCAAAGGTTTTACCTTATAAATAACCTTTTACTTTGTTTCCACACCAATGTGGGACAAGTGGTTTACCATTTTGGGACATCCATTCAAACACACTTAATTTCCAACATTATTATCATATAGTTTCATTTTAAGTTTAACAAACCATTATAAAACACAATGCACTAAAAACATAAAATAAGGTGTTAAATCTAAAACGAAATGGATAAAAAACTGTGTTATTTCATTATTTTGTAAAAATCAATGGACCAAAAAACACCCAAAAAGTGTGTTTTTTCATTTTTTTGTAAAACGCAATGGATAAAAACTGTGTTTTTTCATGATTTTGTAAAACCCAATGGACCAAAAAAACACCAAAAAAATGTGTTTTTTCATTCTTTTGTAAAACGCAATGGAAAGTGTATTTTCTAAAACGCAATGGGCTAAAAACACAAAAAAAATTGTCTTTTCTTAAACGCAATGGACTAAAAACACAAAAGAAAGTGTTTTTTTTTTCTAAAACGCAATTGATTAAAAACACAAAAAAATGTATGTTCTAAAAGTCATCGTACTAAACAAAAAAAATGTTTTTTAAACGCAACCGATTAAAAACACAATAAAAATGTGTTTTCTGATTGTGTTATAAATCTCGATGATAGAAAATCTTACATTTAAAATGAAGTGAAAAAAAGAATCTAAAATTGCTTAAAACTACGCAATGATGAAAAAATATATCAAGCGAATGGATAAAACTTCAAATTTATTATAAAGCATAATTCAGTAATTCCATGTTTCATGTTTATTGCGTTTTGAGTAAACTGCCATTTTGGTCCCTGAGGTTTGGTCAGTTTTGTCACTTTAGTCCAAATATCAAAGTTTTTGCATCTGGGTCCCTGTGGTTTCATTTTTGTTGCCATTTTGGTCCAAAAGTGAAAGTCAGATTTCTAAAAGAAAAACATGATTTTTTTGTCATTTTCCTTAGGGGCATTTTGATCATTTAAGCATTAATAAACCCCAAACCCCCCTAAAAGGACAAAAATGCCCCTGAGGAAAAAGGACAAAAAATATAGGTTTTTCTTTTAGAATCTGACCTAATTTCACTTTTGGACCAAAATGACAACAAAATGAAACCACAGGGACCCAGATGCAAAAACTTTGAGATTTGGACTAAAATGGCAAAACTGGCCAAACTTCATGGACCAAAATGGCAGTTTACTCTTGCGTTTATAAGAAATGCTATTTGAATATTTAGACAAAGAATTTAAAATGAGTGAAAAAAAGAATCTAAAATTGCTTAAAACGTAATGATGAAAAAATATATCAAACGAAAGGATAAAACTTCAAATTTATTGTAAAGCATAATTCAATAATTCCATGTTTCATGTTTATTGCGTTTTATAAGAAATGCTATTTGAATATTTAGACAAAGAATTAATATAGAATAAATACATGTAAAACGCAACATGTAATAAATTAAATAACAAAAAGTGTAAAATAAAAATATAATAAAGCAAATCCATTTCAAAAAACTGCAACAAGCCTATACATACATATGTATGTATTTCGGGAATGTAATAAATGAAGTTAAAAGGTTTTCTTACCTGTTGGATCTTTAGTTGCAGGGATTTTACATGCGTGCCATCTTTGCCTTTCTTTCTATTAATTCTTAAATTTATGGTAAGTTATCATTATTGCTTTATCTTCAACTTATTCATGAGTAGAGAGAACCTTGGAGAGGATTATGGTGGCAGTGGGTGATGGAGTGGTGGCGGTTGGCAGCGGCGGTGGTGGTAGTCGTGGTGGTGGCGGTGGTGGTGGTTGAGAGATGGTGGTGATAAGGGGTGTGCGTGACGGGGGTTATTGCTCCTGAAGATCGGGGTAGATGAAGAAGATTGTTAGTGGCTGACCAAAATACCCTTCCCACTTGTTTTTCTATTTTGACACGTGTAAGGCTAAGATGCCTTCTTAGACTTTCTAGCATAATTATACTTCCTATTTGATCTTTACCCTTGCATTGGATTCTATTTAACTTTTTGACTTCTCAGATCCTTTTGTACTCACAACTAACTATATTTGTATTTTTATTTATTTATTTCAATTCACTAATATAAGGTAAACGATGTATATATACAAAAACATTTTCATATATTCAGAGATTATTAAAAAAAACTGATTACTATAAGTTGCATGAAAAACCTATAAGAACTTCTTATGTTAAAAGATAAATATATAAGCAATAATAAGAAACACAAGCAATAGTTAAAACATAAGGGAAAATGAGATGGACCCACAAAATGACATAAACCTATATTTCGTATGTATCACTATCGAAAATACTTCGCGTGGCACCCAAGTTAGTAACTGTACGGTGGCCGAGGTTGGACTCACGCTTGTGAGTGAAGCAAGTTGGTGTAGTGTAAGTGTGATCACTTCGTAAGAGCATTCACATCCAGCTCCCAAAAAATATACATACATTCCACGAAAAAACAACTCATATATCAATATATTTCCATTAAAAACAAATATTTTTCTCTCTTATTTTCAATTAAATAATATTTTTATACCTTTATCATTACATTTTCTCTCTCCTTCACTCACAATCACTTTCAACATATATTAAAAAAGTATAGGGGGTGAACAGTGTCTCCCGAAATATACAGATGAACAGTAACATTTTCTCTCTCCTCCACTCACAACCACTTTTTATACTCTTTATATTTAAAAACCCCACACACAGATTTTGATTCCCAGGATGTGAATGCTCTAACATATGTTAGTGATAGTGAGAAGGGACACCCCTCATGCCTAGGCGACGACTACGTGGTGTGCCTTCAATGTCATTATCACATTCCATAACGCATGGCCTTAACTTAGTTACATCATTTTATTAAGTCTTCTAATCTTGTAGGATCTCATTTTTGCAGCAAGTCCGTTGATCATGAAACATTAAGAGACAAAACACAAACATGTTGCATAGTCAAAAAATAAATGTGGTTAGATACTAACTAAAAATGTTTTTAAGGCCTAGATTCTAGAAAAATGGGATTATTTACTTTTGGGCCTAAAAGCCCAACCTTTATTAGCACCTTATTGGAACCACCGGGTTTTTTGAACCCGGAACCGGTTCTACTATTAGCCGGGTAGGAACCGAAACCGGTTCCAGGTCGGTTCCACCGGGTCGGGTTTGGAACCGGTTATTATGCCCATCTCTACATAGTGTAGGCTTCGTAAGGAACCCAAAAAGAGGGGTAAGTAATCTGGGCCTTACGTTGAATTTAATCTAATGGCTGTAATTAAGTAGGATTTAACACTTTGGGGTAACTTGGGGAAGTTTAAAATTTTCTATCTTTACTTCTTTCCTACATCTCCTTATAAGTAGGGTGTAAACAAGCCTAGAGGCTTGAGAGTTGCTCGTTATTGGCTCGGTTAAAAGCTCGAACGAGCTGAGCCTGAAATACAGGCCGTTTAGTTATCGAGGCCCGGGCTCGAGCCTGAAATACAAAGCTCGTTTTGGCTCGCGAGCCTAAACGAGCCCAAACAAAAATTTATTTATTTATTTTATATATAATATAATAATAATAATGATGATACAATTGGCGACCCGAGCTCGAGCCGGGCTTTGTCTCGTTTAAGCGATATAGAAGTGAGCTCGAGCTGAGTTTTTAGCTTGTCTGAGGTTGTTCTCAAAATAGCTCGAGCTTTGGGTTTTACTCACGAGCCGAGCTCGAGCTCAATAAGTAGGCTCGAACCGAGCCAAGCTCGAGCTCGAGCTTCATAAAAACATAACGAGCCGAGCTCGAGCCCAGTCGAGCTCGGGATCGGCGCTTGATACAAATTGTTGATTTTTCTTTTAGAAAATTATTAAAGCTATAAGACGATCACAATAATCGTTGATGACATTTGTGGCTCACATATTAATAGCATCAATGGTTTGGTGATCTTTTTTTAAGCAAGCACCCACAAAGACCTTTTTTCTTGTAAATATTTTTAAGTTACCAGAGTTGTTTTACATGTGAGAAAGAAAGTTGTTTATTTGAATAGAGTTGCTTTACATGTGGTTTTGGATTTTGATTACGGTGGGTTTGTGTTTCGATGGATGGTTACATAACACATGGATACTTGGATTATACCAAAACATGAATTAAAAATGTGTAATAGGGTGTTTATGGTCGAATTTAACCGTTTTTAGGCCAAGCCATTCAGCACGGTTTGAAAATTTCTAAACCAACCTATAAATTTATTTATTTATTTTATAGAAAATCAACTACGAAACCAAACCATTTAACACCCATATTTGCTAACAAGAACATGATTAGATGTATAAACACGCTATTAGCTCTATCCATAAATGTAGAAAGAAAGAAGCATATTATTTATCAACGTTGTCGAGTGGCATTTGCAACTCAATGAACATTGATGCATCACCAAGTGAGACTCACAAACATGATTGTTTTTTCTGTCATTTTTTTTTCTTATACTGAGGTTTTATTTTAAATATTTTATCGTTTTCGTCTTGTAGTAAAAGTGGTTTACATTTTCACTCATTCAGGTTTGTACGTTTCACTTTTGGCCTTTCAAGTTTTGCTTCTTCTTTTTGTCTTTAAGTTAAAGCTTTCTTGGTATAAGTTCGAGTTTTTCTACATTTTACATCACATGATGGTGTACATTCGGGTTATTGTTATTGACTTTTTCAGGTTTTGGTCGTTATTTGCTTAATACTTAGTACGGTTTTACGACCCCTGAGCTAACAACGCAGGTGGTAACCCATTAGTTACATACAGTTACAGTATGAGGACCAACCTATAGAGTGACTTTCCCCTATCACTATTAGAAAACGTTTACTAATGAAACTTCACCAACGACTAAATAAGGTCAGTAACTAACCTTGGTAATAGATTTTCACTAATCCAACATCACCAACGGCTTATCCATCGATGAATGTACCACAATTGTCTAACCATTATTGGGTAATCTGTCGGTGAGACCATCCACAAGCTATCTCTCGGTACCGTTGGTAAATTCTATGACCACAACGTTCCTAGCAGATTGTAACTAACATGTGGACTAAATATCACATTAATTAATAATAGATAAAATTGCACAAATCAACCTTTATGTTATACCTAAACTGCACTTCATACCTTTCACTATGAAATCGGTTAAACATAACCTTTATGTTCATGTTTTGTTAACCTTTACAACCAACGTCGTCCAAAAACTCAGTTAAATTACCTCACATGCAATGCATAAAATCAGTTTTTTGACTTTTTTTTTATAAATTTGGATACAAATTCAGAAATTAATATTCACTATCCGAAATTTTCGGATATCTGAAAACCGAATAATCCAATCTTGAACACCCCTACCATTTGGTATTTATTCTGGGCTTCAATGTTCAAAATCTTACAACATTAGCCCATTGTATCCTCAACAATACTGTTAGTTAAGGCCCATGATGCATCTAAGATTAGGTTTGGGCTTTTCGCCGATACACTCTTCCTAAGAAATTATTATTATTATAGCTATTTTGTTTTGTTTTTGTACTTTATTGTTTTGCTGATTTTTTTTGTTCGAGCAAGTATTTCACTTAAGAATTTGAAAAAAATAAAACAGTGTTATCATCAGTTATAATTGCTAATTGTTCACATGACCGATCTGTTGCTTATGTGACCCTTTTTTCACATGACCGATATGTTTAGTTAATGTTGACAATAGTGTGGCATTTGAGTTATTTTTTTAAACTATTGGCATTATTTGTTATTATACACAATCCTAACCTTAATTCAGATCCAAAGAAATTCATTAGATGATGGGGTGTGTGGTATGTACACTGACTATGATAAGAGAGAGGATATCGGGAAGGAGACTAATGTATATATATTCGACTCTTAAATTAAATTATCGCATCCTCTATTTTTACGGCTTTATCTCTGCCATATCAGATTTTAAATATTTTTCATTTTTACAACAAACACTAGCAATACATTTTTTCTTTTCTTATAATAAATCATTTTTTTTCTTATAATCAATCATATATTTTTCATGCTGCAATATTTATTATAAGAAACTGTTTATTTCTTTATACAATATAGATAAATAAATATCAAAAAACTCGAAGACTATAGGGTGTAGGGGGCATGGTTGGATCATCAATCGTCACGTTGGACCATTAATAGATTGCTACACCATCTCCTTGTCTCATCCACCATGATTCTCATGGATTAAACCATGGCAACCATGGGCCTCCTTTCCTTATTCAACATGTCCTTTCTTTTTTACAAAAATAAATTAAAATAAGATAATAGTGGTTTGGGTCATGACCACACCCTTAGGGTAGTTGTTTTGGATGATGGATTAGAAGTACGTGACATGACGCTGATGTGAAGGGTCATGGTGATCATGAGGGTCATGATCTAAGTAGTTAATACGGTAAAATATCGGATATCGGTCAAGGATCGATATTTGAGATATCGTTTATCGCGGTAGGATATCGGTGGGATATCGGTAATTTTAATATCATGCTAAATTTATATATATAGCAATTTAACACTAGCAATATAGTATACTCACCTACCATTAATAAATTACGCATTTGCAACTTGCAAAACACTAACAATTGTAGTAAGTAGAAACTTACTAAGACTTAAAACTCTAACATTTAACAACAACTAACAATTAAGACTTAAAACACTAATAACAACAATAAGAAAAAAGACATATGGTAAAACTACGAAGAAAGGTATTGATATCGGGAAAATCGGTGATATATTGGTCAAATGTCGGTCCAATATTGGTTAAATATCGGTCAATATCGTTGATATTATCGGCACCGATATTCTGACGGATATTTTGTAACGATATCTCGGTGGGGGACTGATAACCGATATATCACTGATATATCGGTTGATATATCGAGATATTAACTACATAGGTCATGATCACACCCTATAGCCTAATAAAAGATCATACAAACCAAACAAAAAAGGATTTGACAAAAAGTACAGTAGAATTTTAAGATGTCCACAAATAATTAACTTATTTTATTTAGGCTATAGGGTATTGTCATGACCTAAATGATTATCATCATCCTTCACGTCATCGTTATATCATCCCATCAAAATCCACTACCCTATATGGTGCGATTATAACCCAAACCACCATCCACTATTTATTTTTTTAATTTATTCCAAAACATGAAAATCATCAGATGGGGCTTATGGTTGCCATGGATTAAACCAAACGAACCACGATGATTCAACAAGAGGGTGGTATAGGCGTGTAGCGATGGGTCCATGTCCCACGTTTCCCCCCATACCCCACAGCTTTATAATATATAAAAGTTAAGAACTTACTTTATTTAGCATATATATTCTTGAAGCTATTATACAAAAATGGTATTACTTTATTTAATATATATATTCTTGAAGCTATTATACAAAAATGGTAAAAATTAACAGATTTTAGAGGGTGTTTGGGATTGCGTTTTGAAGTGATTATTTGATTCTTGCGTTTGTAAAACATAAATAATCTAAAAAAGTGTTTGGATGAAAAAGTGATTATCTGCCTCCAAAACGCAGTTTTGGAGAAGCATGTACCTACATGCTTTTTCAAAACGTAGTTTAGAAACGTAAAATCAATTTTGAAAACGCAACACGAAACATCTTTATAATATATAAAAGTTAAGAACTTACTTTATTTAACATATATATTCTTGAAGCTATTATACAAAAATGGTATTACTTTATTTAACATATATATTCTTGAAGCTATTATACAAAAATGGTAAAAATTAACAGATGTAAAACCTGATTTAAACAATAACTTTAAAACAAATTAATAAACATGAAACAATTAACTTGTCCCCAAACCAACTGACAACCAATGAAGACTAAGCTGACCACATTAGGGTTGATTAAACACATGATTTTGACATCTAACATAATTTTGGAATAAAATCTTTCAGATATCCTTGTAATCCAATAAAAAATGAATAGTCTCACCAAAAAGTACCTCTACGGATCCACCACCATTACACTTTAATAATTCATATATACGTACATACATATATCGTTGATATAAAAAAGGATTATATTTTGCATACCTTGATTAGGCGATATTAATATATTTGTCAGACGTCTTACTTGTATATATATGGTTATTAGATAGTGATCATGACATATATCCAACAAATGTTTCCTCTGTGAAGTTTTTAGACCATGAAAACTATCTGAATCGGGTAAATGTCTTGTTATCACGGTTTGGGTAAGTTGTCGTGCGATAAGTGTCGGGTAAATGTCTTGGTTTTAGACCATGATATTTGTACTTTTGTAGTGTTGATTTCCGATAATGGGACTAATGACGTACATGGGTCTTTTTTTTGTTCTAGACTACAAAATCACTTGCAGTTTTCTACTTGATGTATGTCTCGACTCTTAGAAAAACTTGTAATTTTTAGTTGATCGGTTTGTTATATATATTTGTATATTTATGTTATTTTAACTTTTACTCTCCAAATTGGTCAGGGTAGAAGGAGGAAAGCTGACGAAATGCCATGCCATCTCTACCAAAACCCAATTTGTTTATTCTTTTCTCATTTCCTACGGATTATCATTCTCTCTCTTCACAATCTCTCTCTTTTTCCACTCACATAGTAAGGGTGTTTAATGTCGGATATCTGATAATTTACGATAGTGGACTTCAATATCCAAATTCTAATAATATATTTGTTATCTTATCCAGACCTGACATCGCATTTGAAGTCAACAAATTGTGTCAATACATGCATGCTCATTCGGAGAATCGCTAGTCTACTGCCAAATGCATCATCCAATACTTAAAAGACACAATTGATCATGGGTTGCTTATCCATCACAAATCGGGTTCCCATCTTCAAAATTACGTTGATATTCACTGGCAGTGATCCTCTTCTCTTTGTGTTTTCTCTGATGCTGACTAGGCTGGTAATCCGAATCACATCAATTCATGGAGGGATTTTCCATATACATTGGCTCCAACCTCATCTCCTGGATTGCACGAAAACATAAAACAATATCTTGGTAATTTACATAATCAAAATACAAGACCTTAGTTGCTGAATTAACATGGTTAGATGCTCCATTAAAGGAACTTGTAGATGCAACTTCTGCTCCAACTCTATGGTATGATAATCTTGGTGCGACCTACCTCACTGCTAATCTAGTCTTTCACGAACGAACAAAACATGTCAAAGTTGATTTTCATTTTTTCGAGAAAAGGTTGTTCAATGAAAATTACGTGTGCAATTTATATCTAGAGAGATCAAATTAGAAACATCTTCACAAAGGCATTATCAACATGACAATTGTTGTTTTTACCTTCCAAGCTATAGGTCGCTCCTGCCCTTAGTTTGCGAGGAAATATTAAATACAATGTAAATATGTTATACTAGATGGTATATTTAGTTAATACATAGTGGGTATAAATACTCCTATGAAAACATAAACTTATACAACATCCTCTCAATCAATACAATCTACCTTTTGAGAAATAATTTTAATTAAACAAAAATATGCTTAGTAAGTTTTCAATAATTATTTCGGATATCCGAATTTTTCATCGGAAAGTCTAACTAGAATATTCAAAATTTTAATTAATATTAATTATTTAGTATTTTCCAAAACCGTATACCGGATGTTTGGATATCTGAAATATGACAGAACTTTTAAAAAGGTTTTTGAATTTTTGGTTTAGAATATTGGGTAATTCGGGTTCAAATATAGGATAATTTAAATTTACTTTTGGATTCGAATCTTTTTACACACTCCTAACACATAGTTTCTATCTATGCCCTTCTTTGAGGATTTCTCGGTGGTTTAAAATGAAGAAAGCCTTAAATGGACAAGTGCACAACCTTTTGCTTTGTGAACATTGTTAGATTTGCAGGTATCACTAGACCCAAAACTCTTTAAGATTTGACTAGATTGATGTTAGGTTTTATTTAAACTTTGATTATATATATACACATACAATTGAGAACTCCAAAAAGTGGGGAACTGTCTCAAAGGAACTCCAATTGAACTCATTTTAGTATCGCTAGAACCGGCTCGTCGAGCCCCTAAAGCTAAACTGTAAACCCTAATGCTAAGCCCTAAAGTAAGACTCTATAATCAAACTATTAACCCTAAAAAATACACCCTAAAGGCTAGATCTTAGGTTCAACGAGCTAATTCCCCTTCGGTTTTCCACTTTTTCATAGTTTTCCAACAAACCCCCGCGTACACACAAATACATACACAATAATTATAATACATATAAGAAGGACAATTTTTTTTCGTAACTTTAAAAGTTAATTACAATTTTTAAAAATATGATATAGTCATTTAAAACATTTTGTTGACTTTTAAACCGACTTCCATCTATGCTTTTAAATGACCATAACTTTTTTCATACGTTAATAATTTTTTTTTAAATTACACCATAAAAAGGAACAATTTACTCTCTTTAACATGGTATGGTATTACTATAGTTTTTTCTTTTAATTAAAAAAATTAACATGTTAAGTGTCTGTGTTTCACACTAGATCAGACAGACGTCCCCCTAGTGTGTGTGTATGTGTGTATTGTAAGAATCAAATACCAAAAGAATAAACGTACAAAATGTGAGAAGAGAAAGAAACGAAAAAATCACATGGCGGCAAAGTGGAAAAACGGAGTCCGAGCTTAAAGCTTTGCGAGGTTACGAATCAGATTTAGTGAACAATGAAGCTTGCAAATCAAATTTGATGATCAATTGAAGCTTGCGAATCAAATTTGATGACCAATTGCAGTTTACAGAGCTTTACGTTGTGCTTCTGCAAATCAATTTTGTTCGTTAACAATGGTTGAAGAGATAAACAATTAATTCGCATTATGTGTTCCATCCAATGGTTGCTTTTACTTTCCTTTGTCTTGAACAATGGTTGAAGAGATGAACAATGGTTGAAGAGATAAACAATTAATTTGAGTTATAAAGTAACTTTGATAAGAATGGTCATTATTCTCGTTGTGTATGATAATTACTCTCATGCATCTAACTAGCATAATTATGTTTATAACTCGAGTAATTACTTTTGTATAATTAGAGTAATTAAAATTATAAATAGCATAATAATTTTTATAAGGCTGGGTGGTGTGGTCTCGCGCCCTTGCCACCTCACCCTCTGTAGCGCCCCTCCCACCATTTCCTAGGCGACATCGATAAATTCGTTGTTAGATTCGCGAGCGCTAACTGCTCTTTCTGTGGGTCCTTTCAAAAAACAACCGTTGGAAAATGATAATAATTTAAAAAAATCAGTTTAATTTTAAATTTATACACAACATATATTCCACCTTTTTAACCAAAAACACTGAAGGGGTATGGTCTCAAAAACTCTGCACTAGCAAGAAAGACCATACCACCATCATACTTTAAAGGTTTTAAAATAAAATCCTGCGCGCCTCGCGCAGGTGACATAGACAAGTATAGAAGTAACTCTTTAAGTAACCATGCGACGAAGCGCCGAGAAGGATTAATTTCCATTTAACACCCTTGCGCGGGCTTGCGCAAGGGAACAGTTAAGCTTGGCAATAGTTAACAGTTCTCAGATATGCCCGCGCGCAGGAACCTAAAGAGCAGACACAAGGAATCTTTTCTGTTATAACAAACTGGATACGTGGCAATCAACAAAAGGGTCACAACTGTAAACCTTCTAGAAGCATTAAATGAGCATCATGCAAGGCCTCATTCGGTTATAACCGAATGTGACATGGCAACATCCTAAACACTCATCTATATTCGTGATGATGGTATAATCGCATGCAGATCAAGATTAAAAATCACTTTCCACGTGGCACCTCCCCACCCGTCGATCTTTTCACGATTCGTGTGCATGAGCGAGGGTGTAACTGTAAACGGTAAGGAAAGATTCCGTTAACTCTCCGTCAACATTTTGGCGCCAAACTCTCGGCTATAAATAAGAGACTTCAGGTACAAGTAATCTCATCTACTTTCACATACTCTCCCTCTCTCTTACTTCACTTCGCATTATTCCGATCACTGTACTTATTCTCACGCCGGAGGGTGGTCACGGAGATAACCCCCATTCTCCCCGTGGCGAGGCTAACGACGCTTCTGTTTTGCAGTGACTTTCCGGTGAACCAGATTCATCGGCGAGCAAACTTAGGATTAACCTTTTTATGCAGAAACTCTACTCCCAGATCTAGATTGATCCCAATCTGACTTTGGTCTGGTGTTTCTTCAACCACACCATTCTACACAATATTTTGTCTTCTACTTGTATACAATCTTACACCATGTTTCCCAACAACAACCAAAACGCGTAGGACCCCAACAATTCGGTTTGGGCAAAGTATGCAAACAACAAGCAACAAGATCAGTATAGAAGAGACTAGCGAACAGGTGAGATCGGGTATTGGCTAATACCCCTTTGGCCCCTTCCACGTCAACATCCCCTCATCCGTTACCACCATCTCTTCTCGACTTTTTTGGCTACTATTCCGGTCCAAATCAACCACCACCAAATTTTCAACAAACCCAAAAATATCCCAAGCTCAAAACATATCCGAAACACAACCACTTCCTCAAGAGGTGGACACGTAAGAAGGCACCGTAAGAAGACTGAGAATGTCAAACGTATTCCCAAAACGGTCGAGAAGTGGACGCCCAACAAAGAACTAGCATTGGCACGATCATGGCTCGACGTGTTGGAGGATTTGATTATTTGTAATTTTTTTCACTATTAAATTTATATATATTTTTTACTAAGCTAATTTTTATTTTGTTGCTACTAATTTAAGTTTTTTCTTCAAATTATAGCAACAGACCAAGTTATAATCGTCTTTTGGAGGCATATACATGTGAAGTTTATCGCCACAATGGGCCGTAGTGAATATCGTTTCCCCAAAACGCTTTTTCAGGAAAATGGACCATAATGCGTGGGATGATCAACAACATATACAATAACCTCGCAAACAATCACACAAGAAGAAGCGGTTCAAACAACGTCGACATCATGACCGCCACCCAAACAAAGGTTAGTGGTTCAACGTGTTCGGTTTGCCTCCTGAGTTCGTCAGGACCAATTCCTTGATAAACCAAACACTTCCCTCATGGGATGATGCAGATGACATGCTTCAACTTGAAGTCAACGTCAATCTGCTTGTGAAACCCTAACACTACAAGAAGCACACACTATTGTCCATCATCCCTCTCCTACCTATCATAACAATGCTCCTATAAGAGGATCCAGTAGCCCACACCAGCTAACTCAGCAGGCGAATCAATGAGTTACCAAACAACAACACCGCGTAACATAGGCCCAACACAACAACTACATGACCCAACATGCTTCTAGACCCAACAAGTCTGGTCCACAATCCAATTGGACCGGACACAACTATCTACCATGATATCCTTACCGGAACCCATACTGGGTTACACATACTGCCACTCCTATGTCCATACCCGTTACAACCATCTAAGGGCACTCCACGGGCCTCTACTTCAAGTGTTGCTTCTAGGCCCTGATAGTCCATGCCCAATGACATGTCCCCACTGGCCCACATTACAAATATCAACGCAATTGACTCCTCAGAATTTGATGCTGATTTTTAAGCCATGACCATCAAGCAGGACTACACATAGTGCGTCATGGAAACCAGTGGCATGTCTCACCTCACATCTGATTTAGGTATGATCACTAACTGATGTATTGCAAAATGCATCTATTTCCGTTGTGTAGTTCGTATAATTGTCGTTTTGTGTCCTTTATAAATACTAACGATACTAACCGAACTAACCGGTAATCATTTATAAAACTATTGTTTTTAACCAGGTTATATTTATACCATTTAAATTATATAACATTATTAAAAATAATAAATTTTAAAGATTCTATTTCTTAATAACGTCTAACGGAAGTTTATTTATAAATTAAATGCTTAAAACCAATCTCAAGTGTACGACTTGATTTAATATATAACATCAATATAACAATAAATATATCTAAAGAGTTCCTGATTTTCACTTATTACACGTAGGATCCGGATTTTCAAAATGAGTCAAATTGTGGTTTAATAATAAAGTGAAGGCTTGGTTTTTATGATCTGATGTGTACGCATATGTTAACTTGTTCAATTGCATGATTAATAACTTCACATGTTTAGTTGTTGAATGTCTTTCAGTTATTGGTTCATGTTGGATCAATGACTGTGTGTTTTTCATTATTTTATGGTTTGCTAGACGTAGTATGCATAAGAGTATAATCGTGAATTGAGTAAATTTGGATATTCAACTAATCTTAATAACTGTGAGGTGCGAGACTGTCGGTCCGGGCCTTTCTAAAAATCGGTACGTTGGGGGTAGGTTCATTTGGGAAAGCTAATTCGGTACGTGGTACGGTGTATCCTATGGCGTACCACTATAGTCTGGTACGCTTATCATAAATATTAAAAAAAGTATAAATAGATCTTTCCTTAAACTTTTAAAAACATAATCAAAATTCAAAACAGAAACTTCATAAAAGAAAATTCATAATCAAAACATAAATTTCAGAAAACTCAATCTATCATTTGTTATATAAAAAGTGGGAAAAAGTTAATGGTTGTTCAAATTTCGTACATGTATTTGGGCGTACCGGAACGCCGGCCACTACAAACGGAAACGCGTTTTGGATTGATTAAAAACATGTATTTACCGATTGGAACACCATTATAGTACACAATCAGGAACGGTCCAATTTAGCGATCCGGTACGCATACCAGAGGCGATTGGGACAACTCTATACCGCGATTCAGTACGACTGATCTGATACGCGATACACGTGTCTTTTAGCGTTTCCTGTGACTATGGTCCAAGTACAAGTACGGGGCGGAAGGTGGCATAGCGAATATGTTAGTGCGGCTCTCCAGTTGCTCAAGGCAAGTTGTTTTTCACAATTTGCATGTTTGTTAGTGAAAGTGTTTCTTGTTCTCCAATATTGTCGAATTTGTTGTGGTTGTAGATGTTAAGATGTGAATGATCATGAATTCGATTTCATCTGCTTCTCAAAGAGTGGAGAATAATAGAGGAGAAAAACTCCACAATTAATTAAGGTTCCATATATTAGAGATAAGATTGATTATAGAGGATGATTGAAAACAAACAAAAAAGCTTCAAAATACTAGTCTAGTAATATCTTATCTTAATCTCGCCCAAACGGCAACAAAACGCAAAAGCAAACCAGATAAATCATCCATCCATCAAAATAAACAAACATTAACAACTAAAACAGTCCTCCTAAGAAGCAGCAGCAGGAATAGGATCAAGAACGGGAGGGTGAAGACAACCAGCGAGTAGTCGTTAGACCACCCCATGGGATGGAGATCTCCATGGAGCACACCATCCAGTTATCACGAGTTAACTGCTCCAAAGGCCACGTGAGGTGTTCACTTTTGGTGGGTTGTTTAGTGTTGGTGGGCCAACTCAGAAGATGAACCTGGTCATCCTCTGTAAGGACCATCTTTCGAGGAGGCCAAGAACTTTCCTAGACTCCAATAATCAAGCCGGGGATCGAAGTAGACGACCCTGTGGAAGAAGCGTAGCGGCTCCCTGGACTCAGCATCGCCAGGGTCTCTTCCCCTGAGCCACACGCTGGGGGTAATAGACAGAGGGTCGACGTTGTAGGCACAACTGGCACCAGCTTCCTCTAGAAGATTGACCCGGGTCTGAGCACCCCCGTATTCTCTCGATTGCATCCTGAACAAATTAAAAGATAACAACAATTAGAGAAAAAAAAAGAACAAAATCAAAGGTATAAGGATGTGGACTGGTGGCCCAGAAGTTGGCCGCCTAATCCTCCTTCCCACCAGTACCGAATTCTGTCACCAGTCTCTCGGAGGTGGAGAAGTTGTCTTTTCCTACCACCGTATTTGTACTGGTAGATATATCCCTTGCTCAGTAGATTTAAGTGGATAATTGTTCTCTACAGCCTAGCTGGGAGCTCTAGAGTCATGACAGTAGTTGCTGGAGGAGGGGGAGGGGGAGGAGTGGTCAGTTTGAGTGTGTTGAGAGGGACCAATATGATTTTGTTTTGAGGAGCTACTTCCTGAGAAGAGGTAGGGTGAATCTCATGGCTATTGTTGTGGATGATGATTTGTAACAAAACTCTGCGTTTGGAGAAGATATCAAGCCGTTTAAATACACACAACATTTTCACCAAAATGGAAATTTGAGCTTCTTTACGCATGGGATCCGTTTAGGGAATGATGCAGGCCTGTGGGCCGCAATGTTTCGAAAGCCGGTTCGGTAGTTGAGTCGGACGCTCCATAGGGTCACTGGTCGAACCGGTTGAACCAGTCGGATCGTTATTAAAAACCAGATGATGTTATATGTATATTGTCACACCCTCAAAAATCCACTTGCGGGGTTTTACCACGATGTGCGTGACAAACCAGGATCACAGTAATTTGTCATACTGAACGACCACTATATGAGTTTTTAAAAAAATATTCCTGTTTGCTCATTAATGAGAAAATATTGTCTATACAATTGAGTTGCAGAAGCGTAATAATTACAAAACCAAAATAGTTAATGTAATTTAAAGTTGTGTCTAAATATTTGATGAAATCAATGCGACACCATAATGCATCCTAGTCCTGATGTGTGCTACCTTAGCAACCTGAGAAAACATGTAAAAATCAAGTGTCAACAATTATGATGAGTGAGTTCACAGGTTTTAGTGTACAGATATAAGATAAGATGTTTCCACTGGTTCAAACCCCAAACCAGTATGTTATGATAGGTATCCCCTGATCTAAACCCGAATTAGAATGTTTAAGCTTCCTGATTCAAAACCTGAATCGTGTTGTTATAAGTTGTTCCCGATTCAAAACTCGAATCGTGTTGCTATGAGTTATTCCCGATTCAAAACCCGAATCGTGTTGCTATAAGTTGTTCCCGATTCAAAACCCGAATCGTGTTGCTATAAGTTGTTCCCGATTCAAAACCCGAATCGTGTTGTTATATTGATTAGAAGTTTATGTTATATGTTTAGGTAGCTAACATAGGTCATGTCAACAAAGTGTTCGATCCGAAGCTGACGTCGCTGCCCCTGTTGAGCCAGGTCTATCACTAACCATGGCTAAGTGTTAGGAAAATTCTACACCCGTGACCATCAACGTTCGGTCTAACTGGCGCGACCAGTTCGAGTGGGGCTTGTCGGGCCCAGTAGTACTACTAAAAATTTCCTCGCTATAACCCAATACTAACGGCATCGTAAGTGTTAAGGGGACTAACATGTGATATATGCTTCCTTGTGACCACAACCGTATAACATAACTCTAAATAGAAAGACGTTACTGTATCGTAATATATACCACCTATACATCACTGTAACGTGTACATGTTTTCTCCCCGTGTGTTTTGTAAACGTTTAAAGAATAAGGGGCCGTGAACTCACCTTTTAATTGCTCGGTTAGACTTTTAAGGTGATTACAAGTTGAGGTTGGTCAATCACGTCCTAATATGATTACCATTCAGTTTATCAGTATGTTTATGTAAGACACGACATCCATACACATATCTTAACACATATCATGCAATCACGTTGACATCTTATATGTATTCCATGTATATATTTATATATCTGCATATATGGACATATGATCATAGCACTTAACAATTCGATAATGTCTAAGTTAACATAAATCAGGTTCGACCCTTCTCAAATGGCACATACAACAATTAGAACACACAATTTCAACTTATCATGTTTCAGCATTATTACTCAAAACAGGACTGTTTTCGGGAATTTTTATAAAATAGTTCCCATGTTCCAAAAATTTCAATTAATTTACAGAGCGTGTAAACGGTCCGTAAAACCTTGTGTAAAATTTTCAAAACCTAATTCATTACCAATTATTTAAAAAAAATCATTTACTAAGCTGCAGTCAGATACGTCACTTTCTGGCTGCAGCTCACGGAAAAATACATTTAAAAATACTCGTTTTGTCCAATTGACGAAATTTCAGTTGGAGATTTCTTTGGACACCTAGAAGTATCTACTGTATAAATTTCATGACTTAACTCTTTTCGGTTTACAGGTTATGACAGAAAATATTACGTGAAATTTCTGCAGAAACAACGCAGCTTCAGCTGCTGTACTAAATGACCATTTAAAAATGGTAAACGGTGTCCAAAAATTGCCATTCTAGCACCATTAGAAGCGTTTTTCAAAAATACACGTTTTAGGCTTCATAAAATCCATTTTTCGATTCGTTATGACCTGTTTACAGCCAACTTCAGTTGGCTGTCTACACTACTCAGCTTACTGTTTTCTATCTAAACACTACCCGAAACGCATTTAAGGATCACGACACTTTATAATAACGACTTGTCGCATGTTATACGTAAATTATCATGTATCCATATCATAATTGCATAACCCTATATTTAACATCATGGTTTTTATAAAGAAAACGCAACCTACGATTCTTATACGCAAACATATCATCATAAACGCAACAATTCGCATAACTCATCCGAACCAATCATGCATGACAAAGATCCTATCATGACATCTATTATAACAACACCTAATCATAATCATGTTCACACAAATCACACCATGGATCATAAACAAATCCAGACGCTAACCTTAGTGCGAGGAGAACTAGAGAGAGAGAGAGAGCTAGTAACCGAGAGGGGGGGGGGCTGCTTGCGATGATGAGAGGGGGGGCTGCTGCCGTCAGCCTCCAAGGGGAGTGGGGGGGTTAGGGTTTTGAGTTTTTTTATAACTTGTATATATAAGGGAGGGATTAGGGTTATGGAGGTTTTTATAAATTTAATTATTTTTATTTTATAAAAACTCCTATTGTTCTCTAAGCAAACTTGTTCCCCAAGAATTACAAAAGGCCGGGTTATGTGTGCGTGAGTCGAGGATACGGGTAGGGGCGTCGGATGTGTTAACGGATCATGTTCGGGTTTTCGTCTTTATATATGAAACTCATAGCATTAGTCGTTTAATAATTAAACGTATACTATAATTTGACGAATAATCACGACATGAGTTTTCCGAAATATTAAGTCGTGTAAATACGAGAGACAATACCTGATTTTTCCGGGATGTCACATTATCCCCAAGTTGAAGGAATTTTCGTCCTGAAAATTGAATTAGCTTGAGTTTGAAAACGTTAGAGTATGGGAAATATTTTTGAGTTGTCACATTCTCCCCATGTTACTAAAATTTCGTCCTCGAAATTTAGCCTAAGGTATACTCTATACTCAAGTTGTGGGTTAGTCGATAACGCGTTGTTAAACGTAATTATACATAGTTTCACGTAAGTAAGTTTACAAAATGCACATATAAGTCACATAACATATAACATCACATAGCATATAAATTAACCTAATTTATATTTAGTTGTTTGTTCTGGAATACTATTCTGATTGTTTATCGACGTTTGGGGTACAAATCCATGTATGATGTGTGATTCCGTAATTCCCTGAATTACCGTTACGTGAGTGCTTATGAAATAACCGACACATTTAATTTACTCTAATCAAGTGTTGTGCACGAATGAGTGTTTGAGATAATGGGGTTCGTGTTATCGATGTTAACCTGAAAATCTCGGGTGTCACATCATCCCCTTGTTTGAAAGAATTTTCGTCCCGAAAATTTAGATTATGATATATTGCAAGTTCATTGCTAAAGATAGCGTCAAGATACATGATGGTACAAGGAGATGAGTTAAACTCATAATACATGATCGAGATAACAGTTAATGCCAAATGAGATTCAATTGTTCATCTGAACCAGTTACAAGCTATTATATATAGGCATAGACTAGTCAATTGCCGAAGCAACAAATCGATTTCAGGAAGAGTATGTGCACATAAGTGCGACTTTCAAGAGTTACACGGGTCGGCTATGATGTAAGTATATACGAAAAGAAATGGTGTGCTTTAAAGGTAGTACCTTGTTATTGAATTTAGACGGTTTAGTTTCCTGTTCACAAGTAAGATTAAGTTTATAACTTACTCGATAAATAGACATGGCTATCTTCGTTGAAGTGATATTAATGAAAGAATCTAGTAGACGAAACTACTATGGCTCCAAGAGAATGCAATACCTAGAATTACATTCATACACAGGGATTTCAAATAGAGATCAAGTTATACTAACAAAGGAAAAAAACAATAATACATGTCAATTTGTACTTGGTCTTAAGCCGAAATACAAGTTGAGTTAGTGGAGGCTCGATAATCAAGAATGTCATAACAAGTTATGTCAAGCACGGGAGATGCTCACAAGAGTTGGAACACCGGTGTTCATACATTGGTATAATGTTGACTGGTGTATTTAACATATATGGCGCGAGGGGGGGGGATTGAACAAAATATAGTTTAGGTGAGCTCAACACATTTGTTATCATATAGTGATCTGAATATTAAGTAGCCAACACTTCACATATCAAGTGTATCTAATGTGTATTTTAAGGTTACCCGGATGGACACGAATGTCATACGTCATAGACGAAGGGTCAACAAAATAAACTGAACTGGAATTGTGTTAAGGTAGTTTGTTAAAGGCCAAATTACTCAAATTCTAGGATCACGTGTGTTGAGAGCACCACCGGTAACTTACCCAACGTAACCGGGATGGAAATAGTTCAAAGTGAGTGTCAAAGGAATTTGTTGTTATGAGGCATCGCTACCGAAGATCAGAAAGGTACAGTTACCACTACAAGATAACAATGATGATGCCATCGCACGTAAGCCTTCTAGAAAGGAATAATATTAATTGTATGAAACTGGTGATTTGGGTAGATTTATCAACGGATTGGATGAAAACTCAAGTCGGCCATTATGCCCCTTATTTCAGGATGTTAACGTCTCGACGCGTTTATACGGAGGGAAATGAGATTTTTGGTTAAAACTGATCATGACATTTTGGTTGTAGTTGATTGTAATAGATAGCCAGCTTTCGGTCGAAGAAGGATAAATACGGACAAAGAAATCAATGAAGCTATACATAAGTATGACAATTTCACACGGAATGGGTGTTAACCTTGGCATACTTCACGAAGGTAGAAAATTTAGTTTATGCTCCCTCACTTGATGAACTTAAGTATGGCTATTCGCTCCTCGAGTAACGTTCGTAGAAAGTGATTTAGCAATGCGAGGATTAGCGTATAACAAGGTCAGTCAAGACTATGACATTGATTTTAGCACAACAAGATAATACTTGAAGAATATACCGATACCTGATTGTCATCAATCCGTTCTACATAATTTTTTTAGAATCACTAGTGAGATAGTAAATCTGATGATGTGGATGTAGTTGGTCGCACACAAGCGGTATACATAGAAATAAAATGACACTGCTAGTCATTGGAAGCGCTAAATTGAAGGTGTTGACGCAAAGAGAGTTATGTAGCAAAGTAATGGTTCATTGAATTCGTAGGGCTTCGGTTCAATTGTAGTGTTCTCCACACACGTCGAGCTTACCCGCATGTGAATAAGAATGGATTTACTAAAATCCATGTATGAAATTAAGGATGTAATTAGTCGAACGTGTATGCAAACAAGTTTGAAAGATTGAACTAAAATGTGTGCATGAATTAGGAGCATTATATACGTCACCAAGAGGTTCCATTACAAGGACGCGAAAATATGTTCAAAATGGCATGGTCGTAATAATAATACATCACCATCTTCAAAGTTCAAAAAAAAGTGACCACCAAGAATCAAAAAGTCTAGTTCACCGAGTTCATTTTAAATTAAAGCACAAATTTGATGAGGGTTTATGCATAAAGTTTCAACGATGTAGTGCGACCACGACAATGGAGTGAGAGCTTCGTCTACGTCAACAACAATAACTAACGGTCGCATTAAACGGTAAGCGTCCACCAGTGCAACGGCTAGGGGATAGACTAGCTTAAAAGGGAAACTGTTACAGAATAATGACTCTAGCAATACAAGGGATAAGATTATTGTGTAGACCATTACGTGCATCTGGGTGTTGATTAACTTGTATCTCTGTCTTCCAATGTTCTTGAGATGATGGAACCGTTTTGTGGAAATATGCTCGTAGAGTTAGGTATGCGGGGACGTAAATCAGGTTAGCCTAAAGATTAGTCACAAGACACGGTGTAATAGGGTCAAAGAAAATTTTGTGGTTAAGCGTAAGTGGTAGAGTGTTAAACGTACGAGAGATTCTTCATTTTTCGTTTATGCGCTGTGTTGAAAGGTTTACGCTAAAATTCCGATAGGGTTTAAACCATAATGACAGGTTCTGAGGGGAATCTTAGTTTCACTAAGACTCTTACATAAGAAAAAAAAGGATAATAATGACAATAATAGTAATAATGAGGGATTCAATTCACGATAGCTTAATGCGCCCGATAATATCTTAAATTTAATTGTTGTGTCCATTAACTACTGAACACGTTTAATGATACCAGTTAGCCCGCTGAGTGGGTTACGAGAACTTCTACCGATAGTGAAAGTTTCTAACGGAGAATTCACAGGTTAGGACAATTTATCCACACACAAGGTTTCACCAGGATTCACATGCATCGCAAATTACTATTACGTGTGCACCCGTAATGATAATTTGGTTTGCATGCTCACTCTAGTTCCATCTATCTTGTGTCAAAATGTCCCTCAGATTGAAATTTTCAAGTATAAAGTGTTGTCAGAATGATAGGGTTATCAAAAGATTGGTCAATCATCCAAATTTGATCAACTAGGAGTTATATCAGAAAGAGTAATCTGGGATCAATTGATTTGAGGATCTACTCAAGTTGAACACACCATGAGAATCCAATCCAGCGGATCGTAGAGGTAAGAGTGCGCATGGAACAAACATGCACATGAAATGTGACTTCGAGAGATGAAACTGTTTTATTAACATAGGTTACCAGAAAAAAAGCAAGGCAACCGCTCCACCATCCGAGTCAGGTTAGAGTTCATGTGTGCAATAGGCATAGTGTTCTTAGCTTCATGGTCAACCATTCTCTCGAAGAATATCAACCAAAGATGTAGACTCGTGGCTCGGGAAAAATGATGACATCTCAGTGTCAATGGATTTCTGCAATAACGTGTGCAACGAACTGCCCTAACACAGGGTGCCTCACGCGAAGCCCCCGTGCCTAGGTTGAAGGAAAATAAAACTAATTGGGTCAGGGTGTTGTTGTTGGTAGGTGAAGAAAGGACTTGCTTTCGATGAACCCAACTCCCAAGAGATATGGGTGAATGTTGAATGTCGTCCCAAACATGGACCTGCGAAAGCTCACAGTACCCAATAGTACCATTGGTAGACTCAAGCATCTCTCTTGTTCAGCTCTATAGTGTAGGAAGATGTGCAAATGATTGTGATGTGAGAAGCTCCTTAGAGGCTCCGTCCCACGGACCTCGTACAAGAGTAGATACTGGTTGTTGGCGATCCCACGGACGTCGCCACTAAGGATGAAGATACAAAGAGTTTGGTGTGCTCCTCTTCAGTAGAGGGTTAAGTGGATGATGTCGACAATGCCCGAAATTTCAATGTAAGTATTGATGCCATGTGCGTAGGCATATCATGTATGAGTGTTCTTATATGTCATGTATGAGTGTCTGTGTTGGTGTATGACTAATGCAGTATCTAACGCTATAGACTAAGTCTACTCTCTAATGCAAACCTAGTTCACTATAACCATTGGCTCTGATACCAATCTGTCACACCCTTAAAAATCCACTTGCGGGTTTTACCACGATGTGCGTGACAAACCAGGATCACAGTAATTTGTCATACTGAACGACCACAGTATGAGTTTTTAAAAAAATATTCCTGTTTGCTCATTAATTGTAACATCCGTTAAAAACCGGATTTACCAAACCCGCTTCGTTTATTAACCGAACAACCAGTTAAAAATTTCGTTGCGTATTTAATACTCAAATTAATTTTAAACGATACATAATTAATAAGTATATTAGAATATAAAAGTTGTATTTGAAAAAGTATTAAAAATAGTGATTTAAAAATAAAACAAGGCTGCCGGGTTTCGAACCCGGGTCAGCCGGGTAACTTCAAAGCCTTAAGTTCCATCCATCCAATCACTCCGCCACTGGGGTTCTTTAGTAATATACCAAAACAATTAATTCAAATATCACAATCTCGAATTCAAACTGACGCGCCCAATCGCAGTCGTCGGAAATCCCTACGATTTCGCCGATAATTGACGGTTTCTTCTGATTTAACCGAAGCATTAACCTCAACATCGGTTATAACCGATGTCCAGTCCGCGACAGCAGTCATAACCGCCGGAGAAATTATTGACCGACGAATCAAGACGGTAATCGGACTAAATTCATCAATGTTCTTCCCTATAAATACACCCACAAGCTTCTGATAACTTTTTCGCTCACAATCACACAAATTCTCGACGTAATTTCACTCGCCGGAAACTTTCTGCAACTCGCCGGAAAACCGAACCCCTTCACCTCTGTGCCTTACTCTAAAAACAGAACATCTAGAGCTCATACCGAAGTCACCCACACTCACCTCAAACTTCTTGAAGAACCTCTGCCACAAGATACACGTCGCCGGAATAACCTGCTGTCATCGGAAACTCGCCGGCGAAACAGGGGATCTCTGTTCGGTATATCTTACACCTAATCTCTCTCGTTTTTATTAATCTCATATGTAGCTAATTACAACTTACTAAAGAAATTGATTAAATTGTTGAAACAGTCGGACATTGGTTCTGGGTTAAGTTTAACGAAGAAGATGAAGTTTTTGGTTATATATATTTAATTTAAATCAAGTTATATCTCGGGTTAGACACACAGTCCAGCGGTGGACTGTGTGCAAATAAACACGCATACGTCCCGAGTTCGATCCTTGACACACGCACACTCGCTTTAATAAAAATGTTCCTTTTTTTTAAACTGAATCGGATCCACTTGCAAATAGATGTTAAGTTTAATGAAAACCGGAATAATAACCAAGATAGACACACAGTCCAGTGGTGGACTGTGTGCGAGTTTAAATCATACGTTGCGGGTTCGAGTCCAGGCTACCGCACCGGTTCTGGCAATTATCAAACTTTTTATATAAGGACATAAATAAATTTATCTAGTTTGTATATAAGTATAATAAAAACCAGAATATTTACCAAGTTAGATACACAGTCCAGCGGTGTACTGTGTGCCAAACTAAACCACAGGTCCCGGGGTTCGAGACCTGTGGCGAGCACCGAATTATGCAATTAAATCGTTTTTAAATAAATGATTTTCGGATTAATCTAATTAGTATATAAATATAATTAAAAACAGAAATATTTCGGGTTAGACACGTAGCTCAGTTGGTAGAGCTGCGTGCACGCGTACGGGAGGTCTCGGGTTCGAGCCTCACCCAACGCATACATATACACGACCGAACCGGTCAACAAGTCAACAAGTCAACGGTCAACGGTAACGGTCAACAAGTCAATGGTCAACAGTCAAAAATCAACATTTTTTTATTACTTTTATTTATTTATTTAAATTAAAAATACTTAAAAATAACATTTTTAAAGTTAGAAAATAGCTTTAAACTCACAAAAATATATCCAATAATCCTACTAAAATTGATTAATAAAATCCGCTTATTTACCGAACCATTATGTTATTATCTATGTTAGTTTCACTCGTGGTTAAATCCAACTTCGTGCGCATTCAACATCATCAACATCATCAACCGAACGCACCCAATGTGAGTGAATCTTACAACTCCCCTTTTTAATTACACGTTTTGGGGTGTATCATGTGTCACTAAAACTAATTCGTTTATTCAAACTCGTGCCATACCATATTATGAGTTAAACCTAGAATGTAAATATTGTTTGTAGTTATGTATTACATATTGTCAAGTTGTATGCAAATTATTTGTTAGGCCCATCAGTTCCTCGTGAGAGACGAGTTGAACAACGCGTGCCTTAAAACTCATTCATTAGGCCCATCAGTTCGTAGAACAACGCGTGCCTCAAAACTCATTCATTAGGCCCATCAGTTCCTCGTGGGAGACGAGTTGAGCAACGCGTGCCTCAAAACAATCTATTATTGTATGTGTGTGCATTATTTAATATTAAGTGATTTGTGAATAAGTTTACATCTATATTTACTCATATGAGGTTACGCACTTTATTTATAATCAATTCAATAAACTTGTTTAAATGTTTTTCATAGGATTCACTCGCCAACTTTTTGTTGACCCAAAAACCATTTTTACACATGATACAGGTGAACAGGATGAAACAAGGAAAACATAGGAAATGCCTTAGAAGAAAATAATGAAGTCTAGAATGATGTGTAGAACATGATGTAATTATGATTGTATGTTTCCCTTAAAATTGTAATAATAAATATGAAACGTTATAATAAATGTCATGAGCTTTGATGATAACCCAATCATGCCCCGATCACCTTTTCCGCTGCGGGTCGGGGTGTGACATTAATGAGAAAATATTGTCTATACAATTGAGTTGCAGAAGCGTAATAATTACAAAACCAAAATAGTTAATGTAATTTAAAGTTGTGTCTAAATATTTGATGAAATCAATGCGACACCATAATGCATCATAGTCCTGATGTGTGCTACCTTAGCAACCTGAGAAAACATGTAAAAATTAAGTGTCAACAATTATGATGAGTGAGTTCACAGGTTTTAGTGTACATATATAAGATAAGATGTTTCCACTGGTTCAAACCCCAAACCAGTATGTTATGATAGGTATCCCCTGATCTAAACCCGAATTAGAATGTTTAAGCTTCCTGATTCAAAACCTGAATCGTGTTGTTATAAGTTGTTCCCGATTCAAAACCCGAATCGTGTTGCTATAAGTTATTCCCGATTCAAAACCCGAATCATGTTGTTATATTGATTAGCAGTTTATGTTATATGTTTAGGTAGCTAACATAGGTCATGTCAACAAAGTGTTCGATCCGAAGCTGACGTCGCTGCCCCTGTTGAGCCAGGTCTATCACTAACCATGGCTAAGTGTTAGGAAAATTCTACACCCGTGACCATCAACGTTCGGTCTAACTGGCGCGACCAGTTCGAGTGGGGCTTGTCGGGCCCAGTAGTACTACTAAAAATTTCCTCGCTATAACCCAATACTAACGGCATCGTAAGTGTTAAGGGGACTAACATGTGATATATGCTTCCTTGTGACCACAACCGTATAACATAACTCTAAATAGAAAGACGTTACTGTATCGTAATATATACCACCTATACATCACTGTAACGTGTACATGTTTTCTCCCCGTGTGTTTTGTAAACGTTTAAAGAATAAGGGGCCGTGAACTCACCTTTTAATTGCTCGGTTAGACTTTTAAGGTGATTACAAGTTGAGGTTGGTCAATCACGTCCTAATATGATTACCATTCAGTTTATCAGTATGTTTATGTAAGACACGACATCCATACACATATCTTAACACATATCATGCAATCACGTTGACATCTTATATGTATTCCATGTATATATTTATATATCTGCATATATGGACATATGATCATAGCACTTAACAATTCGATAATGTCTAAGTTAACATAAATCAGGTTCGACCCTTCTCAAATGGCACATACAACAATTAGAACACACAATTTCAACTTATCATGTTTCAGCATTATTACTCAAAACAGGACTGTTTTCGGGAATTTTTATAAAATAGTTCCCATGTTCCAAAAATTTCAATTAATTTACAGAGCGTGTAAACGGTCCGTAAAACCTTGTGTAAAATTTTCAAAACCTAATTCATTACCAATTATTTAAAAAAAATCATTTACTAAGCTGCAGTCAGATACGTCACTTTCTGGCTGCAGCTCACGGAAAAATACATTTAAAAATACTCGTTTTGTCCAATTGACGAAATTTCAGTTGGAGATTTCTTTGGACACCTAGAAGTATCTACTGTATAAATTTCATGACTTAACTCTTTTCGGTTTACAGGTTATGACAAAAATATTACGTGAAATTTCTGCAGAAACAACGCAGCTTCAGCTGCTGTACTAAATGACCATTTAAAAATGGTAAACGGTGTCCAAAAATTGCCATTCTAGCACCATTAGAAGCGTTTTTCAAAAATACACGTTTTAGGCTTCATAAAATCCATTTTTCGATTCGTTATGACCTGTTTACAGCCAACTTCAGTTGGCTGTCTACACTACTCAGCTTACTGTTTTCTATCTAAACACTACCCGAAACGCATTTAAGGATCACGACACTTTATAATAACGACTTGTCGCATGTTATACGTAAATTATCATGTATCCATATCATAATTGCATAACCCTATATTTAACATCATGGTTTTTATAAAGAAAACGCAACCTACGATTCTTATACGCAAACATATCATCATAAACGCAACAATTCGCATAACTCATCCGAACCAATCATGCATGACAAAGATCCTATCATGACATCTATTATAACAACACCTAATCATAATCATGTTCACACAAATCACACCATGGATCATAAACAAATCCAGACGCTAACCTTAGTGCGAGGAGAACTAGAGAGAGAGAGAGAGCTAGTAACCGAGAGGGGGGGGGGGCTGCTTGCGATGATGAGAGGGGGGGCTGCTGCCGTCAGCCTCCAAGGGGAGTGGGGGGTTAGGGTTTTGAGTTTTTTTATAACTTGTATATATAAGGGAGGGATTAGGGTTATGGAGGTTTTTATAAATTTAATTATTTTTATTTTATAAAAACTCCTATTGTTCTCTAAGCAAACTTGTTCCCCAAGAATTACAAAAGGCCGGGTTATGTGTGCGTGAGTCGAGGATACGGGTAGGGGCGTCGGATGTGTTAACGGATCATGTTCGGGTTTTCGTCTTTATATATGAAACTCATAGCATTAGTCGTTTAATAATTAAACGTATACTATAATTTGACGAATAATCACGACATGAGTTTTCCGAAATATTAAGTCGTGTAAATACGAGAGACAATACCTGATTTTTCCGGGATGTCACATTATCCCCAAGTTGAAGGAATTTTCGTCCTGAAAATTGAATTAGCTTGAGTTTGAAAACGTTAGAGTATGGGAAATATTTTTGAGTTGTCACATTCTCCCCATGTTACTAAAATTTCGTCCTCGAAATTTAGCCTAAGGTATACTCTATACTCCAGTTGTGGGTTAGTCGATAACGCGTTGTTACACGTAATTATACATAGTTTCACGTAAGTAAGTTTACAAAATGCACATATAAGTCACATAACATATAACATCACATAGCATATAAATTAACCTAATTTATATTTAGTTGTTTGTTCTAGAATACTATTCTGATTGTTTATCGACGTTTGGGGTACAAATCCATGTATGATGTGTGATTCCGTAATTCCCTGAATTACCGTTACGTGAGTGCTTATGAAATAACTGACACATTTAATTTACTCTAATCAAGTGTTGTGCACGAATGAGTGTTTGAGATAACGGGGTTCGTGTTATCGATGTTAACTTGAAAATCCCGGGTGTCACATCATCCCCTTGTTTGAAAGAATTTTCGTCCCGAAAATTTAGATTATGATATATTGCAAGTTTATTGCTAAAGATAGCGTCAAGATACATGATGGTACAAGGAGATGAGTTAAACTCATAATACATGATCGAGATAACAGTTAATGCCAAATGAGATTCAATTGTTCATCTGAACCAGTTACAAGCTATTATATAGGCATAGACTAGTCAATTGCCGAAGCAACAAATCGATTTCAGGAAGAGTAGGTGCACATAAATGCGACTTTCAAGAGTTACACGGGTCACCTATGATGTAAGTATACACGAAAAGAAATGGTGTGCTTTAAAGGTAGTACCATGTTATTGAATTTAGACGGTTCAGTTTCCTGTTCACCAGTAAGATGAAGTTTATAACTTACTCGATAAATAGACCGGACCGCCGGCCCATGGCCCAACCGGCTGGCTACGTCAAGAAACGGTCCTACACCATGGACCGGACCGGCTGAGGGTGCGGTCCCCGGTCCGACCAGTCCGGCTTTGACAACATGCTGTGGGGGGAGAAGAAGATCAGTTTTTTTTTTCTTTTTCTTTTTTGTAGTGTTATAATAGGAACTTAGTTACATTTATAATAAATTATAACCACTATTAAACATGTTCTCTTTCTATATGTTATATGTCCATTCGTAAATGTGGTGCTCCAACGTATTGTGAGTTCTGCTCAACTTATTGTTGTATTTTCTGCTGGAAATAATTTTATTATAAGGATCAAGACATCATGTAACTTGTTTTTCTTTGCTTGCAAGATCGAAAAGTATATATCCAAGAAATCGAAATTGTTTAACTAACTTATTACTAGAGATATACTTCCGTGCAACTTCAACACAATATATAATAATAATTACATTTTCAATACTTTTTTCTTTTAGCTACCTCATAATAATACTAATATTAGTTATAGATGATACCCTTTCAACTTCAGAACAATATAAAATAGAGTTAATTACACAGATGGACCCTGTGGTTTATAGCTAATTTCCTCTTTGGGTACTAACTTTTTTTGTAACAGGTTCAGGTCTCGTGGTTTCAATTTTGTAACGCATTTGGGTACTAACACCAAATAATATTTAAAACTCAAGAATTCTTCTATATATTAGAAGCTTCATATTCCATTTATTTTCGTTAGTTAAGATTGATGGACAAGTCGAATAAAAATAGATAGGGTTGACACAAATAAGTTGAAACATTTACATTAAAATGTTACATTAAAATATTTTTGTTTTTTTTATTAAAACTAAATTACAAAAATAATTTTCACCTATGACATGTAATTAACTATTTAAATTGTTACATACAAAAATAATTTTCATTTAAATTTTTTTGGTAAAATTGATTTAAAATTTTTTTGGTAAAATTGATTTAAATTTTTGTTTAGTTATACAAAAATAATTTTACATTTAAAATAATCTTAATATAAAGTATGGAAGGGCATTTTAGTCATTATTTGGTGTTAGTACCCAAATGTGTTACAAAATTGAAACCATAAGACCTGAACATGTTACAAAAAAAGTTAGTACCCAAAGAATTCACATAACTAAAAACAAGGGAAAAAAGTGGGGAAAAAGACAAAATTGAAAAATCCAATATTGTTGACTCATAAACCCATTCCCTCTTAATTTTCAAACGACTATAACTTTTCATACGTTAATATTTTTTTATAAAAATACATCATATTAACGAACATTTCATTTTCTTTAATTCGAGCTGCCTATTGCTATAGTTTTCTTAAAAAAATTACAGGATTTTGAATACATATTACGTGATAACGTGAATTTGAATACCAACCACATGACTACGTTATTATGTGATTTTGAATACAGGATTTTGAATACCCATTACGTGATTTCATTATAGTATTTTATGTGAAACCCCACTAAGTGATTACGTAATTACGTAAGAATAGTTGACTATGTATTATTGAAATGTGTAATCACGTAATAAGTATAATTGTAACAACATTAGTTATAACAAATCAGTGTAACCACGTAATGGATTTCGTTATAGTATTTTTATATTGAAATGTGTAATCACGTAATAAGTATAATTGTAATAACATTAATTATAACAAACATATTGAATGTGTAATCATGTTATGGATTTATATTGAATGTGTAATCACGTAATGGTTTATGTTGAATGTGTAATCACGTAATGGATATTCAAAATCATGTAGTCATGTGCTGGGTATTCAAAATCACGTAATGGATTAATGGGTATTCAAATTCATGTAATATTTTTAAGAAAACTATAAAAATATGCTCGAATTAAAGAGAATGAAATGCTCTTTAATACGGTGTAATTTTTACTAAAATATTAACGTTTGTAAAAGTTAAAGTTGTTTGAGAATTAAAGGAGAAAGTTGTTCAAATGAGAAAGACTAAATTACTCTTCAAGTCAATAACAGTTTATCCTCCTCTACTAATCGCATATACTTCGTATATAAATTTGCTTTTGTATGTGATCTAACCACTTAAAATTATAACTAACATAATAATTTTTATAACTTGAGCTATTAGTTAGATAAACTAGAATAATTATAGGAAAGCAATAATTACCCTACTTATACACAAATTACTCTACTCCATATAACTAGAGTAAATACGATAATTAATTAATCTGGTAATTATATAGAGTTGACAATATTTACGGTTATACCACTGTACATTTCTTTGCTTTTCTTCACTTTCCTTTTTACTTTTACTTCATTTGTACCAGAATTTGCCTCTCTCTCTTTCTCTCTTTATTCTGTTCCCGAGTTCACTTAAAGAAGGAAAAGAAAGGAATTTAAAGGAAATAAAAATAAGTTTTTGTTCCTGAGTTTCATTTATAGAAGGAAAAGAAAGGAAAATAAAAAATGTTGTGTTCCCAAGTTTAACTTAAGAAAGGAAAAGAAAGAAAATGGAAGGAAAAATAAGTTAATTCTTTCTTTTTCTTTCTTACAATTTGGAGTGAAATCGACGGAAAGACATCTTTTTTTTCTTTTCTCTTCCCCTCCTTTATCCCATTTACTTTCTTTTTTTCCCTCCTTAAGAGATAATGATGATGAGAAGTCTAAAAAAATACACACTTTCATTTATCAAAAAAAAACTTGCAAAGTTTGTTCGCCATCATTTTCAGGTATGATGAGAAGTCTAAAAAATGTACAATTTTGTATATCATAAAAACTTGCAAGTTATTTATTTGCTCGCCATCATTATTTAAATAAAACTGATGATATTTGTGTGTCCAATAAAGGATGACTTGATAACTTGACAGAAATTTCAAAACGTCATTATCACTTTCTTCAAAGCAATAGAGTAACAAACAAAAATCCTTGACATAACAATAGTCTAATTGGTTATTTGTAGATTGTGTCGATTAATTTGTATTCAAATGCTTATAAAATTTTAAATTATTTTATTACACTAGTTGAAAATTGAGTTTTTTTTCCTAAAAGGGTGTTGATGAAAAAAAATATTTATTAAAATGGATGATTTGAAAAATAATTACCAAAATGAGTGTTTTTCAATGTTTCTTTATTTTTAACTAATCGATTTTAATTCTTCTGTTTTTATTTAATCAACTTATCACATTTATATTCATTTCTTCGATCTCATTATATAGATCTTTAACTAACTTATTAATTATTATATTTTTTATATAATGAAACTCACGTTAAAATAAATGGAAATCGTTGAATTCATTTAATTTTTAAATGCTAATACCTCTCATTTACTATTCTAATATAATATTTTTAAGGGTAATTTTTCATATTACTACTGTCTGTGTAGTTTATTACCGATTCAAATGAAAACCCATGGGCAAAATATTTAGATAGATTGATTGGTTCGTAATTTTATTGGCCAACTTGATACTGTATTATTATTTTTTATTATCAACTTATTTTTTGATGGTCACAAACAACATTTATTTCATTCAGTTAATGTAAACATGAATACATGTCTTGTTTACGAAAAAGAAAACCATATTTGTGTTCGATTATTTGTTCGGTTAAAGTTAAATAAATAAACATGAAGGTGCTACTTTAGTGATTGTTTACATCTCTAAAACTCTAGGAGTAAACTTTATATTAGAATTATTTAGCTTATATAAATGTAAAAAGAAATAAAAGAAAAAGCGTTAAGAAAAAAATTATATTTGGTTGGTTAAAAAGTAAATAAAATATAACGAGTAATTTGTTTTGGAGAAAAATAAATTAAAAACATATTAGGTTAACTTGAAAAAAAAAATATAACAGTTTAGTTAATAATAAAGAAATAAGAAAAAAAACACTCATTTTAATAAATATTTTTTAAAATCACCCATTTTGATAAATATTTTTTCCACCCTCACCAATTTGAGAAAAAAGTCATTGCAAAACACTTATTTTAGAAATTATTTTTCAAATCACCTATTTTAATAAATAACTTTTCCACCAACATCCTTTTGGGAAAAAACTCGTTGAAAATTAGTATACTGAAGGAACGTTAGTGACAGTTTGACTCCTGTTCTTTTGATAAAGGTCATTAGTTTTGCAGTGTTAAAAAAGTAGTTCTTTATTTTATGAGTCGATGACTCAATATATTAAGTTAATTCAACATACTTTCTTTTTCTCACTAGTTAAGTAATATTTACAAAGAGCATGTTAAGGTAATTAACCATATTTTACTGATAATCCAAACTATGTAATTATCAGCTTAAGACCCTTTTAACAAGTTAGGTATTAAGTCCGTAAATTAGTTGGTGTTGTCGTTGTCATAATCTTTCATCGATCATTTCATAGTGAACCATTCGGTGCCTTCAACTAGTACATCCCTTCACTAGTCACCCTCGAAGTCATTCCCTTTTCATAAACCACTATGTCTATTCCATTCTCCACCCTCGCTCAATCATCGGCCGTGCCCAATCCTTTGTCACTTCAAGAATCCTATATAAGTATATGTGTGAAACACTCACATTCATGCACATAACACAAAATCAGAATCCAACATCAAAAATCGGTTTTTGAGATTAGAAATCCATTTGCTCCAAAATTTAAAAAATTGGGATCCAATACTATAAAGGAGAACATTAAGAATGTTGTAAACATAATGATTTAAAAAAAATGACATTAAAGCAAACTTTTAAATAAGATAAATAAGTTTGAGGGACTTTTTCTCGATACAAAAAATTCACAAAAAATTAAAGGCATTTTTTACAAGTAAAATAAGTTGAAATGATTCTATGCAACACATTGAACGGCTCACTCGGTTTGAGCCTAGGTTTTTACTATAAAGACGCTTTGCCTTTTATTACTGGGATACGACCCAAGTTGCATAATATAAAAAAAAAATACTTGGAGTCAAATCTTCGGGGCTAGACAAAATTTGTGTAACAAAGGTGACATTCATAGCATTTTATGTATGTTTTGTGCTAATCATGTGGAGTCCGTAAAACATCTTTTTGGGAGTGTAGCGATACGATTTCAACATGGCTTTGTGTTGCGAAGTGGTTAGAAATTAAGTTGTCCGGTTCAGTCTTGCTGAATACCTTGTTGTCATGGGTGAATGTGTCGGGATGGTTTAGAGCTAAAAAGGATTTTATGGAGGACATTGTGTGGACAACTTGGTGGGTTATTTGGTATGTTAGGAACGAAACTATTTTTCACACAGATGATCAAAAGACGGAGCTTATTTTCGATTCTACTCGTCATTTCTCTTATACCTGGTTTATCAACAGAAACATAAAATCGAGTATTCGGTGGGACGAGTGGATAAAAATCCTTTTGGGCCTATTTACATCTTAAAAATAATACTATATTCATAAAAGAACCTTTTTGTATATAAAGTTTTATATAAATTCAAATCAGGTATTGGGATATGTTTATTTTTTGGACATAAATTTTATTAAAAAGATTAACTGAAAACAATATGTTTTAACATAAAGGCTAAGCCGATTTATATGCTAGGGAATACAAAATTGTTTTTTGAGATAAATATTATAATATAATTACATTTTTAAATATTTTTATGATGATATGTATTTTATTTATAATAATTTAGTATATCGCATAGAATTTAGAACATAATACTATAATGGAATTATATATATGTGTGTATATATATATATATATATGGTTCAAATGAGAAAAATTCTTTGTAAGAAGAAAAAAGAAGAAATTTCAACCAATAGGAATGTTTCATTAGAGTTCATTTAATATTTGTATTTAATGTAATTATAAGGGTATATTGGTAAAGTTACATATATCATTAATTGGTAGTTTCATCTTTAATAACTAACTATATTAAATTTGTAACTTATTTTTAAAATATATATTTTCTCAAAAAATAAAAATAAAAATTCATTTATAGTGTAGGATAAATTACGAGGTGTGTAAGATAAATTACGAGTTGTGTAGAATAAATTTTAATATGTATAGGATAAATTTCAAAAGTGTAGGATAACTTTTGATGTGTGTAGGCAAAAACTTTTAGTGTGGAGCATGATAGTTTTTATGACTAATTAATTAGTCAACATAATAATAATTGAGATGAGAAAAAATATTTAATGTTTTACAATTGTACCATTTTGTTCTTTTTATTCTCAATATAATTTTCTTCTAAAATGAACCTTCCCCTATATATATATACACACACAAATATATAAATGAAAATCCCGCGGGTATGCCCGGCGCTGAGGGTAAATACCCAACAAATACCCGATGGGTAGTGGGTCAACTATGAGACTAGGATTATCATACCCGGCTCATTGACGTCTCTAATTTTAGGTCTTAAACTTATACGTTTTTACTAATAATAAGTCTAGTGAAAGAAAAAATTATCGGTAAATGTGCAACCAACTAGTAATTCGTTAATAACGCCCCATTGGAAAAGGGGGTGAGGTTATAGTTTATTGATGACAATTTAGCGACAAACCACAACATGTTTATACCGATGGAATTTTTGAAATGTTATTTTACCATAAACAAATTTGGATGGATAACCAACGAATTATAAAAACTACGTCTTTGACAAAAAAAATACAATTTCTTTCAGGATTTACATAATTTGCAAAACCCATCAGATCTTTTGCTTTTTTAGGGTTTTACGAGGTAATTACCAACAAGTTTTTTTTTCCGGTAAATCTTCATGAATCAAGTTTTAATTGAGAACCAATTTACTTTACAACTCTTCAGAATCAAGTTAGTATATACACAAACGATGACTTAGAAAGAGAACCGTTGAGACAGAGGACATCAAAGAAGGAGTAGGCATGGATGGTGTTCGACGGTTTCGACAATCCATATAGGATCAATCAACTCTTCGGCACGTTTTCTCTTTGTTGTTTTACTTTTAGATCAGTCGGTGATACGTTTGTTGCTTGGTTGGTCAGCCTTGTTCGCGCAATTTTCTGTTACTTTTTTTTTATTGTTGTTTGTTTACTCTTTTGCTGTTTTTTGTGTGTGATTTTGTTGCCGAATTTGGCGGGTGATTTGTTTGACTGCTTTTTCTAGCTTCGTTGGTGAGTTTTGTTTGTGGCATTCGTTGTTTCGGTTTTGTTTGTTGTTATGACAATTACTTTGTATCGCAGGTTGTGTTGACGGTGATCGTTAGTTGGTGTTTTGGGGTTTTCAGTTTGTTTCTGGTATCATATATGTCAGGAAAAGTATTCGTTTATTTGTTGTGTACTTTTTGCGTTTTCTTTTATCGTTTATGTTTGTTGTTTATATTTTTTAGTTTTTTTACATTGTTTGTTTACTCTTGCCAAAATCTACTGTTTCTTGGTTTTCTGTTAAAGTCTTTTCTTAGTTTGTTACGTTTCGTATTCCTCTTTAGTATCGTATTTTGTTACCTTCTTCATATTATATTTGTTTACATGTGTGTTGTTTAACAATTTTTGCTTGGTTTTGGTATATGTTGATTTGCTAAGACTTTATCTTTGTTTGATTTTTGTTTTGATTTTGGTGTTAAGGATTTAGTGTACCGTTTTTCGTGTTTTATATTACATTAACAGACTTGCAATTGAGGGACTTGAAATTGAGGGACTTGCAGTTGAGGATGATGAATTTAGTCTCATCCGAGACATTTATTTGCTGTTTAGTATTTGACTTTTTAGTTGTTCAAGGTTGTTTACGATTTAACCTTAATTCTATGATTGATGGTTTTGTTGTTGTGCGTTTGTATTTACGATATTCCTTTCCATTTGTGATGCTATGCTAGGACATTACATGTAAGTAAGCTTTTGTTGTTTATTATATATATGATTCTATATGGTTAATGGTTGTATTTTGTTGTACAATTTGTTTTGTTAATGGTTATGCAGTCGTACGTGTTTGTTTCCATATCTATTTGTAAATTGTATGTTTATGTTCTTTGTAAGATTATATTGTTAGCTTCTTCTTCTTTTTTTTGGAGGGGGCGGGGGGTTGGTATATGTTATGTTATGTTTTTTTTTTTTAAGTTTTTGGCATCTGGGTATGTTGTGTAGGAATAGTTATTACTAATATGGTCCGGACGTAAAAGGTCACGTGTTGTTGATTTCTTGTTGTTTCACTATATGATGATTATGGTGACTGTTGTATATGTGTTTTTAAAACGAACAATTGTTACCAAACTGTGGGATACTTTGTTCATGCTATGAGGATTCTTTTACCCAAGCATGACAACCGATTGCAACCGATAAGCTAAGCTTAACTATTTATGTTATATGTTGTTAATTGCTACTAATCTGGTGCATTGCAGGTTGTGCCTTTCCCTTTGTTGTAAGCTTAGCTTTGTTGCTTTACCATATGCTTATTGAATGTAACATACTTATTGGCTATCGCGAGTATGGCTTCATTCTTTGCCTACATATTGCAGCCATGGGTCTGAGCTTCCTTTAATTGTCTTTTCTTTTGCTTCATGCTATACATTTATAAAACGAACATGTGTTACCAAATTGTAGGGTACTTTGTTCATGTTGTGATGTTTCTTTTATCCAGGCATTACAACCGGTTGCAACCAATAAGCTGAGCCTAACAATATATGTTATACATTGTTACTTGCTAACAATCTGGTGCATTGCAGGTTGTACCTTTACTTTTGTTGTAATTTAGCTTTGTTGCTTTACCATATGCTTATTGAATACAACCTACTTATTGGCTATCGCGAATACAACTTCATTCTTAGCATACATATGCAGCCATGTTTCTGAGCTTCTTTTAATTGTCTTTTCTTTTCCTTTTTGCTTTACGTTTACTTTGGTTAACACGATTTATGATTATTTGATTTGCATATGTTTCTTGCAGGATGTCTTCCTCACACATGGACCCTACTGTTTTGCAACAACTTGAATGGCTTTTGGAAGATCTTATGAAATCAAATCGATTGGTGTCCTAAAAGCTAAACGACTTAATCGTGAGGATTGCTAGCATACGTGAGAAGCAAGCGGAGTTAGAAGTTTCCATTGACGCGCTTTATGTGTGCTACGTAGGCCAAAAGGATGTTAAGATCTAGCTTTAGCATTACTTCGTTGCACGTAGGTAAATTCGGTTGTAAATTTTGTATGTCATATACAATCAATATGTTCCTCATTTTATTGTTCTTTCATTTTCCCTCAGATTATAGAATTCATCTATTGGTTACTTTGAATGCATGTTATGCAATTGTTGGTTTTGTTTTCAGTTTGAAGAAGTTGATTAGTATCGACAACTGACATGATTTTGATGGAAAGTGCTAATGATTTGAGTTTTAAGATAATTATTTCGAGAGATGGAGCTGGAAGGTTGCGGGATGGAGTGAAGGAAAAGCTAAAGGAGTTTATGAGGGACTACACAAATGACACTTGTGGTATGTTTTGTAAACATAGAAATAGGTAGAATTGATTATAATTTTTTTCTATATTTTTGATATGTTTGTTTATGGGAAATTGTGTGTTATTCCCATAAACAAACAAATCTAAGTTGTAAAAACAATCTGGCTAATAAAAAAGTAAATATAAGTAGAAAATGAGCACAAGAAGCTTTTGTCCAATGTTGCCAAGAACATGAGCTCAGTATTGTTGCACCACACATGTGGAGTCATGCTTCTGTCTTCACACATTCTAGAATTTTCAGTTGGTGACAAGTCATGAAGATTGCATTACACATTAGAATAAGAGCTCAGGGGCTATTACAAGTGTTCTATTATGGGATATCTGTGTTTTTTAAGGTTACTTTTTTTTATATAATTCAGACAAATTTTGAGGTTGCATAAATATAGTTTCGGTAAGCCATTTGTGTCAAGGGTTTTAAGAGGTTTTATACACGCCTTTGACGCGTTTCCTTTTTTTGGTTGAATGTTTTAACTTGACATGTAAGTGGTCAAACATAACCCAAGTCAACCTATACAAATTTGGCCTGATAAATGCAATGTTTTGGAAGATTCTCGGCAAAGTTCGCTTTAGATGTGGTGGGGCATTATGCAAAACCTGAAGTGCCTAGCTTGATTGTGAGATGTGTGCCTTGCATTTTAAAAGCGTCTTTCATTTTGAAATTCAAAGCCCAGGTAGTTGGTAAGTGGTTCGTGTCGAAACGAGTATTTGTAGTTCTTGTCTAAACGGACTGGGTCAAGCTAATCCACAATTGCCCTTTTATCCATTTCTTGAATTCATTAACTAATTGGCATTCGAAATAATGTTTAATCCTAGTTCATATGTATAACTAAAGTTATATGGGTTTTTATAGGTTTACGATGAAGTGTAAAAGTAACTTTAATGTTTCTCTGTCTCATAAGCTTAATATTTCTTTATCTCGTGAGTCTTAACATCTACACTCAAAAACGTTCCATTCTTAAATCAATTAGTGCTCGTAAAACTAGTAAATAAACTTCGATTGGACACTAAAATCATGTAACATCGTTTCTATTATCAGGGCACGTTGACACTTCCATGATATCATAAACAAGACACCAACATGGATCGACTTACTCCAACTTATTACCAAAAAAACATTAGCAAATTGAGGCATTCCAGCACCATCACAACCAAACTAAACAATATTTCTGATGCCGATTTAACTTATAATTCATACTTTATCAAATCTAGCTTAGAAGTTGGAAATAAAGTTATATGTAGTTCAAGAAGTTGGAAATAAAGTTATATGTAGTTCAATTAAATCATTTTTAAGCCTTTGTATAGAAATATAATTATCGCTCTTTTTACTACGCGAAGAGTAACTTCGAATCGTAATAAAGAAATTATAAATGAATTTACATCGAGATAGATGGTAAACGGGCAACAAGAAATTATAAATATTGAACTAAATAAATCAAATGTGTATATGAAACTTTTAGTTTAATCCAATTAGTAAATCAAATGTGTATATGAAACTTTTAGTTTAATCCAATTCTTAACTTTAGTGACCCACTTACCCGGTCTCGAGCAATTACCGATCTATTAAGATAATAAGGATATTAATTTTTAATTCTTGTCATATATTAAATAAAAATATAACAAATATTAAGTCATTGGTTGAATAGTCTCCTGCACATGGGGCTTTTTGAGACACCCCGCTCATAATAATTGCTGTAAAAAAACTCAAAAAAAAAACCACCAAGTCGTTGTTATGGACAACTAGCGTTGGATTTTCTTGCAATTTGTAGTCATAACAATGATAAAATTAATTAAATCACATGGAAATTTACAAAAGTGACCCCAATCTTTAACCAATTAGCCATTTCTCTCCCTCTCTCTCCTCTCCAAGTTTCTCTGCCACTCCGATTTAAACCCGGGACGACGGTGTTGCCATCTCCATTTAGTTGGTGAGTCAACTCGGTGACTCGGTAGCACTCGTCCCACCACCATCCCAACTTTCAAGGGTAATTCCTAAAAATACAGAAACAAGACTTACTATCAATTCAATCATCATTGATAGTTGATACCTACAATCTTACGTTTTGTATATTGCTAGGTCAAATTACCAAAAAGTGCCAAACCGGAGTTAGCTCTTTGTGCATGATCACCGAGTCGACTCGGTTTTTTTCTTCATTTTTTTCTTGGCATTTTCATTTATTGAAGGAGAGGCCGAGATTCGGGCCAAAAATCAATATTACTCCTGATGCCTACGTGGCAGTGACGTTGAAACTCTTCTAAATTCATGGTCGGATTCCCAGTAGAATCAGACCGTGACAAGAACCGAATAATCTCTTCAAACAAATACTCATCACACGGGATCGCTAACGGACCCGAGTGAGAGAACCCGAATTCCTCTTCGGCTTGAACTAGCAACTTGTTGAAAACCGGGTGGTTGAGGTATGTCGCCCGGATGACGAACCGGCGGCAGTTTGAGCCGACGGAGACGGCCACGTGGCCGGCGGGGACGTCTGACGGAATGCATTTCCGGGAAGACAATGCGGCTTTTTTTCTCCAGCGGCGTAGCATTTGACGGAGGTGTACAATGTGGCGGATTTTGCTGCAGCCTGACATGTTTGTTCGATTTGTACTTTTGTTTTCGGTTGTTTTTGTGTTGTCTGAGGAGAGAGGGTTTATTGGTGGAAATATATGGTTGGTTATATAGAAGTTTGAGTACCAAATTGCCCTGGGTTTGCGGTTAATTGCAATTGTTTGACGGCTGTATACTTTTACATATAAAATGATATGTATTAAAATAAGATTTTGAAAAATAAGCATTTGTGATTCGATACATTTATCTGGAATTATTGTGTTAGATTATCTTATCATAGTTAGTGAGTTTTTTTTTTGTTTTTTTTATCTCTAAAATTTTTATAAGCATATTTTATTTTTAATAGAGTTAAAATATAATGTGTTATAAAGTTTCGAGCTTCTTGTTCCGACGCCTTTTTTATATAACTTGATATATATATATATATATATATATTGAATAAACAAGTTTATTATTTCTGTTTTTTATATTCTTTATTACGGTTTTACACGTTTTATCTTCTGGTTATATTATCTTTTAAAGTTTGCTTTCGTATTATTTTAAGGTTCATTTTATAACGATGTAATATTTTGTGAGTTACAAATATGTCTTCATCACATGCTTTTTTATTTGTGTGCCAATATTGTCGTCATCAAGCGCGGTAACTCTCACTAGTTATCATGTATGTATTAAAATAAGATTAAGAAAAATAAGCATTTGTGATTCGATTCATTTATCTGAAATTAATGTGTTAGACTATTAATTATTTTATCATGGTTAGTGTGTTTCTTTACTTATTTTTATAATCATGAAAGGTTATTATAGAATAACTTACAGTATATCATTGATACCCTGCTAACTACTGGAAAAATGTAAAACACAACTTATGATGAAGAGATGATTTTTAACAGATTGAATATTGGAAAACTGGGTCTAAAACTTACGTATTGGCTAGGGGAAATGGAGTGCTTACTACGGCGATATAACGATTTTTAATTACAACAACTTTGATTGTATCTAAAATGTTATAGCTCAATTTTTTTTGTAGTAATAAAAGTTTTCAGATTCTACATAATCCAACAAAACTTAATAACCTAACGGACACACTTTTAAGAAAGAAAAGAAACTGAGACAATGATATCCAGTGAGTAGTACAATCCATAGACAAGTTCGTATTTCTTGACACATGTCTATGCAGGTACAATTATATAGCCTAGTGCAGCACAACTAACATACACCACTGTTTTAGTAGGAAAAAGAGATTATTGAAAAGCACTTTTAATTTTGTATAAAAAGAATGTGTTAAATTCAACTCATCACATTCTTCTTAAAAGAGTTTTAATGTTAAGTGAGTGTTCATAAATCGGTAAACCGATTGAATCACTAGACTCACACCAAGTCGACCAGTTCAATCGGCTTGGTGGTTTAAGGGTTTGGTTCAAAAATTTGTTTGGCAGTTTGACACTTCAGCATATACTTTGAAACTTGAAACTGAGAGTGTAAATTAAGCTGGTTGTCTAACTAGTATTTTTTATATTTTCAGAAATGTATATGTGTGTATGTATTGTTAGGATCATATACAAACACTTTTTTCCGGTGCGAAACGTACGAAGCAAAAAATGTTTCACAGCGAAAACAAAAACAAACAATGACATTTTTGTAAATAGTGTAATTACACTACCAAGCAATTAATCATTATACAACAAAATTGAAGTGTAATAATTATTATGATACTTTATAACTAAAGTGTACGAACTATTAAACCTTTGTTCCTTGGTTGAAGCTCTTTAAGCGCCACACATTGCAACTACTTGTTGTTGCATATGGAAGCTGAGGAACGACAAGGTGTTCAACAACAAGCCCTTATCTTTTGTAAGAACGGTTGAAGATACAAGAGTGACTTTCTTTTTATGGGTGAAAAATCATGCGAATCTAGTCAATCAACCATCTTTAGAATCTTCAAAATGGTGACTTTTGTTCTCAAAAAATTACTATATTACAATTTTATACACTACAATTTTAAAGTAGCGTAACAGTTATTACACTTCATATTCGGATGTTTGAAGCTCTTTAAGAGCCACACAATTGCAATTTCCAAAACATAATGCATACTAATGATTTACAAACAAATTTTTTAGGCTTGCAAATCAAAATAACTTCTTTTGATCAACTGTGTTATTGATTGGTGCACATTGGTAATGCTTAATCAGTATTGAGTAATCGTTACTGCTCGTTACTACTTAGCAGTTACTACCACTGCTGTGAAGAAAATATGGTAGGGACTGAGGCTCTGAAGGCTTTACAACTTTCTTCAATTAGGGAATAGCGCAGATGGATCAATCACGCAGTTCTGCAGCGTCCTCCAACTTGCTGTCCGCTCCCCTTCACTTTCTTTGCTGGACGGGAAGATGCGAATCGGGAAGGCCTTCCCACCACGCGAAGTTCAAACCTCGCCGGAGAGGAATTGTGAATCAGCCAGAGCCTAGGCGCGTGCCGCCTGCGGCTCATGTTGCTCCGCGGGGGGACAAAGCTGGCCCATCGAATCAGCCCCCACAAGGGCAAGGGGTCCCCTACCCATATCATCCGGAGGAGGTGATAGGAGGGGATTCGGTCCTCTCGATCGAGGCCCGACTTTTGTCGGGAAACCCGGCGCCTTCGCCCTTCGATAAGTACATCGCGCGAATCACCGCCCAAGACCTGTTCGAGGTCAAGGTTGAGATCATTCGACGAATGGCTTATCTTGATCCAGATGGGGATTGGCTGGGGCGGGGGGCTCGAGCCCTCGATAATACGGGGAACCCCATGGGGGAAGAATCCTTAAGAGAGCTCTATTCCTTTTTAGAGGATCTCAATAATAACGGAATAGGGTCCCGGACCTTCACCCAATTAAGGTGGAAGTTGCGCACCTCTTTCCAGCCTTAGTCAAATAGCTAAGGAGGCAAGGGGAGCAGTTCTTAAACAAAAGAATGGCGATAAAGAAGAAATGATTCAAATTCAATAAAAAAAGAGTCGAATTGGAAGTCAAGTAAGAAGGAAGGAGGCTAGCCCCCGAAAATGCTCCGCGCCTAGGTTCTTTTGTCGTTGGGGCTTACACCTTGTGACTCATTCATTCGGTGGAGCGTTCCTAGGGCGTCGATCAATCCTGAATCACAGGCCGCTCTGTCATTGTCTGATTTTTGGTTGTCTGATCACACTCGAAATTATGTATCTACTTATCATATTTTTGCCCCTGCTCGGTAGTTCCGTAGCAGTTTTTTTCGGACGTTTTCTAGGATCAGAAGGAACCGCTATAATGACCACTACGTGCGTTTCATTCTCTTCGATCTTATCTTTGATTGCTTTTTATGAAGTCGCACCGGGAGCTAGTGCTTGCTATCTAAGAATAGCTCCATGGATCTCATCGGAAATGTTTGATGCTTCTTGGGGCTTCTTTGGCGACCGTAAAGTCACCGGATGAATTGCCGAGTAGATAGATCAGATCCGGACGCGGCTGTTGCTCTGCGGCGATACGGACTCGACCCGCTCCTACCCACCCCGGGGCACCATAGCATGCCAGGAATAAGGGGGACATACTGGACGTAACCACTCCCTTGGTTGGGGGCTGTGCCGCCCCGCCTTTCGATCGATACACAGTTGAGGAGGCCGATCACGAACGCTATTGGTGTGGGAGCGATCCTGGACAGGGAAGGCTAAGACGGCGCCTCGCATATGGCTAGCAAGAGGGCGCTTATGCCCCGACGGTGGGGCCTTATGGGGAAGGGCCCAGCCCAATAGGGACAGCACACCCCCCACTTCAAGCGCACCTCTATATCGACTGAATCACTATAAGGGTCTAATTGGTGGAACCGGTGAACCACGCGAGTCGGTTAGATGCGTGGGGCAGAGGGCTCGTAGTACCCCCTTTTCTTGATCCAGCATTTTCTTAGCTTCGGTAGTGAATCACCTACTAAAAAAAGGGGCAGGCCCGCATGCCTTATTTGAGACTACTATCCCAAAAAGAGGAAAGCAAGTCCTCATGCCTGAAAGCCGGCTAAAGAGGAAAAGTCACAGAGTCAATCTAACCTCGAGTCCGCAATTCGTAAACGAATTGAGTAAGGACTCGCCCTTAAAAGAGGGGGAGGGGGTTCGGGGGAGGGGGAGATGAAATCTCACTACTCCAACCGGGAAATCCCTCCGAAAACATAAAAACAAAAAAACAAAAAGACAACGCTCCATACATTATTTAGAGTATGGAGCCACGTCGGTCGTTTGGCAAGGCTGTCTCTTGGGGGCACTACTCCCCAAGGAGCCGAGTGGGAAGGAGTCGCCTCTGCATCGTCCTATGGCGCGGAGTCCTTTAGTTCTCACGCTCTCATCTCAATCATAGCCGTCTTTTCTGTAGCTGCGGAGTTTTGCTGTTTCCGAACTTGGGGGAAGAGCCCCTAACCCCTGGGTAGCTAGGAATGCTAGTTCTTAAGCTACAACGAAATTTAGCAGGAACAGCCTTCCCGTAGTCGCATTAAGGATATTTTTTCTTGAAACTCTTTACTCCTTCACCCGTAGCAAGTACTCATTTCTATTTAGTTGTTTTCTTACTTTATCCGGCTATTGAACCTAGTTTCCCTCTGCATATGGTAATAGAGAGTTAGACAGCTTAGAGAGCTCCTCAAAGGGCTAGTTCTCACTCTATTTTGGGACCCACAAGACTGTCTTTCCCTGTGTTTCAGAAACGCTGGTCCCCTTCGGTCAAGTTGCTTGTACCTGCTGTTACCTACCATAGGACCTCCGTCCCCGAAGCGAAGAAAGAGGAGCAGGAACAAGAGGTTGTCCTCTCCCGGCCCAGTAGTTCCGCAACTACTACCGTGGTTGTTGCCAACGGGGATCCCCTATTCCGAAAGGTTACAGGGCCAGCCGTTAGGTCCAAAGTTGTATGCCACAGCTATGGTGCCGATAGATTTACTAGTTCAACGCCGTTATCGGACATTTCAGGCTGAGCATCTATTTCTCGTATATCGCTCCACACCGAGAAGAGGGATGCACCTCCAGCAACAACAAGATGGAACTGCTCATTTCGACTTTAACAATATATTTTTAGTCAAATCATATCCAACCAAATCAAATAACATGCGTTAAAGACGTTTAGTGTGATTTAATTATTGTAAAATTTAATTTATACTGATAAAGTCTAAAACAATATGTTTTTAGTCAAATCATATTCAACTAAATCAAATAACATGCATTAAAGACATTTAGTACAAATTAATTATTGTATAATTTATATAAATGCTTGAGTTGTTTTATCTTGTGTTTGAGTATACAACAAAATGTGCTACCTTATTTGTAAACACACCAATATACTCACAAATTCATAGCAAACCTGTTTTTCAGCAAATCCATAACATTTAGTTGTAAAGACACCAATACACTCACAAATTCATAGCAACCCTGTTTCCAGCAAATCCGTAACATATTCGTAACAACTTGGGTATTTGCTACAGTTTTGCTCGTAGCAAATGCCTTTTTTTAGTAGTGATAAATGCAATGTTTATTGTTTCTTACTCATTTTAATGCAAATGAGTTGGTTTGGGTGAGAATTGAAAATTTTATAGAAACAAAGTGAAAAACTTAATCTATTGTGAAATTACATGGCCTAGAGGATGTCTATAGATGTATTTAGTAAATTAATGATGTTAGGGCATTTTAATAATAAGAACACAGTTGCATTTTGGTGCACTAGAAATCCTAGTTTGGGTATACATGAAAACTCATTTTTTATACAAATATTTGCTACACTTCTCCAATACCTAGGCCTAGCTCTAACAGTCCTTCCGTAGTCGAAGAGTATATCACTCCAAATCAAACATAGAGCCCCATAGCGCCCGGGCACACCACCCCCGGGGCACTATGGCTTCGAATTTTTGTTCCCCGCGAAGATTATCACGGTGCCAAACAAGAAAATACTCACACACACATATATATACATACATATATAAACACACATCTACATAACACTCCACTACACACTCAAATTATATAACATATTTTCTTCCAGTCGTATGACCCCCATTTACATTGCCCCTCAATACACATGGCTTTATGCTAGACTGTTAGTGTTCGGATATAATATGCAGCTAACTGTTTACAATCCTAAAGTGTGAACTTGTATTCATAGTTCCATTTGTTGTATGTTATTAATTAGTGGTATTAATTTCATCCAAGTTATCTTGCACTTAAAGTTCCCATAATGGCATGCCATAAAGACATACAAATATATCGATATCCACATGAACATTTTAGATAATTCTTTCTTAAGTGATATTTGTCACAACCTCAGACTCTATTCTGGGCGGGAGTTGTGATCAGATGTAAGTGGTACCAGTGTTTATTAAAATTATCGCAATGGAAGTTTCATTATGACCGTGTGTCAGGAAAAATATCAAAGTTTCAAAACACCGCAGTTTTCATTTCATAAAATGTTGGATGAAAGTCATATTTACATAAAGGCTTTTCACAGGGATATACACTTAATTACAAAACACGTTTTACTCAGGTTTTCATAGCCACTTATTTAAGCTTGAGTGTTTCCTAGCACTTTCCTTCCCTTCACAGTAAATTACCTGAAACATGTTTTAAGAAAATTTGGTCAGCGAAAAATACTGGTGAGTTCATTCAATTTATAAAAACATAGTATTGTAATTACAATATTAAAAGTTTTTATATTTATTTATATCTTTCAATTACCCACAGTACTTGTCACTCGCTCAGATCGGGAATTGTGGTCATGTTACTATTGGCTAACCCGTTATCCAATAGCAAAGATTATCAAGTAATGTATACAAAACCCCACATACCGGCTGTAATTTCATAATACAAAGATTTAATAACTGTAACACGACTTGGAAAACAATTAGGGTTTTGCAAATCATTTTAGTAAAAGAGAATTACTTGCTTTGTAGATTTATGGTTTACAGTAATAGCCTGCTGGTTTAAGTCTTGAGTTCCTAATTAAACACACAATTCACACGTATTAGTGTGTTAACCCATTTTGACTTTAACGATAATCACGAGATTAAAACCTCAACATGATGACAAAATATAGCCTTATTTAGGCAGCACTTAAACATCCATTGAACTGTTTATAGATCAATCAGATATGGTATCATACCAGTAATTTGGGTTAACACGTCGAGTAGAGAGCAGTGTTTAGGAATTTTAGGACTCGAGATATTGAACAAAGATTCGAGAGAGAAAGAAACGTCGATTTTAAATCGATGTGGTGCACTGGAAACTCTCCCACGGCTACCCTTTTATAGCAAAACTGGGATTCCCCGTGCGTCGCGCGGGAATTAGGGGTCCCCTCGCGTGGCGCGATGGCAGCCTATTAAGGCTAGGTCAGCCTCGTCAACCACATAGGCTTGCTACGTGTCGCGAAACGGTGCCACGTGGTCAGGTACTCTCCCGCGCGTTGCGAGAGAATCCAGGATTCTCTCGCATGACGCATGAGAATTTTTTTTTCGCTTCGCGCTGATTCTCGACGTGCGTGTCCAGGGTTTCGCTTATGGTATTTTGGTAGTTGTTACAATATTATAATGTTATTACATACCCCTATTAAAAATATCATATGAAAGAACCATAAGATAATATTGTTGAATAACCTTAAAGAGTTCTTCTTGGATATGTACTTACCCTACGAGGCTACGAGTAACGTATGCTTATATAATATTCTTCAAAACCGTAAATTAATAACATTTTAAGTCATATTTCAAAACCTTAAATTAATAACATTTTAAGTCATGTATTAGCAATCCTGCATTACATCAATTATCCAACTCGTTTAATAAGATTTATTATAAATACAATCTTTCATGTGTTGTTGTATCATATCGAATGCACCATGTCGGTTTGCATAATTTTTTTAATTCAAAATGACGTGTTTAAATCAATGTCATAAAAACCGGTTTTTAAACCATACCGGATTAAGCTTAGAAACGGTTTAACCGGTTGTACCGGGTGGTTCAAGCGAATTGACTAGTTAACTCTATAATTCTATAAAAACACAACTTTAACTTAAAAAAATAATCTAAAAATACATGATCCCATAATAAAAAAATAATCCAAAAGTTAAACCATAATAATAAAAAAAAATCCAAAAGTAATCAGTTTTCTAATAATGTTTTTCTTTAAATAAAAGTGTATGGCAGCAGAGTGTTAAATACATCAAATTCACGATGAAAAGGAAGACTGAAGGTCAGCATATGTAGAAACCGGAATGCAAGGTTAATTAACAAAAATATGGAAGGTCGTTTCTTACTTACTACCTTAATGTGAGATATTAATAAAATATGAAAATCAAATTCAAAGATTTTGCAACCGGCTCAACGGTTCGAATTGGATTTACTGGCGGAATAAAACAAATATCGTATTCTAGTTTTACCAGTCTTTTTCGTACCCGACCGGTGTCTCTTATCCAAAGTTACCAGTATTACGGACTTACCTACCGTGTTTAATACAATGGTTTAAAATTTTAAATAGAGTAAAAAAGTAAGTAGCGGAATCGTTTTACTTTATTTTATAATTCAGATAACCTAACACTTTTTAAAAGAAAGTTTTATATGCATTTTATAAGACAATGAAGATCATAATCTCCAAGGAAATCAATTTCATAAATATCACCAAATGAAATACCAAATGATTGTATGGACGTACTATGACATTTATGAAATTTGTTTCCTTTAAAATAAGTTGGCATTTTATTTTTTGACATTTATTTTAATTAAAATTTATAAGTAATTTCTATATTATATAAGGGGTAGTTCACCTAAAATTATTAAATAAGAGGATTTCGATGGTGATTTTTCTTGAGAAAAAAAATTCAGAAAGTTTTATACTTACTTTTATTTGAAACGGGTTGGAGTCTAATTCACTCGACTTCGTTTCAAACTTTTAGCTTTGAATGTAGTAACAACTATCTACGTTTTGATTCGGAGCGAAATTGCATAATCCAAAAAAGAAGAATAAGAAGAAGAAACTCCTAACTCTAAATCAAATGAATCAAGATGAAGATGAAACATACCGTTCGAAACACTAACTCTTTAATTATAAAATTCACGTAAATTGTGGGTGTTCACTAAATGTTTTTGTGTGTAAATTGATTATGTGTGTTCACTAAATGTTTGTTAACATGTTTGCATGCGTGTTTACGGACGACTCAATATATTATAAGGGATCAAATGAAATATAATTTCAAGGTTTTATTGTAAAAGTTTTTAGGATAACAACAATTCCTTTAAGGTTTGTTATCACTCATAGAGAATAAGAAAGGAAATACGAACTTTAAAAGAAAAGTTCTATAGAAAACGTTAACCTCAAAGAGTAAAGTTGTTTCTTCTAGCCTTGATATATAAGAAAATTGTGTAAAAAAAATTGTATATAAAGCAAGCCCTCATCCAATATCGTTTAGGGGAACTAATCAATGCTAAAGAAAATGACTTTAAACCATAGACTCCAAACCAAGCTTTTAAGAGTATTTTAAATTTAAGGTTCTTTCAGTTTCAGTATAATTAAATTCTTTGGTTTTTTTCTGTATAGTGAAGTCGTAAATGTGTTTAATTGTGTGGATGGATCTATATAACGAGAGAAGAGCGACGATGATAGCGAAAAACAGTGAAAATGATCTTTTGATGCTTATCATGGTTGATAAAAGATTGTGGTTGGCAGTGGCGTCTCTGAGAATTCATGTACCCTGTTCGAGCTCGAAACATGTGCCCTTATGCCTTATCGATAAACAATGCAATTACGAAAATGAAAGAATTGCAATATTCGATAAACAATGCAATTACGAAAAAAATGAGAAAATTATAGTATTCGAACATGTTACATACCATAATAACTGATAAGCTAATAGCTAACCAATGATTCGTGCAACTCTTCTTGCATTCTTCATAGCAAATTAGTGGATCAACTCTTCATAGTTTATATTTTCTAAAACTTCGTTTTCAATTAGTACTGGGCTTAATTAACCTAGTGGGCTAAATTCTAAAGTCTAATATACATTAAAAAATGATTTGTAAATGAGCCTTACTTGAAATTGGTATGCTTTTATTATTTTAAAAAATTTAAGATGTATTTATCGAGTTTTTTTTTAATAACACATGCCCCGTGAAATCACGGGCCTTGTGCGGAAGTCCTCCCTGCACACCATCTAAGCCTCCCATGGTGGTTGGGTGCGGGAAATGCAATTGTGAGATAACAATTAGGTACTTACCATGTGAGTAGAAACGAGGGGTGTTGAGTTTTGGCAAAGAAACTAGTGTACCGCTTATCAAATTACATAATATGAATTGTATGTTATCATAGTGTACCGCTTATCAAATTTAATAATATGAATTGTATGTTATCATAACCTTGATTATTCAATTATAATAATATGTATGAAATTAACTAAGAAAATCATCTTACCTTAGTTAAAATGATGCATAATATGGTATACGTAATTGTGGAGTTTTAAGTATAAGTACTGATGTACACTCCATACATTATATTAAAGTAAACACTTTTTAAAAGTCATTGCGACAAAAAAGTGTTATTTTTCGTATGAAGAAGATGAGAGGTGCATGGGTGCTTGCTTTACATGATATTTAAAATATCTATATTAAGTTAAGCTTACTTTATACTAACAAGTGTCTCATTCATAAATAAGCAAAGCATATTTTTTCATTTTGGATACCTATGAATATTTTCTAGTGTCAATTTTATTTCTTTAATACATAAATGTTTGAGTCTTATGATAGAATCATCAAGATACAAGTAAAAACCAATCGGGATATCTAATCAAAATTTGTTTGGTATAACACCGCAAATGCAATTCCAGATCAGTAAAACGAAAATCTCAAGATTAGTATAAAAATGAAGTTGACGACTTACTCTTTCTTTCACTAACCGTTGTTAGCATTAAACGTTGATGTTAACTTATGTTTCGGGTTTGGTGAGATCCAAATATTTAAAGCTTTGACATTTGAGTTAGACCGACCCTAAGACTAAGTAAAGATGGTTCCGGTGAAGATCAAATCATAGTGAACCAAAAGACTAGGGCTACCATTTAAGAGATGCTTAATGTTAAAAGTTCCAAACCCGCCACATGCATATTTTGGTATAATTAGGTATGTAGGGGTAGTTGGACCAATACAAGATGCTTTGTTTAGTTTAGGTCTTCTATCTTTATATATATTCTAAAGTTTCTAATATAATCCAACAATTTTGTATTCTTCTTTTCTCACCATAACCCATGTGCAAACATGACCCCATCTTTGCCTTTCCAATGAGCCAATCCTTCTCTTCCCTACAAATCGTATTATATATAAATATATTCGCTTGTAATTTTTCTCCATATTATACGTTCTATCCAGTCAAAATTCAGAGCTACTTATACATGTTTTGAGCCTAAAAGAGTTTGACATGTGGCATAAAAATGGAAGTGTGAGATTAATATATGTTTTCAAAGATTTTGGAGATCAATGCTTAAATTCCTCCCATTCTTTTTTTTGTATTTCACATTCACTTCAAAGTTTAATCTTATGGTATGTGGTTCACGAAACTTAATCAAAGAAAATAATATTTTGCTAAAGGAGTAGAATAACAAAAAATGGATGTGATATTTAAATTTGTCAAATGCTTTAGAACTAAAGCAAATAAAACCTATCAAGTGAATTGTAAATTATGCTATAATAAAGTAAAAATATAATCTTGAAAATTTTAGAATCCAACATCGCTGTCACCATGTATCGGCCGTCGTTACAGTCACCATAACCAGTGGCGAAACTTGAGATTTTCGATCGGGGGTCGGAAGTCACCGGCCCCTTCAAAGCTACGCCACTGACCATAACCATTCACTACACTGTTGTTGCGCCAATAATGATGGTTAAGCTGTGAGCATAAGTGGTGATGATGGACGTGGGACATGAGGGGTGGGGTTAGTAGCGACGACTGGAGGTACAGGTTCTGGCGATGAGGGTGGCAGTGGGGAGACGGGGGAGGTAGTTGTTGCGATGGGGTAGGCAATGTTGGTGTGCGGCAGCAACGACGAAGGTTGAGTCCGAGCTTCCAATTTCTTTAGTTGAAGTCATTCAGAACTTGGAAGGAATGCTGAATTCTTTTACATGAAGAAATTTTAGTGAATTAGTTCCAAGTGTGATTCATGTTGTCTTTGGAATTTATATTGCGATTTATATAATAATAAATGATAAAGCCTCTTATAAATAATTTTTTTTTAACCACGGGGTGTAAGCCCAGCCAGTGGCCAGCCTCACCCATTCCAACGGGGGACGCGGGTTCGAGTCCAGCTCGGCGCGAATAATCCTGCTGGGTAGTAACCGCCAGACAGCTATGGGCTAAGCTAGCTTGGGGAGGGAGAACCCTCCCGGGATCAGGGGTACCGTGCATTTACCCTTTTTTTAATGTATTTTTTGTCTTTCATTCCTTTTGACATGTAGTGAGTCTGTATGTTTTATGCTAGTTTACGGTATAAGTGTGTGTTCGGAGTTGCCTGTGTTCTATAAATTATGTGACGATATTGATTTGCATTTTTGTTTTACGATTTTCTCGGTTTTGGTTGTCGTTTACTTGCTACTTAGCACGGTTTTACGACCCGGCGTCTGCAACATGAGGGTCAACATCGATACGTGTAGTGTATACTTCTTTTATAGTTTTTCTCAATGTGCTAGTAGAAAATTCGTTGAACATGAAGTTATATTCGCAATATATATATATATATATATGTATATATATATATATATATATGTATATATATATATATATATATATGATATTGTAAGCTATATCGAGTGCAAGTACCATGTCGGTACTACAACGAACCGAAACAATACCAACCGAACAACAACGGTAAATATATTTGTTATTATAGTTTTCAGTCGATTTAAAACAAGTCTCAATTGCTATGCCGAGTGTTAGTGTAATGTTGGTATTGTAATGAACCAAACCGATATTGACCAAAATCTCTCCGCGAAGCGCGAGCGAATCCCACTGGTTTTCAACAAATTATGCAAACCAAACCCACAAGAAAAAAAAAAACATATTTTATTGAACCCACACCCTAAGCCTCTATTGATAGAAGGCCGATTATGTGAATTTTATGTGAATTAAACAATTTTGTGAGCATGCCAATACGATTACTAGCTCAATACTTAGCTAACCACACGTTCGTTGGATTCATTTACATTATTTCGTTACAAAAAGAAGGTTATTTGAAAATTTTATATGGAAATTTGAGGCTTGAAGTGGATCGTTCAAATTGTAGCAATAGGAACTATTTTCCCAAACATATACGAAGATGGTGAATGTGAACAAGCATATGATTGAAAAGTATGTAATTAGTCATAATGGGACAAGAAATAGCATCAAGAAAAAGATGGTAGCAGAACATTTGAAGAACAAATGATCAATGATAGGAAAACTCAAACAGAAAGAACAACCCAATTTTTAAAGTGCTAAGTTTGTTAAATGAGTAAGCACATTATCCGTTTCATACGGAAATGAATATTTTGTCACGAAATCTTAATCACACACTGATAGTGGAGAAACCAAAGTTGTCTATTGTTACATATGAATTTTTCGGGTGGGGTTGAGTAAGTCTAGTCATGTAATGTAAACATAAATATAAACACAATATCGCATCCTTTCTCGCTTGTTGGCTGGAAAGTCATAAGTAATTTCACTCATTGTTTTAACTTTTAATACTCCCCATTAGAGATACTGTAATTGTTCAAAATATAAAACATGTCTTCATTAGGATTTAGGTACTCCGGTTAACCAAACGGGGTCGGTGTCGAAATCTCATGCGGTCGGTCTCAAAATATTAAGGGAGCTCGGTATTAAAATTTCTTTGTGTTCATTCGGGATTAATCGCATATATACCAAAAAAAAATTCATGGGTGCGGCCGACCCTGTGCACCGCACCTAGGTCCGCCCATACACACTCATGTGATCTTTTAGATGGTAAAATTTAAGGTAGCATTTGATACTTGTCACGTTTAAAAAAACTTTAGAAGCAAATACATATGAGACGTTTAAAAAACAACGTAACTTTTTACCTATTTACCTACTAATTTATTTAATTAGTGATTTTGGTTGGAAGTAAGATTTACCTTCTTCCAAAAAAAGAGTAGTAGGATTATAAACGAGGTAAATTTGCAACAATATAATATCTACTAATTATCGGAATGGACATCTAAGCTTGAAGGCATGTTCAAGGTAATATACACTATACGTGAATTCTTGAAACCCTCATGCAGTTGTAGTGTTCTCCAAGTATATATAACCTACTCAACAAGCATATGACTCTTTAGTAAATAAATTATCTACTAATAGAATGGTACCAACTTGAATGACTCGTAGCATGTTTATGCATCCGAAAGATTGTGATTTCAGATTCTAGGTCTATAGTTTTTCGAAATTAACCCCAATAATAACTAACTTCCAGTACAACATAAAGGACTATTTGCAAAGACTAAAACCATCACAATATGAGATAACTCATTGGTAAAGGTTCTTATCTCTTAGAGGACCAAGCCCGCTATGAAACTAATACGGCAAATAAATATTATGTATTAGGCCCTTAGACTGACTTATTATTTGTTCAAATACATGATTAGTTACTTGAACATGGCACCAGAAATCAGAGTAACAATTAAAAAAACCAAAACTTAGATGACTAAAAGCAACATAAATTATTAAACAAACTTAGGGATAGATTAAACAGTGTTGGTCAACAAAGACCAATATTATTTCAAAGAGACCATGTGCATGTTGGGGTACTTTCAGAATTAGGGTGCATGCATCCCCCAAACATCACTTATGTATCAAACTTCATACCCCACTTGGCCAGGACTATGACAATTTCTAAAAATTGTTGAGTGTTTCTTTATCCAATCTTATATTCAAGTACACAAAACTATGTGTGAAAACCCGTATTTTAAGTTAACAAATGGTTGATTATGGATTATTGATACTCACATTGACATTGACATTGTGTTACAATTCTTTCTAGTTAAAAATGATAATCATGCGATTTAACTTAGGGATTGTTTGACAACTTCTTAATGGTTAAGTGCTGAACCAGTAAGATGTCTGAACCATTAAGTGCTGAAGCAGTTAGAGGTCTGAACCATTATTATGCTTAACCGTTCAGAGGCAAATGTCTATTAATTCGGATTAGAGGTCTTAACCATTCAGACTCAGTATAATGTTTAACTCAGAGCCAAATGTCTGAACCATTCAGACATCTGCTCGCGAAACAAACAATCTGAACCATTGAGTGCTGAACTCGTAAGATGTCTGAATTATTAAGAGTCTCGTTAAAAGCTAAACAAACAGTCCCTTAATCAAGTGGGAACTAGATGTAAAAATGATAAGTTTCATCTATACAATAATGTTTCATAAGTTTCCTTTTTGTTTTTGGTAGATTGTGTATCGATCACCCATACAAATAATAATATATCATTTACGTATATTTTGTTTGTTTCTTGATTAATTAAGCCGGGCTCTTCAATTTATCTGGATCTTAAGTAATAAAATAACATTACTTTAGGACCGAAGATTTGGTGATTGTTTTATTCTGGATTTAATGTTCCGATTTCACTCAACCAAGAAACATCAGATTTTCAGAAGATTTTAGTAAATATATTACGGATGAAATATACGAATTTAGTTTTGTGTCATGCATGCACAAGATTTTTTCTTCAATTCTTGTAGAACCATACGTTAAATTAATACATTTTTTGTGAAGATTTGTTATAGTTATATATTAAGCTGAAGCCTAATGATGTAACAACCATCGGATCGAAATAAATCTGGATCGAAACTATTTTACTAGAAAGGTTTAAGTTCATATTCAGTTGCACATGATTCAAAAAGTTAAGGGCTTGAAAGATATCGGGTATCAAGTCATTATGATCATGATTACCTCCAGAGGGCATTCTAGAATTCGAATGACATTCATGAGAACTAATAGTATAAAAAGTTTATGAATATAAACGAATGTTAAAAAATGGTAAAAAGTTCACGAAAATAAAAAATGTTAAAAATCTTTAATGAACAATATATACAGACGAACATAAACGAATGTTCACGAATACATTACCGAACATTTACAAACGCAATTGAACGAACGAGCCATCTGTCCGTGTTCGTTCAATTAACTAACTAAAACAAAATTTCTTGGTCATGTTCATTCATTAATTAAACAAATGAACACAAACGAACTTTGCCGTCAAACGGTTCACGAACTTTTCGCTAAACGTTTGGTTAGTTCATAGTCTAGTAATAGTAGTTATGAAGTGTTAGTGTTAAAGATTAATCTCTATTTAATATATATATTATATATATATATATATATATAATATTATAGATGATTCTAAAGACAAATGTATTGTGGATTTTATTTTTAGAAATGAGTGGTGTTTAAAAGACATGATAATAAATCTAAGAGTGATGCATTGTAATATATTAATCAATTTCCTTTCCAAAATAACCTGTTAAGGTTGTAAATTTGTTTTTTTAAGGAGAATGATTATTAAAAACTGATTTACTTAAAACTAACAAAAAGCTAGAAAAGCACAAACAACACCAAAACAGTCCACCAAGGATACGATCAATGTTGTAAATTATGAAAAAGTTGTCATTTCCTCAGTGCATTATACGATCTCCTACGGATTTCATTTACAATAAATAAAGCATGAACATAGTTCCATTTGCATCTTTCTTTTTTAAGGATGATGTACAAAGTACGTTATATTGGTTTCCTCTAAAGGATAACACATTCTGTGGATATGTGTGTTCATGTTGCATGTCTGAAGATTTTGAGAAACTAAAATGTTCAACTTTAAGGGACAATGAGATCCAACATTAATGAAGATAACGTGCATGTAATCAAACATTAGTTATTTATAAATATATGTTAATAATCAATAATCAACATTAATCATGTTTGAGTGATTATTATTTGATTGCATACGGTAGTAAATATTACATTAGAAAATCCACAATATAATAATATACTAGTAGTTAATCATATAACAATAATGTCTTTTCTATTTATTAATTTATATTCTTTTCTACCATCAACATGCAAGAAAACCCTAATTTATAGTTAGTTTTTCTTTCCACCAATACTTACTTTGATTCGGTCCAAGTGATTGAGCAGCTTCCGATGATTATAAGATTATTGTTCAATCCAACAATGATTGCAGGGTGTTTGGGTTGATCTTCCAGCATGAAATATTAATGCCACACCAAATACAAGCACCAAACATACATTTGAATAAAGTTTACGCCAACTGCTTTTGGTGGTCTTCATTATAGCACGGACATTGTACTATGTGTGGGTCGACTCCAAGTGCATCCAATGCATGTATTTTGAGAAATCGATCTAAGTTATCCTGCAGCAACTTGATTGTTTCATTAGTTAGATATTGTTTAAAACTTCATACACCTTGATAGATTTTAGAGTAAATAAAATAATTTTTGAGCTTATTATTCAACTTTTAAATCTAACTCAAAACTTTAAAAGAGAAACAAGGTATTATAGGGGTTGTAAATGATGTGATTTAGAGCTTGGGCAACTCCTGACACAATTCAAAACAATATATGAATACAATAGTGAAATAATCAATTTTGGACCGATTATTGTAACTCATTTAATTAATAGGTCATGTTTTGGATTGAGCTATGCAACGTGTTTTGGTAAACGGGTGATGTTCGAGTTGTACTAAAACTAAACCAACCTACTAGTGTACAACTTTATTACGATCCTTTTATAACCTAAAAAATTCCCTTGCATCTTCCAACACATATAAAACTAACCAACCTGTCTTGGCTTTGCAACACTAAAATTTGACTCATGTAGATAACCAACTTAAATAGGTCATGTTTAGACTACATAGGTGTAACTGTCCAGCTTAAGGTTGATGTGAAGAAAGGATTTAATTAGGTTTCCTTTGTGATTATACTCAGAGTATTTTGATTATGGTTTTTTTCTAATTATCTTTATTGTATTCACATATATAGTTTATTAATAATACATAATACCTTATGAGGTTTTCATTATTAACAAGGTATTAGAGTGTTAGGTTACTGTCTTTTTTTCTTCTTTCCCCTCACACCTCTCTTCCACTTTTGCGGCCAAATATTGGTTAGTTGTTGGCCCTCTTTCTACTTTTCTTCCTCTCGTGTTGCCCCGAGGATACATTGTACAATTATATAAATTAATATTTATTAGTTATTGCTCTTAGCGTTGACGTGCCGCTACAGTTGTAGCATTTGTTGCCTTAGTTTTAGCTATCGTCTACTCTCTTTTTGTGACTTGTCGTTGTCGCCATGGATTTAGATTTATCGCTATTATTCTCCTCCACAAAACGAATTACAAATCAGGCATCGACCCTACAAAAACCAGAACGCATTCATATCAAGTTACGACCTTGGGTTTACCGTTTGCTGACACATAAATAAACAAATGAGACATTGGTATTCACTTTAATAAATTGGAACAAATTTAATTCAGGTACCGACCATAATCTTCAGTTTTTAAAAATTGTTTTTTTTTTCAAGATATTATGATCTTATACATTCATTGTTTTACGCTCCAATCCGAGTATTTGAATTCCTGTTGCTTTGAGTGCGAGGTAGTATTAGATTAAAGAATATTACTTAGTGTTTATTGTACTTATCTCTATCATAATAAGGTGTTCTCAGCACTTATTTTCGTTGTATTTTGATTAGGTTTACTTTATAATTATTCTTGTTGTGTGTATATATATAGTACATTAATAACATAAAATATTTCACGTGATTTTTATAAGTAACATTCCATTCATTTAGATCATTCACATATTTTCCCTATATATTATACGTAAATATTATACTAGTTTTATTAAAAATAAGAGAGAGAAATAATGATTTTTAGTGTAGTTATAAGAATAGATATAAGGGAATGGATGTGAGTGCTCTCACATAACCATCCCTGAGAATACTTAATAATTCTGGGACCTAGGACGAGTAAAAAGATGGACCCCTAAAATATGAAATCAATAACTCATATAAAAAAGTAAATAATGCAAAGATAATTGTGATAACAATGAAGAACAATATTTTATATATATCATATATTAAAAAATTAAAATTTTCGGGTTACTATGAGCAGTCACCCACCCTGCCCCTCGTCTGCCGGCCCCGTCCCTTCAACAAGTTCCAAAAAAACCATCCTGTATTTTGTTGAAGCTACAAACAAACGTGGTATATCACTTAAAATTACTTATATATTATACATTTTCTGTATTTATCTTTATGTATCTTTTTAGTTAGCCTTTTGACATACATTTTATTCTGAAGTTAGTTGGGTCAAATGTTGTTTTAATTAGACGGTATAAATACGAGTTACTTTACTTTCGACGCCGTACCATTCTTTAACTTAATAAAACATAATTTTCTTATGTGCTTATTTATATTTATGTGTCAGTATAAATTCAAGTTGGTTAACGTTTTGAGGTAAATTTCTTTCGCAGATAAGTGGGTCAAATATAATACATTTTCGTGCTTATTTTTATTTACGTTTTCAATTGGTTTACGTTTTGATTTCATCTTTACTCGGAAACGGGCCAGGTAAAATAAATTATGTTTTCATTAGAAGGTATAAATTCGAGTTATTTTACGTTTCAATCCTAACGCAATGCGCGCTAAAATTTACTAGTTTCAAACATTTAAATAAAACATATGATAATAGTAAAACCTTTGAAACTAGTTTTCTAATGAAACATTTTTTATTTGAAGAATAGAAAGATTGAATGAACGATGGAGACAACCCATGCCTCCAAGTGTGATAAAGCAAAGTGTATGTTTTCAGACTGTTTTTCCTCACTAGATAATTATAAAAAAAATACCTATAAATAATGAATGAAAATAGGACCAATAAACGAATAGATATTGAAAGCAAAAAGAAGCATCAAAAATTATGATTGTTGAAAGAAATCCGTGAGTGGGATCGGGAGAATCGGATTGAGCGCAGGAAACGATGAATGGGCATGGCCACGGTACGCAAAAAGAGACTTCCAACTTGCCCTCGTGCTATTAGTGCTCGTGTGTCTACGATAAATAATAAATATATTCATTATTTGTTGTAAAATAATTAAGCCTATAAATAATATATTATTTGGTCTTTGGAAGATCACATAGATATGTATTCAACTTTACCGGCTCGGTAGAAGGAAAACCAACTTAAAATCAATCAACACTCTACGCTTGTGCATATTTTGTGTTTTGGAGAAGGAAAAGTAACACTCTACACTTGAAATTAACACTCACACTTGTGCATATTTTGATTAATAGGGGTCACCTCTCTTATGAGCTTAGGGACTAATGATTTTGATAGGTCAGGCTCTTATAAAAGTTGCTTCATGAAAAGTAACTAAACATTAGAAAACGTGCCTTGATAACTACCATGTGTTTATACAATTTGCATTTGAAACTTTTGGTTTCTTTGTGTTGGTGGCCATTGAGCTACTTAGGCGAGTCCAACGTGTCATATACAGTAATGTTATGACCCGAAGATCTGTGAATGTGATTGATTAAAAACTTAGTTTTGCTATTCAAAAAGGGCTAGCGGCATAGCTTGTTGGCCGGTTTGTCTTCCATTTCGATGTATTAGAGACGTAGCGATGAAATATGCTCATTAAATTGTAATAATCTAAAGTTGTCGTATTGTTTTATATCTAATCGATTTGGAAAACATCTCAAAACAACAAGAAGACTATGTGAAATCAAAGTTATTGATGATAATGTGTACCTACTAGATAATAAATAATAACTAACTGCTGCATTACATATTTATACATAATCAAAACTAACTATTGAAAAGAATTTTAAAAGTATATAAATCAATACTGATCAAACAAAAAAAAAATCAATAAAAGAGTAAAATCGTATTTTTTAAAAAGAAATTAAGTGATAGCATTGATAATTTTAATGACATATAAATCATTTTCATGTATTTATAATGATCATTAGGGTTGCTGCTTTAAAATAGATTACATCGTATGTAATTATATAATAATAACTTCTAAATAAGTCATTTTAACATTAAAATAGATTATTTCGTATGAAATTATATAATATTTGCTTCCAAATAAGTCATTTTAACAATATGTTGCAAAAGGAGGATAACATTCTAAAAGTACGCAGATAATCAAAATGCAATTATTTTGATCTAAATGCTAAAAAAGATTTTCCATTTTGAGACGCAATAAAATTAATTTAAAACACAATCCAAAAAACAATATGATTAAGACATACTTAAAGGTGTTTGAAAGTGTTTGTTTTAATAATAACCCTTAGGGATATCAATGTTGTCTGTGACTTAGTGAACATATAAAAAATTCATTGAATAGCATAAAGATCATATCAAAGATCTAAAATTTTATCATCATTATGAGATTATTTTATAAATAGTTCTTTAAAATTACTAGAGCAAATTACATTGATTAATTTAGTGAAACTAGCCAATAAAATTTTTGGTGTTAGAATCTTGGTGACTGGTGAGGAGTTGATAAACTGTGGCACTGGGCAGTGACTCTTTTAGAACTTTGACATCACTTTTCCAACTTTTTGTTTTTAATATAATTTGTTCTTGAAAAGGATCGTCTAGGTTCGTTGCTTCTTAGTTGTGACTTCTCATGTCCAATGGATTAAACTTTCTTGTGACAGGCTACAGAACCGTCAAAATGGTTCGGTTTATCGATTAAAAGAAAAGGTTTTTAAAATATTAGAGTCATATTTTTTATACTTTATTTAGTTTCTGCGAATCTATGTCATTTCAAATGCATTAACACATTCTTTGTATTTTTTTGACTTGTTTAACTCGGTTGTTCTAAGATGAACCAACACCCAGTTAAACCTTGCTTAAAGTAATGAAACAGATACAAAATAGCCCAATTTGAGTTACAATCATTCAACACTAAAAATCTTCTAATAATTCTATGTACTCCAAGTGAATTGAACAACTCTTTGAGCTTACATCATGCTCTCTAATCCCTTGAGACCAATTCATCATCTTTCGTTGTTGACCTTATTCCGATAATGTATTTTAAACGAATAAACGATGACTACTTTCTCAAAAACTTTTGATGCATTCCATGCTTCTTTGACGTATTTTCCTAGCATGATTACGATATGACCATATGAATCTTATGATTGACCATATAAACCTATTACTCTTTAGTGATAATAGTTTTTCAAAGAACCATAAATAGTCGAGGGATGAACCTAACTATTCTAAGTGGAGCCAAGGAAAATTAACATGGCTCAAAGTTAAGTATAGGTCGGTGTTAAGATGACAATATTATTAGATTGTTAATTTCTACTCACTTTAATCAGAAATGTCCACCTTAATAGTAACCAAGTTTTAAAAGTATTCCAATTAGGTCACTCAAGTTTCAAAAGTGTTCCAATCAGGTCACTCAACATTCATTTTTTATTAAAATTAAGGTTTTTATCATTCATTTCATATATAACCATGGTGATGCGGATTTTTGTTTATTTTTCCATTTCATTTGATGCTAACGTCGAGTGATGACGTGAATTTTAACTTATTTTTAAAAATTTTAATGTAATTAAAGTGTTTTTATTTTTCATAAATTAAATTTCATATATTAAAATAATCCGACCATAGCATCTTAGGCTCAATTTTTATCTTGACACATGGAAAAAAGGACATGACTCGATTTGAATGTTAAGTTACCTAATTGGGACAAAAACGATACGAGTGACCTAATTAGAACACTTTTGAAACTTGGTTACTATTCTGTGACATTTTCTCTTTATTAAATATTAACTGGACTATTAACGGAAACACAAAAGCACACCTATGGACTACTAATGAAAAACGAGAACACACCTGTAATGAAAACTAGTGGTTTATACCAACTCTTCGTGGCGGAGGCGGTTTCCTGAATAAAAATTATATTGGAACATAAATAAAAATAAACATAATGCAACAATATATATATATATATATATATAATATATATATATAATATATATATATATATATATATATATGTTTTTTCATTTTAAAAACGTTAAAAAAGAAAAAAAAAAGGAAAAATTTAATTCATTGTGTATAAAAAGATCAAAATAAATCTGAAGGTAAGCTTAATGTGGGAAAAAAACTAAAAAAAAGTATATTACAATTAAAAAATGTTAAAAAACAGGGAAAATACAAACAAATAAAAAAAAGAATGAATCTGAAAATATAACAAAAAAATATTAAACTAAAAATATAACAAAAAATAATGCAGAAAACTAAACAGGAAATCAAACAAGAAAAATTAAACAAAATATAACAAAAGAATAAACAGGATCAAACCACCCGAGTATTGGTCTTTTCTAGTTTAAAATATGTTTGCATATTGTCACGACCCGCCTAAATACAAAACTTTTTTCGCGAGTTCCGGAAGATTCTGGAACACTAAGCAAGCGTCTCGGGTTGCCTGGAAGTCTCCGGAACAACTTACAAGTTGCTGGAACATTGTGGCACCATCGAACATTCTAGATCAGCCTTGAAGGTGTTAGAAATGGGCTGGAAATTGATGGAACTTTCAAGGATGATGCAAGGATCATCTAGGTCATTCTAGGCCATAGAATTCTCTAGAAAAGCCTATAAAAATCAGCTCTAAATATCTAAGATATTTATGTATAGTTTATACTTAGAATTTTCTAGATCATGAATGATCTACAATACCTAGTAACTAGTATAAATAGGAAGAATGGGTCTCATTTGAAGCTCACCCAACACATTAGCAAGTTGAATACTTGTACTTGTAACCCACGCTTGTAAACTCTCTTGAAATCGATACTAAGTTGTTTCTTTGAAAGCAACACTTGTATTCATCACTTGATTCCTACAAAACCTTATCATCGTTGGGCACAAAAGCTTAACTTAGATCAAGTCTAAGTCGCTACACGAGAGTCAAAAGTTACTCTGTGACAAGTGGTATCAGAGCGGGATGATTCATTCGGGATGGCAACCGAAACAAAAGGCGATGAAAAACGCACAACTAAGAAAGATCGAGATGCAACATTCGACAAGCGCATTGGCGACACCGAGGCGGCAGTCACCGGATTGGGTGCGCAACTCGACCATGCATTCCAACGATTACAAACGTTGGAAACTGATTTCGAAACCTTCAAAGACGATGTCAAGTCCCTCATGAGCATTTGGCGCCACGAGCTTACGGCATTGTTCAAGGAGGAAATGTCGAAGCTACGGAACGAGGTGGAGAATTGTATTCGAGATTGTCACCACAGCTTCTTGGACCTAGAAGCAAAAGTAAAGGAAAATAAACAAGTAGTTGTGCATTCAGCCAACACCGATCTCTTCACCCCTAGAGTCGAGATCCCAAAGCCAACTCCTTTCCTCGGCAAAAGAGAAGCACGGGCGGTTGATAATTTCGTATGGGAGATGGAACAATACTTGGGTGGAGTACAAATCAAGGACGATGCCACCAAAATCAAGACGGCTAGCATGTACCTAAAAGACACGGCAACACTAGGGTGGAGACATCGATACACGGACATCACCAAAGGTACGTGCACTATTAACACTTGGGCTGAATTTGTCCAAGAACTCAAGAAACAATTTTACCCGGTTAATGTTGAGCACGAAGCTAGGAGCAAACTGAGAAAGCTCAAGCATACCGGAACTCTCAAGGACTATGTCAAAGAATTCACAACATTGGTCCTTGAAATTCCTGATCTATCGGATAAGGATTCGCTTTCCTACTTCCTCGACAGGTTACAATATTGGGCTAGAACAGAATTAGACCATCGTAATGTTCAAGATTTAGCTACAGCAATCGCCGTAGCTGAAAGCTTTGTAGGACCGATCCTCGATGCTTAGGAACCTAAATTTGATATCTAACATCCATAATAGAGGAAATATTACGTCGTGTTTACCAATAGACAAGATTTAATCAGTTAATCGTCAGTTTTATAGATCAAACGTTCTGGTTACAAACTGACAGAGCTTCGCCTCTGAAATGCCAAAGTTACAAATGAAGTAGGCTAGCTAGGTATTTATAATGATGCAAGTTCGCCCTAGGAGACACCTAAGTTCGCCCGAACTTGGCTATACATTAAAGTCATGGGCGAACTTGCTTACATTATTCATAAATACTTCATTCACCTAGTCTATTCATCTCTATACTATACAGACTCGATATAAGACTAAGACATAGACATTATGCACCAACAGATCTCTATACTATACAGACTCAATATAAGACTAAGACATAGACATTATGCACCAATAGACTCCCCCTTGGATATAGTCTTCGTCTTGTGTCAGTCTTCAAAACTCTGTCTTCATATAAACATTAACGCACACGACCGAAGAAGTTCTCTTTGACGTTCTTTCTTTGGATCTGGCGTTTGATCAGTTGGCGATGGTCTTTTAAAGTTAGCCATTCTTAACGAACTTTGCCTTACCGCCTTTTCCATTCTTTTTCTAATCGCCTCATTTCTGGTTTCTTCTTTTAGAAACTCTACTCTCTCCAGATCCCTCCACTTCGTCTGCCACATCTTTCCAGAATTGACTTCGCGTGCATAGCAAACGTTAACAACTTTCTGATACTGCCTCGCCTGTACCTTTTCTCTTTCTTCAAAAACAATCTTGCTGTAGAAAAGGCATTTTATATCTTCTCTCGAGCAGTTAACCAACCACATAGGATCTAGAATCCTTATCGTCCTCCACAAACCTCTCATACCCTGATGACCAATCACTTCAACTCGTTCCTTAGCAATATCCAGATGATCTTCAAATTTTAACACAATCACCGCTTCGCAAGTAGCTGGATTTATCTGCCACCACTTGAATAAAGGATAGAAGTTCTGTTCAATCGGCATAAGTGGCATATTCCTCATGGCTCTAGGACGTTTCATAATTAACGTTGTGTCCTTTTTCCCCTGTAACCTTATTGATCTTTACTCTTCGTCTTGGAGTAAACGGCTTCCAGTGATTCCAACCTTTAACAGCTTCGTACTTAATCATCTTCCACAACAACTGATCTATTGTATTCATAGGATAAGTAACATTCACTGTTTGTACTAACTCTTCCATATCCCAGTACGGCAATGTCTTGAAATCAGCAAGATATTTGAAGTATTTCACTCCAAATTCCCTTTTGATTGCATATACGTTGAGCTCTTTAAACCAACCCCAACTCAGTATATCTCCCAAAGAAACATTTTTATCTCTGGTGAAGAATGCTACTGGACGTCGAAATTTACGTTCACGTGGCATCTCCTTGAACCAGGACTTTTTCGCTTCAACTATCTCTTCTATGGTCATCGGTTTAGGAATCTTTCCTTCTCGTAACGCTTCAGCAATCCTATCTTTCAACATATCTTCATTAAGCTGTTTGTACATTTGTTCAAATGTAGGAAAACTTTCTGAATTTTGACCAACGTATTTAGCTTTCTGATCTGATTCATCATCTGAGGACCAATCTTCAACTATCACTCGATTGTACTCATCAGCTTCAAACCTTCTCTCATACTGATACTCTTTCGGTTCAAATGTGTTAACATTCATAACTTCCTCAAAATCTAACTCTAAGTTCTCAGCTTCAACTAGTTTCGCCAGATCTTCTTTTGAGTAATTATGTACAAACTCACCTTCTTCCACATTGTGTTCCAACATTAGTATTAAAGGCTTCGTAGGTATTGCAGTCATAGGCTTCGTAGAACGATCAATGTCTAACAAATCAATATCATCTGAAGGCCCTGTCTTCCCTGACTCCCCCTGGCTTTTATCTTCCATCCTGTTTGACTTATCGTCCATGAGGTCAGAAAAATCAAACTCATCAGATACTTTGGCTTCAGTTATCTTTAAACCTGTACCTCCCTGATAAAAATCATCACCACCTTGATCGAAATCATCGTCATCATCACCAACATTCCAATCCTCGTAACCTTCTTCCTCTTCATCCTCTTTATTATCTTTTTTAGCTTCTTCATTGCCTTTTTCTTCAGAAACAATAATAGGATCAGAAGGCTTGACAGATTCGTCAACCTTTTGGATATCAGACTCAGAAGCTTTTGAAATTTCTTCAATTGGTTTCTCAGGAACATCAGAAGATTTCTCAACAGAAGATTTAGGGGCTTCACCCTCAACATGCTTTCCTTTACCACTTTTAGCTAACTCTTTCTCAGCACGCTCTTTTGCTTCCTGACGATCCAGACGATCGTATCCAGTAATGAAATCAATATTCAGATTGTTTGCTAACACTTTCTACAATCTGTTGAATCTTCGATCGTTCAATGCTTGGATAGTCTTTAGATCTGCAATTTAAGTCTGCAATTTCTCATTCGCGTCTTGCAAACTTTCAATTAGTGCTTTGAAATACTCCCTTTCATTCTCTAATACCTTCACTTTGTCGTCAAGCAACTCTTTTTCAACCTCACTTTGATTCACTTTCTTAACAAGCTCGGCCTTTTCAACCTCATTATGTGCAACTTTCTCTTCTAACACCTTTACGCGCTTTTCTAGCATTTCAAAATTAGATTCTGGGAAAAATTCATCCAAGTCTTCGAGACTGATTGGACCATGTGGCATATCACCAAACAGATTTCCCCTTGGTGTCTTTGGCGTTGAATCTTTAGGTGTTGCAGCTTTCGGTGTTGACTTCTTAGGAGTAGAACTTTCAGGAACAGAAGTCTTTGGAGCAATAGGAGATTCAACGATAGGAATTTCAACAAATCCAGACACAGGAGGTTCTTGTGTAACTCCTGGCCTTTCAGTTTCAGCTTGAACAATAACAGGAGGTTCTTGTGGAGGAGGTTCTTGTGTGGCTCCTTTCTCCTGAGCACCAGAAGGTTCTTGTGTGGCTTCTGTGCCTTTCGACTTGCTTTTGTACCTCTTACTTACAGCCTTCTGAACTTTCTTTGCTTTTCTTTTCCCTTTGGTATGAGGTGATCCTATAGTCTTCTTAGAGATTTCGATTGCTGGAGACTTTTTACGCTTAGACTTTTTCTTCGGTCTCTCTTCGTCAGATTCTTTTTCAGTGTTAGGATCAAAATCCGCATCCAATTTTCTTTCCTTTTCTGCTCTAATCTCTGCCTCAGTCTTTTCTGGCTCTTTGGCAGGAACTTCTTCATCAGATTGTTCATTCTCAGAAGTAGCAGGAATCACATCATCTTGAGTCGTTTTCACAGTTTCTTGACTCTTAATAACCACTGCAGCGCTCGATCCAGCAACTGCTTCAACATTTTCAGGTTCATCCTCGTCGACAAGCATTGTTTCGACTTTCTTCGCAGCACGTTTCTTTTTAGGCTTATAAGCTTCTGCCTTTAAAAACCATTCGCTCCCTGCCTTTGGTTTGAATTCCTTAAACCATTCTTGCTTAGCTTTAAGCTCTTTCACGTCATCACTACCATCCTTTCTCCACTTGTTATCAGGTGGCGAGATATAATTTGAATATTTTATAGCTCCAAACACTGGTTTCGCAACAGGAGCTGAAGCTTGCTTTTGGAACTTGATTAGCTTCTTTACTGTTGTTTCATCAAGATGAACCAGGTACAACACATCATTTGGATCTCGTGCAATGTTAGGATACTTCTCGTCAATCAACATCTGAACAAATCTCGGATATAGGCATAGCCTTGAATCTTCCGTGTTCTTCGACATGTGAGTAAAAACCATCTTAGAAACATTGAACGGCTTCTTCAGAATAAGCGTCGTTGCCATGCTAGCCAAATAGTCTTGAACATCATCTAAACCGGCTTTGCGATGGCTGAATGTGTGAATTAGAGCATGCATTAAAAGCTTTTAGGGGTTTGGCACTTCCCCTTTCTTCAGCGTTGGCTTGTTCACGCTCCGCTTATAACCCATACGGAAGAAACAACCACGTACCATCTTCTCGTCTAAATGAATTGGATCATCTTCATTATCTTTGAATTCCAGAATCCGTCTAATATTGTCTTCAGTCACTGTAATCGGTTTAACTTCATTGCCGACTTGCACAGATGAAGTGATCGTCTTCTCATCTTCGTTTAAACTTGCGTTCATCCAGAAGTGAACGATATGTGATCGATATGATACGGTGCGCTCTGTAATAGCTTGGCGAATATGACTTTCCTCGAGAAAATTTAATATACTGTCGTACTCCTTCAGTGACAGACAGATAGACTTGTCAAGCGTAATGCACGTATTGTGAGTTTTGGAGAACTCAACAGAAATTACACGCACTGGTACCTGTGCCTGAAAAAATGACGCAAAACAATTAGCATGAATTTGAGAAAAAGTCACAAAAATTTTCTAACACTTATATCAAGTTCGGGCGAACTTGATATATATGTTCAACATTCTGCCTAAGTTCGCCCGAACATGTATTAAACACATGTTCAACATTGAATGATAAGTTCGGGCGAACTTATATTAACAATTTACATTTTTTCAAGATCCAAGTTCGGGCGAACTTCCCCATGATATTCAAAATCAAATACATGAAGTTCGGTCGAACATATCTGAATTTTCTTTAATCATTTTTTGGACAAGTCCGGTTGAACTTGACAACAAGTTCGGTCGAAGATATTAAGATTTCATTTATTTATGTTTAGACAAGTCCGGTCGAACTTGACAACAAGTTCGGCCGAACTTGTCGTCTTCTCCAAAGAAACCAACTTTTTCAAAATAGTTAAACATCCGTTTCACTTCAATCAAAACATGTTATACGGTCGATTTTATGTATAGATTAAGGATCTATGTTCAATTTTAACCAACACCATCTCGATCTATCGGATTTTTAAGTTTTTTATCATTTTTTGTTCATTATTGGTCCAAACACAGCCCAATAATCAAATCTCACCTCAGCCATGATAATTGGTGTGCTAATCACCAAAAACCGACTTAATTTGGACAGCGTAACGGTGTGAAAATGCCAAAATCGTTCAAATTCTCTCAAAGCTCAAGTTCGCTCAGAGAGTGTGTGTATGTTGATAAGTGAGTTCGGCCGAACTTGATTGGTATTTATACCAAGTCAAGTTCGGGCGAACTTGCTAAGCCCAATCATGAAAGCCCATTCAAGTTCGGGCGAACTTATCTATAAAACAACACAGCTATCTACAAGTTCGGTCGAACTTGCTGTTTGTTAAACTTGATTTGTTTAGCAAGTTCGGCCGAACTTGCCAAACCATAATTTTTAACTTTTTCAAATTTTCATTTTTGACCCCTGAACTTTCCAACTTTTTATCAGTTATGAACATCCACTCAGTTGACCAAGTCCAAGCTAATGACCTTGGTTAACCGATTTGTCTGCCGAGTCCAAGTTAATGACCCCGATTTGACCCGTTACGAACAAACTGTTGATATTTTTAAAATCAAAGTTTCAAATTGATGAACTTTTCATCATTTTGACTTTTCAGATTAACAGATTAGCTCCCAGCCCGTTGTCAAAGAGATTCCCACCAGTTCTAGCACCTTACCAGACTTCGAAGATCCGTTCTCCAACATTGGTTTGCTGAAAAAATGTAAAAATAAAATCTTTTTGTATTTTTGTAAGTTTATGCTAAAACTCACCGAAAATCTTTTTGATTTTACTCTGTAAAGCTGAAATACGATGTAATAAGCAATGTAAACTATGTACAAACATAGTTACAGACATATTTTTGTGAATTCGTGTCTAAGGTTCATATCAGTTGATTGAGACATATCACCAGTACTGTTGACCTTTAGCAGACTTTAAGTTTTAAACTTGTTTACTTAGATTGTCGATATGTTTGTCCACTTAAGCTTTACCACATTTTCAACTGTTTCAAGATATGTTTAGGTAGAATTCATGAAACTTGACTTATCTGTGGTTCCCACTTCTTGAATATACTCCCGTATCTAGATTCCCTAGATTTCATCTTACAGGTGAATATAGCGTAATTGATATCTGTATCAGGGTTATGCAAGACCTTGAGAGCTTAGGTTAGTACTACCATACAGACAAAGAGATGAAGGCTCGTCTTTAAGGTGTGTTCCACTTAAGGAATCTTTTTAGCAATGCAAATGATTAGATCTTTCGATTCTTTTCAATATTGCATGTAGTTTGGAGGTTTATAGCGAAAGTATTATAGAAGTTCTAGGTCATTGCTTCCGTAAAAGCAGAAGAACTTGTATAATACCCTAGATATCAACTATCTATAAATACCTCATATCTCAGAATCAGGCAAGCTTTCAAACGAAATTCCAGAGTACTAAGTCCATATATCCAATATGTGTTAATCCACAAGATTAAGCAGTTGTAAAATTTTAGTTTATATCTCGAAAACAATTTACTGAATGTGTTAAGCCTATCGACACATCCATAATAAGACTCGTTTATCACTTTTAAAACTTTACATTTCTTTAGCATACTGTAATAGTCCACTGATGTACTATCATTTTCTTTTATGACACTGAATTCTTTTGTCTTTTTTCAATGTTTTTGTACATTTTGAATTTTTATATGTTTTTGGATTTTAGAATTTTCGAATGTTTTTGTATTTTCTCTAACATTTCTCCCCCTAAAATCAAAAACATCTTTTTGGATTTTAGTTTTTAACAAAATTCTAAAGTAAAAAGATATTTACAAACCAATGTGGATCACGCGAACTCGTCGTCCGATCTGTATTCAACCTCAGCGTCCGCACCTGTCAGCAAATTTTTCATACCATTAATTCTCAGCAAGTATTAAACCGTGACAAAGAAAATAGTTTGGTATAAAAATCATCCTTTTGTTCGTCGGTGTGGATTTTTTCTATTCGCACCAATTTCTTTTCGTAACAATCACGAATGAAATGATAACGAATTTCAATGTGTTTTGTGCGTGAGTGATGAACCGGATTTTTAGTTATATCTATAGCTGCCTTGTTATCAACATACAACGGAGTGTCTAGAAATTGCAGACCAAAGTCTCTCATCTGCTGTTGAATCCACATCATCTGTGAACAACAGCTGGAGGCCGAGATATACTCAACTTCACAGGTAGAGAGCGACCGTAGTCTGTTTCTTAAACTGCCATGTTACCATTCTTGTTCCGAAGAATTGGCATCCCGTTGTAGTTGATTTTGAATTCAACTTATATACACCAAAATCTGAATCAGCATAGCATGTGAGGTCGAAATTGTCGTTCTTCGGGTACCACAAGCCGGTACTTAGGCATCCTTTCAGGTATCTGAAGATTCGCTTCACGATCTGCATGTGTAAGATCCTCAGGCTTGACTGATATCTGGCGCATAGGCAGGTTGGATACATAATGTCTGGGCGCGATGCCGTCAGATACATCAGCGATCCGATCATCGATCTGTAAAACATCTCGTCAACTTTGGCTCCAGTCTCGTCAATGCAAATGCCGTGATTTAGTGAAGAGGCGTAGATAGTGGCTTCAAGTTTTCCATTCCAAACTTCTTCAAGATGTCGTGAACATACTTAGTCTGATGAATGAAAAACCATCCGGAAGCTGATCTACTTGCAAACCAAGAAAGAACTTCATTTCGCCCATCAAGGACATTTCCAATTTCTTTTTCATGATTCCCTCAAACTCCTTGCAGAGACTATCATTTGTAGATCCAAAGATGATGTCGTCAACGTAGATTTGAACTATAATCAGATGGCCATCAACTTCTCTGGTGAAAAGAGTACTATCCACAGTTCCTCTGATAAAGCCGTTTCCTATGAGATGTTGCGATAACGTCTCGTACCAAGCTCTCGGGGCTTGGTGTAGTCTATAAAGAGCTTTATCCAAAAGGTACGCTTTCTTCTTGTTGAGTGGATCGACAAACCCCGGTGGTTGTCCAACGTACTCCTTTTCGCGTAATTTTCCGTACAGAAAAGCCGATTTGACATCCAATTGATAGACCTTAAATCCTTTCCATGATGCGAAAGCTAGAAATTTTCGAATAGATTCCAATCGAGCTACTGGTGCATAGACTTCCGTGTAGTCTATCCCTTCCTGCTAGTGAAATCCCTTGACAACAAGCCTAGCTTTGTTACGAACAATAACCCGTATATCGTCACGTTTACACTTAAAGACCCATTTTGTATCAATTGCTTTCTGATTTTCTGGTAGGTCTTCAAGCTTCCACACACCCAACTTCTCAAACTGCAATAACTCTTCTTGCATTGCTTGTACCCAATTTTCATCGGCTAAAGCTTCATTAACTGTCTTTGGCTTAATCTGAGAAATGAAACATGAATAGAAGCAATAGTTCTGGGTTGTAGCAACACGTGTGTAGAAACAACTGAGTGCTTTATTAATTTGCCCTCGAGTTCTAATACCAGTTTGAAGTTCTCCGGTAATATTTGTTGACGGATGATAGGAATATGATCACGGCAATTCTTCACTTGGAACATCTACTGAGTTTTGCTGATTCGTGATGTTGAGATCAACAACCAATTCAACGTTTGGAGAACTTGATAAAGCTTCATTTTTGTTGTTCGGGACTTCAGATTGATTAAGAAGACTTGTTGTCTGCTCCACTTCTTCATATGAAGAAGATGATTCCCCATCAGCATCAAATGTTGGTGCTTCTGAATCAGAATTTTGATTCTGAGGCATACTGGGCTCCGTTTGTTGTATTCACTGGTTCAGTAGAGGCATTTGTTGTAGGAGTAGCAGGTGTTGATAATGTTTCAGAAACATTTTCAGCCGGAACACCACTATTGCTTGAACTTGCGCCAGAAGAAGATGGATCCAACGTGGGTTGATTAACCACAATTGGTCGAACAATTTGTTCTTGATTCGCTGACTGGTGAAGATAATATAACGCTGCAACTTCTTCGTCAGTCGGTTCTTCGGGCAAGTCAAATGACTTCCAAAGGTCTTGATAGTTAAACAGCCACGCGTCACCTTTCCTTTGAATAGGATCCGTGTAGTTGAAACAATCCACGTGCTGTGCTTCAATAACCTTTCTCAATGAAGGAACATATACTCTTCTCAACGGACTCGCATATCCGACAAAGAAACCTTCAAGAGATTTAGCTCCGAATTTGCCATCTTGGTCTATTACGGTACATGGTGCACCGAATGGTTCTAAGAACTTCAAATTTGGTTTCCGTCGATTTATCATCTCAAAACATGTTTTCTTTGTTGGCTTGATAGTGAGAACCCTGTTTAGCGTGTAGCAAGCCGCAGCACCGCTTCACTCCAGAAGCTGATAGGAAGTTTAGAATCTGCAAGCATGGTTCTCGCAGTTTCAATCAAAGTTCTGTTTTTCCGTTCAGCTACTCCGTTTTGCTGTGGAGTATAGGGAGCACTAAACTCGTGCGGAATCCCTTTTGCGTTGCAGAATTCCTTGATTTTGTTATTCTTAAACTCTGTGCCGTTGTCTTCTAATGCGTCTGACCGGCAGATGATAAAGATTCTCGAGTTTCTTGAATAGAATAACCAAGTTCTCGAACGTTTCGTTTTTTTATTCTTGAAAGAATACCCACGAATATCTCGAATAATCATCTGTCACGACCAAGTAATATAAGTCTCCTGAGATGCTTCGAACATTTACAGTGTAACATTTGTCAAAAACGGGTTTTCCAAACCCGCTCCGTTTGTAATCAAATATCAAGTTATAAATGTTTCATTGCGTATTTATGTCTATTTTGATTTCTAATGATACATAATTAATAAACAAACTAAACTATAAAAGTTATAATTGATAAATAGTAAAAATAAAAGAATTAAAAATAAAATGAGGCTGCCGGGACTCGAACCCGGGTCAGCCGGGCTTAAGCCCAACGACTTATCACGCACACACATCACCACTCCGCCACTTGTTGTTTTCTGTAAATGTTAGGAAACAATTAAATTTTATGGACTACCATGAATCAACCGGTTACGCCAACTGTAACCGAAATCGGTCATCAAACGTCCAAAGACGTTTGGTTGATCGCGGTTTACTGAGTTTAACCGATGCACCGACGTTTTCAATCAAGTTTGCTTTGAATGAACTTGAATTCTGGAGTGAATCGGTTTTTATAACCGAAAACTTTCAACTCCAGGATTACTTCAATCTTTGTCCTCTCTCGCGACGCAAACACACTCTACAAAATCTCAATTACATTTTCGCACAATTTTCAGTTCGCCGGAGAATCTAATTGGACTCGCCGGACTTTCGCCGGAAAACCGTATTCTCCATCAAAACAGTAAGTCTTTCAATTCCTTCGTGGTCTATCAATTGTTAAGCTATTGCTAACTCAGACCCTTCAATCGGAATCAATTTCAGACGTCAATATCAGATAATTCCAGTTCGCCGGATAACTTCTGAAAATCCTTATCTTCAGCTATGAAACGGTATAGACATTCAAACCTTCTGATAACTTTTGTTTAATACTTCAACTCCTCTCGTAGCTAATCAAAACTGTTAATTCATTCATTCAGTAGAAATCCGTAAAAACAGAGCCGATGACTTGCCGGAATTCTGAGATAAATCGTTCTCCGGTATGTTTACTTCTAAATATCGTCTCTGCCATTTCATATTAGTCTGTTGAATGTTTGTCAATCGAATTAAACAAGATACAATAGTGTGATCGCAGACTGTAATTTTGTAACGAAGAAGACGATGGTAGTATGATTATAAGTTTAATAAAATCTGGATATTATCTCGGGTTAGACACACAGTCCAGCGGTGGACTGTGTGCACATACATATCACACGCCGCGAGTTCGATCCTTGACATACGTATGCTCTGTAATAAAAATGTTTTGTTTTTCTAACTGAACCGGATCCTTGCCGCCGTAGATGTTAAGTATAATAAAAATCTATATATTAACCAAGTTAGACACACAGTCCAGCGGTGGACTGTGTGTAACATTAAGTCACAGGTCCCGGGTTCGAGACCTGTTGATGACACCAGTTCGGCGATTTAAAAACATTTTTGAAAATAAAAGAATTTTGAATAAACTGAGTTAGTATATAAATATATATAAAAACAGAATTATTTCTGGTTAGACACGTAGCTCAGTTGGTAGAGCTGCGTGCACGCGAACGGGAGGTCTCGGGTTCGAGCCTCACCCGGCGCATACAATTACACAATAAAACCGGTCAACAAGTCAAAGTCAATAGTCAACGGTCAACGCAAAAGTCAACATATTTTTATATTTTTATTTATTTAATTTAATTTAAAAATCAATTAAAAATACTTAAAAATAATGTTTTTAAAGATAGGAAATAGCCTTAAACTCACAAAAATATATCTAAAAATCTTATTAAAATTATTAATAAAATCCACTCAATTACTATATCCTTTCCGTTATTATTTAGGTTAGTTAATACTCGTTGTTCAATTCTTCCAACTCGTGCGCATCTCATCATCTCCAACCAAACGCACCCAATGTGAGTGAATCTTTACAAATTCCCCGTTTTAATCACGTTTTTGGGGTGTATCATGTGTCTTGCCATTTATTATATTTAAATCATTGTGCATACATCATATCATGAACAAATGTGTATTCAGCTTGTTTCAACTGTTGTGTGGTTATTATTTAGGTTTAATTTATTATTTTCAGTACATGCAATTTCATAGGCCGCCGCTCCCCATTACATTATGAGCATTGAGCATGTTCCCCATTACATTATGAGCGTGAACCTGGCGTGCCAACATACGATCGGCTCCGTTTGATTGAGCCTTGATCGCACAAACATTTATCATTTTCAGTACATGCAATACGATCGGCTCCGTTTGATTGAGCCTTGATCGCACAGACATTTATCATTTTCAGTACACATATTTATCATATGCCGTTCGTTCCCCATTTATGTTATTGTATGTTATAGTTTGTGGTTGTTATTGCTACTGTTTGATTATTTATATTTGCTCACTTATGATTATTGCACAATTTTTCCTTGATAAAAAATAACAAGAAAATCAATAATAAATTTTATCTAACAAGGTTCACTCGCCAACTTATGTTGACCCAAAAACCCCCATTTTTACACATGATACAGGTGAACCAGCTGCAGCAAGAAACACATAGGATTGTCCTAGAAGAATAAACTGGTTTAGAGCTTGGATTGTTTAGTTGGTTATTTTTCTTTGTATTTGTATGGACATGTTTGGATTATTGAGAATGTAACTTTGACTTTAATAAATATGAAACACATTAGTAAATATCATGAGCTTTGGTGATAACCCAACTATGCCCCGACTCTTATTCCGCTGCGGGTCGGGGTGTGACAGATTGGTATCAGAGCCATGACTATAGGGATATAGGATAGGTTATTAGACCCTTAGAGCCTATACTATAGTTGATTAGAAATTTTTAAGATTTTTGTGTGTTACATGCCAAATTTCATGATGTTTATATGTTTAATGTTTAATGTTACATTCAATATTATGCAAGCATGTTCATAAGTACATATTATCATATAATGCCTATCATGAATCATATTCTCATAACATATCATATCCATGAAAGCACACATCACATCATTTTCATGATTGTTTTTACAATGATTTTTGTATTTTCAAATCTCATCAAAGTGAGTTCTCATGACGGGCATGTAGTAACTGGAAGGGTACAAGTACCGGTAGTCGGAACGTCCTGTCTAGGTTGGCATTCGTATAAATCAAAATAAAGGACCAGTTTGCCTACCTGGGGACTAACGATGAGAGTACGAAGTACCTATTAGGCCAAAGCATGCTATACCAAACGTCGTGTGAGCTAACCCCACTTTGAGTTGTCACTGTGTCTACACCTGGACACATTCCGACCATACATCTCGTAAACATATTTTGTGGTTTGCATTCGGGTGATGCGAGTGTTAAATCGCCAATACTAATGTGAATCCTACCAAGCCAATAGTCATGGGGGCCCACATGACTATACAGGTGAAGGTATGGGGGACATTTGAGGCCCAACATGAGCAAACCCAAGACATCCTATGGATGTAGTTGCATTATTGATATTTATGTTATTTTCATTTTCTTTAAGACACATGACACCTAAAAAGACTCCATAAACTCACAATCTTCTTATGTATGTTCCTGTAGATGTCGGCTAGACAACAACGAGGGGGTAAAAGATCAGGAAGGTCTCACAAACGCAAGATCAGGAAGGTCTCACAAACGCTTGGCCACACAAATCGCGAAACAAATGGCTGCGGTGCTTCCTGACATTGTGGTTCAAGTACAACAAGCTCTCACCACAAATCCCACTAATCCTCCCCAACAAAATGACCAGAACATCGGCAACCCTCCTACCAGCAAGTGCTCATACAAACATTTCAAGTCTTGTGATCCTCCTAAATTTGAAGGGACCGAAGGTGTCACTGCTCTCCTCCACTGGTTTGAGGAAATGGAAAACACCTTCCTCAACTGCGATTGTCCTGAGGATCGCAAGGTACGATACGCAACCGGGAGACTATTTGGGGTAGCTCTCACCTGGTGGAATACTGAGAAGGGGAAGAGGGGAATTGATGATGCAATGGCCTTAATGTGGGAGGAGTTAAGGGAAATCATGACGAGGCGATTCTGTCCTAGGAGTGAGATTAAAAAGTTGGAGGACGAATTTCATTCTTTGAAGCAAAAGGAGGGAGATCATACTTCCTACAACAAGAGGTTCTTAGAGTTGAACCATATGGTCCCTAACTTGTTTACCCCAGTTTATCGCTTAATCGAGCATTATATTCGAGGTCTTCCCTCGAAAATTCAAGATTCAGTTCTCAGCACTTCGCCAGCAACACTTGAAGCTGCTATGGAACTAGCGACTGAACTGACCGAGAATCGAATTCGCACCTGTAAGTTTAAAGAGGAGAAGAAGAAAGCCCCCATTGAGGGCCAAACATCAAACCATTCCACCTCCTACTCTAAGTTTGCTAACAAGAGGAAGCGTAACACCAAAAACTTCGCTGTTACACAAACCAATTTCCCTATCCCTGCTGCACCCATTACCCAAGTTGCCCCTTCACCTGCACCATACAAAAGACCATACTCTGGCCCGTTACCAAAATGCAACCGTTGCCAATACCACCATTTTCCTGATCATCCCTGCCAACATTGCACCGGCTGTGGTCGCGCAGGTCATACGGTTCAAACCTGTCGCATGCCTCAGCGAACGAACCGCCACCAGCCTTCAACCCAAACCCACCAACAAATAATGGGTCAAGCCCAACAACCCCTACTATTACCACCTACGCAACATTTAGCCCACACATACTACCAACCCAACTATCCCATGGTACAACCTATGCGGGCTTGCTACAATTGTGGAGACCCAAGCCATTTTAGAAACACTTGTCCAAGGTTGGTGAACATTATTCATGCTCAAGCCCAAGCCAATCCGGTGAATCAAGTGAACCAAGCTCCTCCACCTGCAAGAGGAAGAGCTTTCAACATCAACACTAATCAGGCTAGAGCTGACGGCAATGTGGTTAACGGTACGTTCCTTATCAATGGTAGATATGCATCCATGTTGTTTGATACTGGCGCGGATAAAAGTTTTGTGTCCTTAGAGTTTGAACCCATCTTAAACCAAAATCGTGAGAAGCTCATGGAATCCATAACAGTAGAAGTTGCTGACGGGAAACCAGTCTCATTGAACTCTATTATACAAAATTGTACTCTTACTCTAAACGATCACAATTTTCTAGTTGACCTCATTCCAATGAAGTTGGGAAGCTTTGACATTATAATTGGTATGGATTGGCTCAGCCAACATCAGGCTGAAGTTGTATGTCGCGAAAAGTTTATACGCATTCCGCTTTCAAACGGTCAGACTCTACGAATCTTTGGAGAAACCCCGTCGAAAGGGCTCAGATTAATGTCCTGTCTTCAAGCTCAAAAATATCTTCGCAAGAATTATGTCGCATTTTTAGCTCATGTCGTCAAAAAGGGAACCTGGAGAAGAAACTTGAAGACATTCCTGTAGTAAAAGATTTCCCGCAAGTTTTTCCTAACGACATTTCAGGACTTCCTCCAGTAAGAGAAGTCGAATTCTGTATTGATCTCATACCTGGTGCTACACCAGTTGCAAAGTCTCCTTATAGGTTAGCCCCCTCTGAAATGCAAGAGCTAGCCAGTCAATTGCAAGAGTTGACTGACAAAGGATTCATACGTCCTAGCTCCTCGCCTTGGGTGGCACCTGTCCTTTTTGTGAAGAAGAAAGATGGATCGTTTCGCATGTGCATTGACTACAGAGAACTCAACAAGTTAACAATCAAGAATTGCTATCCGTTACCTCGCATTGATGATCTTCTTGACCAACTTCAAGGTGCCAGCTGCTTTTCAAAAATCGACCTTCGATCTGGTTATCATCAACTTAGAGTACATGAAGAAGATGTCCCAAAAACCGCTTTCCGAACTCGTTATGGTCATTATGAATTCATGGTAATGCCATTTGGTTTAACCAACGTTCCAGCTGTCTTCATGGATCTAATGAACAGAGTCTGCAAACCCTATCTCGATCGTATTGTTATAGTCTTCATCGACGACATCCTCATTTATTCAAAGTCTAAGTCTGATCATGAGCGACATCTTCGACTCATCCTTACACTTCTGGAGAATGAAAAACTTTACGCCAAATTCTCCAAATGCCAATTCTGGTTAAAAGAGGTACAGTTCCTCGGACATGTAGTCAATGACAAGGGAATACATGTCGACCCCTCGAAGATCAAAGCGGTACAAGAATGGCAAGCGCCACGTACACCAACTGAAGTAAGATCTTTTCTTGGTTTGGCTGGTTATTATCGTCGTTTCATTTCAAACTTCTCACGCATTGCTGTACCACTCACGACTTTAACTCATAAGGGAAAACCTTTCATATGGGGACCCAAGCAAGAAGAAGCCTTCCAAACCCTTAAACAAAAACTCTGTGATGCACCAATCCTCACTCTGCCTGAAGGTTGTGATGACTTCGTGGTTTATTGCGACGCGTCAGGTCAAGGACTAGGCTGTGTTCTAATGCAGAGAGGAAAGGTTATAGCTTATGCTTCGAGACAACTCAAGATTCATGAGAAGAACTACACCACCCATGACCTAGAACTTGGAGCCGTTGTGTTCACTCTTAAGATATGGAGACATTATCTCTACGGTACTAAGTGTGAATATACACTGACCACAAGAGTCTTCAACATATCTTCAATCAAAAGGAGTTAAACATGAGGCAACGAAGATGGGTCGAACTTCTAAATGACTACGACTGTGAAATTCGGTACCACCCTGGCAAAGCAAATGTGGTGGCTGATGCACTCAGTCGAAAGGGTTATGCAAACTCCATTCGTCTTCTATGTTCGCAAATCATAACTGATATTAAAGATCAAATTCAAGAAGCCCAACATGCTTCAGTAACGGAGGATGATGTACGAAAGGAGCTGTCCTGTGGAGCTGAACTTAAAATTGAAACTAAATCTGACGGTATTCTGTACTATCTAGATCGCATATGGATTCCTGATCACAACAACCTTCGTGAATTTCTTATGAATGAGGCTCACAAAACACGATACTCTATACACCCAGGAGCCGATAAGATGTATCAAGACCTTCGATACACCTATTGGTGGCCTGGAATGAAAAAGGATATTGCTGTTTTTGTTTCTAAGTGCCTTACATGTTCCAAGGTGAAAGCTGAACACCAAAGACCCTCAGGACTTCTGGTCCAACCTGAAATACCTGTATGGAAGTGGGAAAACATAACCATGGACTTCATTACCGGGTTACCTCGCACTTCTGGTGGGTATGACACTATATGGGTAATCATTGACCGACTTACAAGAACGAAAAGCTAGCTCGTATTTATATCAGCGAAATCGTAAGCCGACATGGTGTACCGTTAAGCATTATTTCAGATCGTGATGGTCGTTTCACTTCACGAACATGGCAAGCAGTACAAGCCGCTTTGGGTACGCGATTAGATCTCAGTACCGCCTATCATCCTCAAACCGATGGACAATCTGAACGCACCATTCAAACTCTTGAAGATATGCTTCGAGCATGCGTCATAGACTTCAAGGGAAATTGGGACGCTCACCTACCATTAGTTGAATTTTCGTACAACAACAGCTATCATTCAAGCATCGGCATGGCACCTTTTGAAGCTTTATATGGTCGTAAGTGCCGATCTCCAGTATGTTGGCACGAAATTGGGGAAGCTCAAATCACTGGTCCAGAATTGATTCAAGAAACCACAGACAAGATCCATCAAATTCGAAACAATCTTCTAGCGGCCCAAAGTCGTCAAAAGAGTTATGCAGATAAACGACGAAAACCCTTGGAGTTTAACATTGGTGATCATGTACTTTTAAAAGTATCACCGTGGAAGGGAGTAGTTCGTTTTGATCAAAAAAGCAAGCTAGCACCACGCTACGTAGGACCTTTCAAGATACCTAGAAAGAGTAGGACCTATAGCATACAAGCTTGACCTACCAGAAGAACTCAACAGAATTCATCCCACGTTCCACGTATCAAACTTGAAGAAGTGCCTCGCTGATGAGAACCACCATATTCCTCTGGAAGATATTCAGATTGATGAATCTATGCATTTTGTTGAAAGACCAGTAGAGATCATGGACTACGGAGAAAAACTTCTCCGACGAAGCCGCATTCCAATTGTTAGGGTATGCTGGGAGTCGAAACGGGGACCTGAGTTTACTTGGGAACGTGAAGACTCAATACGCGAAAAATACCCACATCTTTTTCCTACTACTACTTAAATTTCGGGACGAAATTCCTAAAAGTAGGGGATACTGTAACATTTGTCAAAAACGGGTTTTCCAAACCCGCTCCGTTTGTAATCAAATATCAAGTTATAAATGTTTCGTTGCGTATTTATGTTTATTTTGATTTTTAATGATACATAATTAATAAACAAACTAAACTATAAAAGTTATAATTGATAAAAAGTAAAAATAAAATAACTAAAAATAAAATGAGGCTGCCGGGACTCGAACCCGGGTCAGCCGGGCTTAAGCCCAACGACTTATCACACACACACATCACCACTCCGCCACTTGTTGTTTTCTGTAAATGTTAGGAAACAATTAAATTTTATGGACTACCATGAATCAACCGGTTACGCCAACTGTAACCGAAATCGGTCATCAAACGTCCAAAGACGTTTGGTTGATCGCGGTTTACTGAGTTTAACCGATGCACCGACGTTTTCAATCAAGTTTGCTTTGAATGAACTTGAATTCTGGAGTGAATCGGTTTTTATAACCGAAAACTTTCAAGTCCAGGATTACTTCAATCTTTGTCCTCTCTCGCGACGCAAACACACTCTACAAACTCTCAATTACATTTTCGCACAATTTTCAGTTCGCCGGAGAATCTAATTGGACTCGCCGGACTTTCGCCGGAAAACCGTATTTTCCATCAAAACAGTAAGTCTTTCAATTCCTTCGTGGTCTATCAATTGTTAAGCTATTGCTAACTCAGACCCTTCAATCGGAATCAATTTCAGGCGTTAATATCAGATAATTCCAGTTCGCCGGAAAACTTCTGAAAATCCTTATCTTCAGCTGTGAAACGGTATAGACATTCAAACCTTCTGATAAGATTTGTTTAATACTTCAACTCATCTCGTAGCTAATCAAAACTGTTAATTTATTCATTCAGTAGAAATCCGTAAAAACAGAGCCGACGACTTGCCGGAATTCTGAGATAAATCGTTCTCCGATATGTTTACTTCTAAATATCGTCTCCGCCATTTCATATTAGTCTGTTGAATGTTTGTCAATCGAATTAAACAAGATACAATAGTGTAATCGCCGACTGTAATTTTGTAACGAAGAAGACGATGGTAGTATGATTATAAGTTTAATAAAATCTGGATATTATCTCGGGTTAGACACACAGTCCAGCGGTGGACTGTGTGCACATACATATCACACGCCGCGAGTTCGATCCTTGACACACGTATGCTCTGTAATGTTTTGTTTTTCTAACTGAACCGGATCCTTGCCGCCGTAGATGTTAAGTATAATAAAAATCTATATATTAACCAAGTTAGACACACAGTCCAGCGGTGGACTGTGTGTAACATTAAGTCACAGGTCCCGGGTTCGAGACCTGTTGATGACACCAGTTCGGCGATTTAAAAACATTTTTGAAAATAAAAGAATTTTGAATAAACTGAGTTAGTATATAAATATAATTAAAAACAGAATTATTTCAGGTTAGACACGTAGCTCAGTTGGTAGAGCTGCGTGCACGCGAACGGGAGGTCTCGGGTTCGAGCCTCACCCGGCGCATACAATTACACAATAAAACCGGTCAACAAGTCAAAGTCAATAGTCAACGGTCAACGCAAAAGTCAACATATTTTTATATTTTTATTTATTTAATTTAATTTAAAAATCAATTAAAAATACTTAAAAATAATGTTTTTAAAGATAGGAAATAGCCTTAAACTCACAAAAATATATCTAAAAATCCTATTAAAATTATTAATAAAATTCACTCATTTACTATTTAATTTAATTTAATATATCTAAAATCCTATTTAATTTAATTTAATATATCATTTCCGTTATTATTTAGGTTAGTTAATACTCGTTGTTCAATTCTTCCAACTCGTGCGCATCTCATCATCTCCAACCAAACGCACCCAATGTGAGTGAATCTTTACAAATTCCCCATTTTAATCACGTTTTGGGGTGTATCACGTGTCTTGCCATTTATTATATTTAAATCATTGTGCATACATCATATCATGAACAAATGTGTATTCAGCTTGTTTCAACTGTTGTGTGGTTATTGTTTAGGTTTAATTTATTATTTTCAGTACATGCAATTTCATAGGCCGCAGCTCCCCATTACATTATGAGCGTTGAGCATGTTCCCCATTACATTATGAGCGTGAACCTGGCGTGCCAACATACGATCGGCTCCATTTGATTGAGCCTTGATCGCACAGACATTTATCATTTTCAGTACATGCAATACGATCGGCTCCGTTTGATTGAGCCTTGATCGCACAGACATTTATCATTTTCAGTACATATATTTATCATATGCCGTTCGTTCCCCATTTATGTTATTGTATGTTATAGTTTGTGGGTGTTATTGCTACTGTTTGATTATTTACATTTGCTCACTTATGATTATTGCACAATTTTTCCTTGATAAAATAACAAGAAAATCAACAATAAATGTTTATCTAACAAGGTTCACTCGCCAACTTATGTTGACCCAAAACCCCCCCATTTTTACACATGATACAGGTGAACCAGCTGCAGCAAGAAACACATAGGATTGGCCTAGAAGAATAAACTGGTTTAGAGCTTGGATTGTTTAGTTGGTTATTTTTCTTTGTATTTGTATGGACATGTTTGGTTTATTGAGAATGTAACTTTGACTTTAATAAATATGAAACACATTAGTAAATATCATGAGCTTTGGTGATAACCCAACTATGCCCCGACTCTTATTCCGCTGCGGGTCGGGGTGTGACATACAGAACCAAATAAATCCATATGGAGACGTTCTAATGGCAACTTGATTGAGTTTAGAATTTTCTTTGGATGAGATTTCTTGATCTGCTTTCCCTTCTTGCATTCCAAGCAATGATCAGACATCTAAAAACTTCGAAGATTTACGCCTTCTACAAGATCATTATGAACCAAGGAATTCATTTTTCGCAAATGAATATGTCCCATCTTACGATGCCAAAGAATAGAATCTTTTTCAGTAGCCTTTGATACAAAACATTGTGCTGATTTTGATGAAGTGGTAGCAACACCCATATCAAGAACATATAAATCATTCTCTCGCGGTGCTCACATCAGAATCCACTCATCTGGTATTTTGAATCCCGGCTTCAAGATAATACACTTTTTATCGTTGAAATAGACTATGAATTTCTTGTCACAAATCTGCGATATACTCAGAAGATTGTTCTCAAGTTCTGCAATATAGTTCACGCGATCAAATGAAACTACGCCATTGGAGAGTTTTCCCTCGGCGACTATCCTTCCACCTTGATTTCTTGCAAATCCAACATATCCACCATTGATAGCTTTAATGTCGAATTGCAACGCCTTCATTCCCGTCATATGCATGGACGCTTCACTATCCAAAATCCACTTTGAAAGTACGGATCTCTGGAGTCCCTGCACATTTTAACAATCTATTTAAAAAGCAAGACCCAAGCCTTTTTGGTCTTGGTTTGAATTGGATAAGCATCATCAAAATCAAATTCACATTCATCAGCATAATCGAATTCTTCATCTGAATTTTCTATGATGTTTATGTTTGAAAACTCTACCGACTTTTTATCTTTTGAATTGTTACCACTTGTATTTTTGACAGTTTCAGATGTGGTTTCAATTATGATTTCAGATTTTTATTCTTTCTTGCTATCACTAGTCTTAACAGGCTCAGACTTAGTGATTTCAGGTTTAGATTTTTTCGTGTTATCAGTCTTTACCAGCTCAGACTTAATAACACCAGATGTTGTTGACCTTTTCTTGGTAATCCAGGCTTGAGATTTGATATTAGCCTTCTTGATATAATATTTGTTTACATTTGCCCTAGAAGTTTCTTCTTTTTCAAAAGTAGAATTCTCAAACCTCTTTTCTATTTTAGGTTTAACTTCTGGCAAAGATTCATTTATTTTCAAAATCTTGATTGGTTTTTCAACCTCTGGATACCTTGGTTTTACAACATTTGAATCTCTTCTTCGAGGATAAGCCGGTTTTGATTTCAGACATTGTCGTGCAATATGACCCATTTCATTGCACTTGAAACATGTCCGATTATCAACTGGATGTTCTTTAGTGAGTGGTTTTACCCCACTTGATGTTTTGGCACCACTTGTAACCTTGGCTTTATCTCGAATTTATTTCTCCTTTTTAAACTCATCAAAATTGTTTACCAATCAAACTCTCTTCGTGAACCGTGTTTGTCCCATATACAAAATTCATGTTTTTGTTTTTATATTCATGAAATGGTGAGACTTTCTTTACTGGTTCATCTGATTCTTCTAGACCCAACCCTGCTCTCTGGTTTTCCGGATGATCACCACCATTCCTTCGGTAGTTGTTTCTTTTAGGTTTGGAATAGAATTTTCGTTCGTTAATTTCCAATTCCTCTGATGTGACTTCCACGAGTTTAAAGAATTTATCAAGCAATTCTTCCTTCACATTCTGAATCGGGAAGCTATCATCAAAGTATAGTCTATCCGAATCCTTAATTTTGTACATTACAACATTAGGATCGTCACTTAGACCATTTTCTGACGACTTATCGTCATTTTCAGAATATGAATCGGAATTCTTTGAACTCGAGTCGGCGCTTTTGAAGCTGCCGTCATCAGAATCATTTAGAACATTTGCAACCACTTTGTTTACCACAACATTGTTATCATCATCAGATTTAGCATAGATTATATCAATATTCTCTGGCAACTCATCTTTTTTCTCAGAAAGTAACTCAACATTGAGTGTCTTATCCATCCCGTCTGCGGTTTTGTGACAGTACTTCTCGCAAAGGGGTGGAGGAACATTGCTATATTCTTTGCCAGTTTTCTTTTTAGGTTTTTCTTCCGTTGAGATTGTCGGAAGAATGTGATCAATAACATATGCATTTGTGGTATAACTTCTCAACAACTGTTGAACTCTTTCAGTTTCGATTGTCATGTCTTGAAGTTGTTGTTTAGTTTCAGCAATGGTGTTAATATAGGTGTTAATTGCCCTTTGTTTATCCATTACTATTCCACTCAACATCCCTATATTATCATGTTGTTCGATGTTATTCTGTCGAGTCTGCCATAATCATTTTTCATTCTATCATACGCTTCTTTCATTGTGCGATAATCGTATTTCAACAATTCGTTATGCACATTGTTTTCAGCGATAATCTTTGATTTTTCGGCACATTCGTCACAAGGTTCAGTACATTTTGTACAAGGTTTCTCAACCTCAACAACTTGTACTTTGACAACTTCTTTCTCGACAATTTTTACCTCTGGACCTACCTTGGTTAGATCGCCATTAAAGCTTTATCTGCCATGTCCTTGAGGTCTTCGACTTTCACTTCTTGAGTGACATTAATGATCACTTCATCAATTTTTTTCTCCTCAACCACTTGTTCTTTAGAGCTGCCATCAAAATGTCCTGCAAAACTGTCACAAGAATTAGAGGATAAAATTCCTTGTCTCTGCATATGGATATATTCCTCTTCTTCTCGTTGTTGATGCAAATATTGTTCCAGAAGAACTTGTTTGATAGCTGCTTCTTCTGCTGCTGCCGCTGCTTCCTCTGCAGAATTATCTTCAACTATCTCCGCCATCAAAGCAACTCCGATCTTTTTCCCAATGTAAGGATTCCAATCAAAACCATCATCTTCACTGGATGCCACCATAGCTTTCTCAGTGGTGCTGTTGTCAGATTTTTCTTGAATTTCAACCTGAGTTTTCTTTGGAAATGGTTTATATTGAAGTGCCTTTTTGTAATATTCATTTCCTCCTCTGAAAGGATTTTGATTTCCGATTGCTTCCGTGTTTTTACACTCTCTTTTAAAATGCCCCTTTTGACGGCATCTAAGCACGTGACTTTGGTTTTGTCAAAACCTAATTTGTTGCTGGAATTTCCTATGTCACGGCCTGTGAGTGCAACGAACTTTGTCACTCTCCTGATGATCGAAGCTAAGGACCATTTGATGTCCATTAGTTCGAGTTCTTCCTCGTCTACCTAGTCATAATCTTCTGCGGTCATTTCGGGGTTTCCGATCTTACCGGCAAGAAGACATTCATAAGATTCTAATACGGTTGCAAGTAGTGACATATGTTGTTTTGCAACTTGTTCTGAAACAACATTGTTCAAATTCACTGCGATGTTGCATTTATATACATTCTGATCAGAACTTTGTTGTTGATTCTGGTTCACTTAGCTTTGATAGTTGAATTTGAACCAGTGTTTGAGTAAGAACTTTGAGGACTCTGATCATACCGAGGCTGTGATTGATTCTGATTTTGTAGAGAAGCATTCATGTTTGCACTAAAAGCCATCTGAATTTTAGGACTCGAAATACTATCTAGCATTCCGGCTTTGTAATACAAACCGACGTCTTGAACAACATTAGCGTTTTTTGACTTCGCCATCTTCAGAAGTTCCATTTCGTGTCCTTCGAGTTTATCGATAAACGTCGACAACTTGAAAAATTCCCATGTATCACTGTTCTTCAACACCATCAAATATGTAGTCCATTCACCCTCTGGTAGTGCGTCAGCAAGTTTGTCGATGTATTCTTGTTCTGTCTTTTCGAGACCGTAACTTCGCATTTGCACTTTAAGATGACAGAAACGCTCGGTCATTGCTTTATGGTCTCATTCTTTAGCATAGTGAAGATATCGAAATCTTTCAGGATAAGTGCCTTTTTGCTTTTGATCATTTCGGCGCTGCCTAGATACTTCTTCTGTAATGACAACCAAAGATCTCTTGCAGTAGTATACTCTGGTAGCAAAATCAGGATATCTTCTTTGACAGACTGCTGGATGAGACTGATCATCTTTTTCTCGGCGATATATTCTTCTTTCTGAACCGTCGAGTAGTTGTACTTTTCAAGAACTCGTTGATGTTCATCTACCGGAACAGTGTAGCCTCTTTCAATTGACACCCAGCCAGCGAAGTGCATGGCTTGAACCCAATAAGTAAACTTCTCTTTCCAAGCGTCGTACTCGTCCATGCTCATCAGCTTGGGCTGTTTGACAGTCGTTCCCATTTCATTATCAAGATTGACTTGATTGATCACATTGGCATTTGACGAACTAGCTCCGGACATAAAAGCTCTTAGTTGATCCTCCATTGTGAATAACGAAACGTGTACTCTGAAAATTTTCAAAAACTTTGAAAACAATTAGTCCTACTACAAGTTCGGTCGAACTTATAGCAACAAATGAAGAATTTTCTGATTTTCTAACAAGTTCGGTCGAACTTGCTAGATTTGTTTTGAAAACTTTGCTTAAAGTTCGGTTGAACTTGAAACACAAATCCAACAGAACTTCGGGCGAACTTATCTTCAAGAATTTGATAAAAGTCTAGTAAGTTCGGGCGAACTTACTTAAATTTTCTTTGAAATTTACACAAGTTCGGTCGAACTTGATGTAAAATCAATGAAAAATTGTGTAACTTCGAGCGGACTTAGCTGAAATTTTGTCAAAAACTACTCAAGTTTGGGCGAACTTGCTAAAAATCACTTGAAAAGTGATGTTTTAGTATAAGTTCAGCCGAACATGGCCAACAAGTTCGATCAAGGAGGTTTTCAAAAACATGGTTTTTTCAAAATTTCGACATGAATTCGGTTGAATTTGGTCTCCAATCTTTCAAGGGTTTATCTTTGTTGTATTTTACGTGATATATTCAAAAGTCAAAAGATTTTGACCGTGAATTCTTCATTTTATGTTCAAAAGTTAAGAAAAAGAGAAGAAGGGAGTAGAAATAGAAGTGTTATTGTCTTGATACTATCAAATTAGGCTGTTCTAGCTCTGATACCACTTGTAGGACCGATCCTCGATGCTTAGGAACCTAAATTTGATATCTAACGTCCATAATAGCGGAAATATTACGTTGTGTTTACCAATAGACAAGATTTAATCAGTTAATTGTCAGTTTTGTAGATCAAACGTTCTGGTTACAAACTGACGGAGCTTCGCCTCTGAAATGCCAAAGTTACAAATGAAGTAGGCTAGCTAGGTATTTATAATGATGCAAGTTCGCCCTAGGAGACACCTAAGTTCGCCCGAACTTGCCTTAGCAAGTTCGGCCGAACTTAGCTATACATTAAAGTCATGGGCGAACTTGCTTACATTGTTCATAAATACTTCATTCACCTAGTCTATTCATCTATATACTATACAGACTCGATATAAGACTAAGACATAGACATTATACATCAACAGATCTCTATACTATACAGACTCGATATAAGACTAAGACATAGATGTTATGCACCAACAAGCTTGACCGATCTTAAGGAAAAACGCCCAACTAAACCCGTAGTCGAAGAACCCGATGACGATACAGGTGGGGGAGCAAAACCAAGCTACAATCGAAGGATAGAAGGACCAAGACCCCCATGAAACAATAACCAGCTCGCAATGAGAGGATGCTTCATCTGCGAGGGGCCGCATGATGCACGTGATTGCCCAAAGAAGACTAAGTTAACGGCCCTTATTAGGACCGAAGATGATGAAGCCGAGGGTACCTGGGAGGCTCGTCTAGGAGCAATGCAACTTCAAGTCCTTAATGCTTTAAGGACACAACAAACAAAGCCCTTAAAAATAGCCCAAGATCTCCCGAGTAAGACCATGAAAAGTTATGCAGATGAGGACCCGAAAGGCCTTCGATTCATAACACTGGAGATTAATGGGAAACTTGCAAAAGCCTTAGTTGATACCGGAGCCAGTCACAACTTCATTACTATGGAAGAGGCCAAAAGACTTGGTTTACGGATCAGCACACAAGAGGGACTAATGATGAAGGCTGTTGGCGGAGACCCCAAGACAATTGAATGAGTACCTATAATGCCAAAGCCAAGGTCGGGACATGGAGCGGCAAGATCACTTTCTCAGTCGTTCCCATGGACGACTCCAAGATCGTGCTAGGGATGGCATTCTTCTGGAGGTCCAACGCTATCCCAGCACCTTTTCTCAACACCATATACATTATCAAGAACAAAGAGGTTCACACGGCAACCATGGAGACGACTACAATGCATCGAGACAAAGCATTATCAGCCATGCGGATCGTGAGAACAAGGCGTCTATCATTCAAGTACCACGACGAGGGCGTCGTGAATTTAGGTGGGGGAGAATGTCACGACCCGCCTAAATACAAAACTTTTTTCGCGAGTTCCGAAAGATTCCGGAACACTAACGAAGCGCCTCGGGTTGCCCGGAAGTCTCCGGAACAACCTACAAGTTGCTGGAACATTGTGGCACCATCGGAACATTCTAGATCAGCCTTGAAGGGGCTAGAAATGGGCTGGAAATTGCTGGAACCTTCAAGGATGATGCAAGGATCATCTAGGTCATTCTAGGCCATAGAATTCTCTAGAAAAGCCTATAAAAATCAGCTCTAAATATCTAAGATATTTATGTATAGTTTATACTTAGAATATTCTAGATCATGAATGATCTACAATACCTAACAACTAGTATAAATAGGAAGAATGGGTCTAATTTGAAGATCACCCAACACATTAGCAAGTTGAATACTTGTACTTGTAACCCACTCTTGTAAACTCTCTTGAAATCAATACTAAATTGTTTCTTTGAAAGCAACACTTGTATTCATCACTCGATTCCTACAATACCTTATCATCGTTGGGCACAAAAGCTTAACTTAGATCAAGTCTAAGTCGCTACACGAGAGTCAGAAGTTACTCCGTGACAATATGCTTACTACATGTATTTATATGAATAAGCTTCAAAAAAAATTCGAAATAAGTGGGTGGTACATTGCATCCAGTGATTGTATCACCAACGTCCAATATTGACGCATGCTTAAGTGGGTGGTACATTGCATCCAGTAATTATTTGTAAAATTAGATAGAAAGTTCATTAGCTATTAGTCTGACCCTAAGTTCCTAACACATTTTGACGCATACTTAAAAACTATCGATATTGATCTTAACACGTTTTTACCATTTATTGACCCTGTTCAAGCTATGGGTTATAAATGGTTAAGCCCGATAACAGTCCAAATGTCATTTGAGACACATAAGCTAAAAATGATTCGTTTAAAACCTTGAAAAATTTATTAATACTCGGAATTGCAGGTTTATAACAAAAATACAAATGTGTATGAGAAAATTAACAAATATGTATGAGAAAATTACGTTTAAACTACAAACTTGATCATCATTTTGATAATTCTAAATTAAAGTTTGGCATTTAATAACAAAGTAGTGTAATTATATAATTATATAAATTGCGACACCTCTAGGCAATGAGGTGTTGTAAGCTATGCATTATATGTGTTTCATGCTTAGGTTAGTTGTACTTTAGGTTTATGTTGTTGAATAGGCTTTGCTTTTATTGGTATCAACATTGATGTGCAATGTTGGTTGTAATCTTAGTATTAAAACATGTAAACTGGGGATGAGTACGGTACCTGTTCGTACCAAACCGGTACCGAAAAAAGGGAAAAGTGGGTACCGGTACCGAATATACCGGCACCGAAAACGGAGAAAGTTGGTACCCGTACCGAATATACCCGATGCGATTCGGTACCGGTACTTGGTATCAAATGCTCATCCATAGTGGAAACCATTTTCTTGATCCATAGTTTAATTTGGTTCGTTTTATTTGTATTTAAAACTCATTCCTTATCTCACCAAAATAAGTTCTCTCTCTCTAGATTATTAGATGCTCCTTTTATCTCTCTTAAAAATCCGCATCACCCCATCTATGTTGTCATGGCCGGTTTTACAAGGTGGTAGTAGAGGCCTTCAGTAGGAGGTGAGGAACCGATGCGGTGGCGTTTGTTGGAGCGTTAGTATGTTAGTTTGGAGGCTTTCAGAGGGTGATGATGAACCCGTGTAGTATAAAACATTTAGCGACGTTGTTGTGCGATCTTGATTGTACTCTTTGTTTTACAAGTTATACGTCGGTTTTCTTGGAAACCATTCCTATATGTGTGGTTTTGTTTGTGTGTTTAAAGTTGATACTTGTTTTATTTTATCAAGGTTCTCTAGCAAATTTGGGAGATGATGAAGCCGTCGGCTATTGTTGATGAACCCGGTTTGAAAAGTTGTTGCATGTGAGTGTTCTAGCAAGTGATGATGGTTGTCGCTACTCGGCATGGCAACTCCGATTGCAACCGTAGCGGCAGTAGCGGCACTGAGTCGTGCTATCTTGATGGTGATGAGGATGTTTGAATCTGAGCATTTTTTTCTTTTTTTCGACTTTAATTAGGTTGTTTTCTTGATGGTAGTGGCTGGGTTATTTGATGATGTTGGCGGTTGTGTTCTTGACGATGTTATTAGTGGTAGTTGTGTGGGTGTTGTGATGGTGCTAGGGGTTGTGGACTGAGATGGTGGGGGTTGTGGACTGAGATGGTAGAATGTATGAATAGACATATGAGACATGAATTAGTAGTACATAAGCTTTCCAAAATGGGGTATACATTAATATGTTTATTTTAAAAGATAAATATAATGATTTTACCATAATTAACCAATTTGGTAGCTTTACCTTTTACACATATATTATATGAGTAACAAAGATTAAATCAAAATAAACCAGTTTTTAGAACATGTTGAATTGCCATGCAAATTTACCAATTTTCGCTAAGAATGAATATCGATAAGTTAAAGAATTCATGATTATGCTATTTGGTATAATTTAACGGAACCCGCCGCAATGCGCGCCCCCGACGCAATTGCGGCGGGGTACTCATCTAGTTAGATATATAATAGTCAACCTACGAATTAGATGTGTTAACTAGATGTATTAACGTAAATCTAACTCTATCATCTAAACGTGTTCACGGATTGACCCAAGACTAACATAAACATACTAGAACTAAGTAAGAGCTCGCTAACCTCAAGTTATGTTCATGTCATATAAAAAATTCACACTACTAGACTTGAAACCACATTTTTTTCTCTTCTTGAATATTAAAAATAAAGTTATTATTTTCTATTCTCAATAATTAAACACACAGGTTTGGAGGACTTGAATTCAAGTTCTATAGATGACAACATTAAAAAAGCTAACATAAACATACTAGAACTAAGTAAGAGCTCGCTAACTTCAAGTTATGTTCACGTCATATAAAAAATTCACACTACTTACTAAACTTGAAACCACATTTTTTCTCTTGCTTGAATATTTAAAAAAAAAGTTATTATTTTCTATTCTCAATTGTTAAACACACAGGTTTGGAGGACTTGGATTCAAGTTCTAGAGACGACAAGATTAAAAAAAATGAGTCGCAAATTAAGCAAAGTTAGACAGAAAAAAGATCAATTAGATAATTTTCTGATTAAGGTTAAAACAATGTTTTATAAAAAGAAAATTCTATGTTTTTATTAAATGTTTTGTAAACTGGTTTAAGTAATTAAATAACATGTACAAGGATATTAAAAATGTACAAGGATATTAAAAAATGGAAAAAGAGCAGTAGGAGTAGTCGCTAGGTTGACGGTGTGTAAAGATACAACGCTAAGTTTGTGAGGATGACATGTCCTATCATGCTAATCAGCATTGCAATAGAATTCATATAAATATGCTTAATTAATCATTATCAATTAAGCATCCCATGTTTTTATGGAAATAATACTATACATCACAAATTTGATTAAGAGTGTTTTATGTCCATAATAATTCATGCTTAGATTAGTATAATCATTTGACTTATTTTTCTTATGTCCATAATAATTCATGCTTAGATTAATATAATCATCTAGCTCACTTTTCTAATTAAAATGATAACGTGTATTTATGCATGTACAAACAGATACATATATAGGGATCAGTAATACTATATGGGTGTCGGTTTAAGTGATCACGATTTCTTCTTTATATGGGTATCAAATGTTTGACTGACCTCGTAAGTTTCCAAACAATAACCATTATAGATCATTTATGTGGTAAAAACAAAAGAAGATATATAATCAGTATCACTTGCTCATCCTGTCCTAACTTTAAGATTTTAAAACCACTTAATTTCAGCCATAAAATTAGTATATCAATCCACCATTCTTGGCACCCAACATTCACTTTGTTAAAAAAAAAAAATTCAAATCAGAAAAGGAAGAGGTGGCACATGGTGTTATTACTTTGAAGATATAAACCCTTGGCTCAGATGACTTTGTTTAAGTCTTAATCCACACTGATATCATTCTAATAAATATGAATCTTTCTCTCCTCTCCCTCCCCCCCCCCCCTCGCTCTTCTCTCTCTCTATATATATATATGATTTGGTTCAACTAAGACCACCACGAGTTGTGAGAACCATAGAAACTTATATTTCCTGTGCGAGTTGGGCCACCAGTTTTTTGCACAAACATAGATGAAAATGAGATAAACACATCTGTATAAACAAAAATAAAAAAAATTGTCGAGTCGGTAGTTACGTCCGATGTAAATTTTATTTACTTCCGGGTGAGTTTTCCCCTCCAGGTCTCAAGTTCGAGTCTGGGTGATAGAGGTTTCTCATTTAGGGTTTAAATTGGGGATCTATTGTGCAAGGGGGCTCTCTAACGTGGGCCCGGTTAAGACAATGTAGTTTCAAAAAAAAACTTGGTTGGGGAGGGGGTTTAGGTTTATTTTATTATATATATATATATATATATATATATAGATAGGGGGTTAGGTTTTTTTTTGGTTTTTTTAGGTTTTCGGTGGTGGTGTAGTAATTTTATTTTGTTGTGTTCACATTAGTTCTCGTGTATATATATATAGTGGTTGGTTCTGGTTTAAAAGGTCCTTAACCTAAGAAATCTTTAAACCTAAACTCTAAAGCTAAAATCTAAAGTTAAACCCTAAACCGGAAAAGCTAAAGTATTTTTTATCTATGGTTGACGAACCGGTTCCTAAGCCTCTGGAATGAGGTCAATCAGAGTTCGTTTAACTCGATTTCTTATGTTTTTTAGGTTAAGACCGTTTTGTATTTAATCTTATATCTGTCTTTATATATGTGTCTATATATGTGTGTGTAAGGAGGGGGGTTGTATAGGTATAGGTATATGTATATAGACAAGCACACGTAAATAAATTTGTAAGTATCGAAGAGCTCCAATCGTATAATTTATTTGGCTTTAAATATTAAGCAATCTGTGGAATAACAATCTCAAAAATGGGTTCGTGTCCCAACCTGCAAAAAGAAAATCTTTTTTTTTTCTCACATTAAAAACTACATATTATGAAGCAATTCAAGAAGCTGTTAGATGTATGCATGACTACATGAGATGTACTTGATAAGCACACACATAATGAACCACAGCTCACCTGATTGGTCTGATAGGCTTATGAAAGCTTCCATTACCAATCAATATTAAATGTAAAAATCTATTATAAACTTGTTTAATATATGTTCTAACTATATATTCTCTCTGAGACATTACATGTGGGCAGATTTTTGGTATATAATTGCAGCCATAAATCCAAAATTGTTTCTATGTAAAAGATTCCTGATAATAACTAGATTAATAAATTGATATTAAATACTAAAACTTTAAAAATATGAATGAAGATGGAAGTGACATTAGATTTTTTTTTCAATTCACTGTTAAAACAATGAAGCTATGCCCTTCCAAATTTAATTCGATTTTCGGGTACTTTGCCTTGATGTGTGGTAAAACCGAGGGAACGGTATTCCCTTGTTTCACGGACGATTTTCCACGGCTAACTTTCCCGTTCACCCATGACGATTGCGGTGATTTCCCCTTACACATCATCACCTCCACGTCATTGCCAAATTTTCCCATTCCGCTATCCACTCTGAGCAGCCATATGAAGATAAAAACGGAATTTTACGACCAAAAGACTTGTAGCATAGTAGTACCAAAGTGTTGGGGAAAAGATTCATTTCCTATGAGGTTGAAGGTATTTTCTTGTCACAAAGTTGACGAAATGCGTAGATTTAGAAGCGGGATTATAAATAAGTAGAGGATGTAATGCGTATAGCTCTCATTCCGAAAAGTATTGACCCCAAAGTGAGTACCGATTTTAGGCCAATCTCCCTTGTTGGGTCTCTGTATAAAATTATATCGAAGGTGCTTGCGGGTCGGTTAAAAGAGGTGATGGGCAGTCTTGTTTCGCCGACTCAATCGACCTTCGTCGGGGGCCGGTATATTCTTGATAGTCCTTTGATAGTTAGTGAAACGATTGCGTGGGCAAAAAAGAACAAATGCAAGATAATGGTCTTCAAGGTGGACTTCCAACGGCTCTTTAAATTGGAAATTCTTGTTTAAGGCGATGACCTTTATGGAATTTCCAGAAAAATGGATGAGTTGGATCAAAGGATGTCTGAAATCGGGAAGAGGCTCCGTACTGGTCAACGGGTCACCTTCAAGTGAATTTTAATATAAACGTGGTTTAAGGCAAGGCGACCCTTTATCGCCTTTTCTCTTTATTCTCACGTTGGAAGTCCTTGTCATGTTCGTCAACAAAGCGGTGAAAATGGGGATGTTCCAAGGTGTCAAACTTCCTAACGATGGGCCGCTCTTATCTCACCTATGCTACGCCGACGACGTACTTTTCATTGGGGAATGGTCGGATAGCAATGCTTTGAGTTTAAAGCGTTTCCTTAGATGCTTATTCTTAGTGTCAGGACTTGAAGTTAATAATAAAAAGTGTCATCTTTTTGGGGTCGGTGTTGAAGCAGAGGAAGTGAGTCGGATAGCTCGAATCCTTAATTGTGGTGTCGGATCCTTCCCTTTCTCATATCTATGGATTCCGATTGGTGCCAATATGAAAAGAAGCGTTTTTTGGAGACCCATATTGGAAAAATTCAAGAAGAAGCTCTCGGGTTGGAAAGTTAGACACTTATCTCTAGCCGGACGAGTCACTTTGGCTAAATCCATCTTAGGTAGTCTCCCTTCTTATTTTTTATCTTTGTTCCCAGCCCCTAAGTGTATTATAAATCAGTTGGAAGGCATAAGGCGCGATTTTTTGTGGGGTAAAATAGGTGGATCCCAAAAAATGAGATGGATAAAGTGGGAAAAATTTTTAAAGCCGAAGGCTCTAGGCGGAGTCGGGGTCGGAGGGATAAACGATTTCAATATAGCTATGGTGTCGAAATGGTGGTGGCGTTATAAAGATGATCCGTCGCAGTTATGGGCGTCGGTTGTTCGTGCGATTCATACGATAAAAAAATCCATTCCCGGGATTTGGAAGGATATCTACAACATAAAGTAGACACTTCTGAAATTAAATATCGATATTGAAGAAAAAATTGGAGTCGACATTGGGAATGGTCTCAACACTCGATTCTGGTTGGATCGATGGATAGGAAATGAAACTCTAAAGTCTCGATTCCCTGCTGCGTTCAAATAAATATAGTTTTGTCGCTTCAAATGTGAAAAGTGAGGAAGGTTTTCAGCAATGGGTCTTGGCCTGGGTGAGAGAACCGCGAACCAGAGAAGAATGGAAGGAGATCTCGGAAATTATGAGCCTTCTGCAGCAGCAAAGTATCAAAAACAGGAACGACAAATGGGCTTGGGCAAACGAGTACGGTGTAGACTTCTCGGTTAAATGCATCAGACGACAAATAATGGGCCTAGGGACGACGGAATCGAGTCCTAATCAGCTGCAATGGAATGATTGGGCAACATCAAAAAGCAATTTTCTAATATGGGGAGAGTTCCTGCTAAAGTTGAGCTCCGCCAAAGAGGGGTGCCTCTTCCGGATGCGTTATGTGACCGGTGCGGCTACGGTATAGAAGATTCCAACCACATTTTTGTTAATTGTATCTGGGCGTGAGCGACGTGGTGGAACATTTTTGTTTGGATTAAAGTCCCAATGCAGATTAATGTTCTCAGTTCGGGAGCTTTTGGATGTTTTAGAGAATACTCCTGGATCGAAAAATGGAAGAAATTGGTTAACACCATTGTTAAAGCGACTTTTGGAGGATTTGATATGCAAGGAACCAAAAAGCTTTTGAGGGAAATTTTATTCGGGTGGCTGACATGGTCGCTCAAATCAAGGAAGACTCCTATTTATGGATTAGACATCGATCCAAACTTCCGAGCTTGGCGTGGGAAAATTGGATTGATTTCGATGTTTCGAGTCTTTTGTAATTTGTTTTGTTTTTCTTTAGTTGTTTTGCTTTCCAGCGGTTTGCTGGCTCTTTATATATATATATAAAGTGGTTTGCTGTTAAAAAAAGTTAGTCATTCTAAATAATTAATCTAGAATTAATTGAATTGCGTAAATTAATTAGAAAGCAATCCTACTTGAGTCTTGAGGTGTGTGTCATAATAACTTTTCATAAATTTCAATCTCAATTTAAAACTTAAACCTACCAAAAATGCATCAAATAAAACCTTTACCAAAGTATGTTTTTGTGTAGATGAGCCAAGAGGATTAAATTCAAGTCCCACAAACGACATGGATTAAAGAAATTAGTCACTCAAAAAAAGTCTTTTAGATATCATGCTATAAGAGGTTGATCCGGTTTATAAAACTTGGTTCAGTCTATTCCTTAATTCACGCGTCTCATCTTCAAGTATGGTAAAACGATTTTATTTTCAATACGCTATAGTAAAATTTGTAAGAAGTATGTTCACTTTTTATTATTTATATAATGAAAAATATAATAAGGATACTCTCGTTACCGGTAGGAAATATCATAGTACAATACCGGTTACAACAAACTAAATAAAAATAAATATAAAAATACAATGTCATATACCAAACTTATGCATCCCGTTGAGTCTCCAACCATGTTCCTTATACAACAATTAGCACCCTAAAGTTTTAACAGTTTTTGGTTTAGCATGGTGTTTGACATGGTATCTTTAAAACAGATTATGCGCTTCTTCTCAAGATTAACGCGTCTGTTTTTCAGGATACAACAATCGAAACGGTAGTTGTACTGCCGGAGATGGCTCCCGCACTCAAAATAGCACTGGGTATAATGGTGCTCTAATTTATGTGGAAAATATTAAGGTAAAGTTGGTGGTGGTGTGTCACACCCCGATTTCTACGTGTATTCCGGGGGGGGGGGGTGGGGAGTATCGTGACGTACAGTTGATATCATCATAACCAATTACATCACAGAGCAACACAGTGGAAGGCTTGGAGTAAAAATATAAACTATTACAAACCATAGTGTCCAGGGAGTGTTCGACACAAATATACAAAAGGTTCGTAATAAGATCCACAGGCGGATCGTAATAAAAAAATGTACACATAAAAAGATAACATACTCTACAGGCACAACTATGAGGTCGTAACTCCTTAACGTAAATGCCCCGCAGCTTCCGGCCTATTTCGTGCTTGTACCTGTAACTTTAATCTTTTGAAAATACGCAAGTTTACACTGGTAAATATAATCAGCCGACACATTTTAAAATGGTTTTTGGTGCATAAGGCACATTTTCATAAATAACTCGGGATAGTACAAAAGACCTTGTATACAGATTTACATGTTTGTCTTTTACATATGGGGCCCAGTACATAAACCGAGACATGATCGGCTGACACGCCACTACTGAACTTTCACACAGAAAGCAGACATTAATTAATAATAGCAATTACCGGTGTATGCCTACACCTTGCTTAAGTCGTGGCCACTAGTACTTTAGTGAGCCAAGGATATCCCAGACACGGTCAAGCTCACCCCCAATGTTTTAGTTTCAAATAATACAGATCAAATATGGGTTATGCAATTTAATTTAATTATCACTAATGGATAGAAATTAACTTCCATACCCGACCAAGCGGTAATAATATACCGTATCCCAAGCCCATATAGGGAAAATAGGTTAAAAGTATTTACCAGAGCTTAAGTCTTTGAGAAGTCCAAGAACTCAGCCGCAAATCCAAGATAAGTACAGGCACAATTTACCGGAAGGCGTTAAGTCTGGAATGATGGTGTTATTAACCAAGTTAGGATGCTAACGGGTCCTTAGTTAAGTCTTAGACTCGAACCGGCTAGTCTTACGTTAAAATAAATATGGTACGATGCGCTAGATTAAGCGGTGACCGGAATTGTCACACCCCGACCCGCAGCGGAAAAGGTGATCGGGGCATGATTGGGTTATCATCAAAGCTCATGACATTTATTTTAACGTTTCATATTCATTAATACACTTTAATGGAAAATTACAATCAGTATTACAACATGTCCTAAATATCAATCTAGGCTTCATTGTTTTCTTCTAAGGCATTTCCTATGTTTTCCTTGCTTCATCCTGTTCACCTGTATCATGTGTAAAAAGGGTTTTTGGATCAACAAAAAGTTGGCGAGTGAATCCTATGGAAAACATTTGAACAAGTTTATTTAATTGATTATGAAATAAAGTGCACAACCACACATGAGTAAAAATAGATGTAAACTTATTCATAAATCAATTTAATATTAAACAATACACACATGAACAATAATGGATCGTTTAGAGGCACGCGTTGCTCAACTCGTCTCTCACGAGGAACTGATGGGCCTAATGAATGAATTGCATAAACATGATAATATGAAAGACATAACTACAAACAATATAAACTCAATAATACACACACGAACAATAATGGATTGGTTTTGAGGCACGCGTTGCTCAACTCGTCTCTCACGAGGAACTGATGGGCTTAATGAATGAATTTCATATAAGTTGACAAAATGAAATACATAATCACAACAATATAAACAATCTAAGTTTAGATCACGATATGGTATGGCACAAGTTTAAATAAACGAGTTAATTATTTTGTGACACATGACACACCCTAAAACGTGTAATTAAAAAGGGGGAGTTGTAAGATTCACTCACAGTGGGTGCGTTCGGTTGATGATGTTGAATGCACGCGAAGTGGTTTTAACCACGAGTGAAATTAACCTAGATAAATAGCATTATGGTTTGGTAAGTAAACGGATTTTATTAATCCATTTTAGTAGGATTGTTGGGTGTATTTTTGTGAGTTTAAGGCTATTTTCTAACCTTAAAAATGTTATTTTTAAGTATTTTTAATTGATTTTTAATTAAAATAAATAAATAAAAATAATAAAAAAAGTTGACTTTTTTGACCGTTGACCGTTGACCGTTGACCTTGACTGTTTGACCGGTTCGTATGCGTGTAAGTGTGCGCTGGGTGAGGCTCGAACTCGAGACCTCCCGTACGCGTGCACGCAGCTCTACCAACTGAGCTACGTGTCTAACCCGAAATATTTCTGTTTTTAATTATATTTATATATTAATTAGATTAAACAGAAAATCCTTTATTTTTTAAAAACGATTTTAATCCAAAGACTCGGTGCGCTCCACAGGTCTCGAACCTGGGACCTATGGTTTATGCTAACACACAGTCCACCGCTGGACTGTGTGTCCAACTTGTTAACTAAACTGATTTATATTATACTTATGAACAAACTTCATTATTTCCTTTCTGCCTTATTTTAAAAAGTTAGATAATTGTCCGAATCGGTGCAGTAGACCGGACTCGAACTCGTGACGTGTGTTTTAAGTGCGCACACAGTCCACCGCTGGACTGTGTGTCTATCTTGGTTATTATTCTGGTTTTTATTAAACTTAACATGTTGAGTCTTGACTCCGGTTCGGTTAACAAAAAAGACATTTTTATTAAGGCAAGCATGCGCGGAACAAGATTCGAACTCGAGACGTTTACGTGTTTAATGTGCACACAGTCCACCGCTAGACTGTGTGTCTAACCCGAGTTATAACTTGATTTAAATTAAACTTATATGTTACCGAAACTTCGTCTTCTTCGTTAGATTTTAACCAGAATTGGAAGTCCGACTGGTTCGATGTTTTAATCGTGTTCTTTAGTGTTTTGAGGTTAATTACAGATGAAATATGTAAAAAGAATGAAAGATTTAAGCGTAAGGTATACCGACTGGACTCCTCTGTTTCTCCGGCAGAACTCCGGCGACAGCAAAAGATTCAGGCGTCGTGTGTCTTGTAGCAGAGAGTCTTCAGCACGCTTGAAAAGGATGTGGGTGACTTCGGTATAAGCTCAGGGGGTTCAGTAAGGCTCAGAAGTGAAGGGTTCGGTTTTCCGGCGAGGTACAGAAATTTTCCGGCGAATGGAATTACGTCGGGTAAAGGTGCGGTTTTGAGCGAAAAAGCTTGTAGAGGTTCGAGGAGGTATTTATAAGGCAGGTTCTCGATGAATTTGGTCTAATTTCCGACTTGATTCAAAGTCATTACGTTTTCCGGCGGTTATAGCTTGTGTCGCGGGTTCAGGCGTCGGTTATAACCGATGTCCTAGTAAATGTTTACGTTAAGAACAAAAGAAACCGTTCAATCTCGCGAGATCGCCGGGATTTCCGACGACTGCAATTTGGGCGCCGGTTTTGAATTCGAGAATCATGATATGAATTAATTGATTCTAATAATTAACAAGGAACACTAGTGGCGCAGTGGTTGAGTGTGTGGGTGTTAAGTCGTTGACCGGCTGACTGACCCGGGTTCGAAACCCGGCAGTGCCATATTATTTTTATTTTCTTTTTTTTAACAGTTTTTCAAAAACAAATTATATATTCCAATATAATAATTAATTATGTATCGTTTAAAATTAATTTGGGCATTAAATACGCCACGAAATTTTAAACTGATTGTTCGGTTAATAAACGGAGCGGGTTTGGTAAAATCCGTTTTTGACGGATGTTACAGGAATATAAGGTTAATTGGACCCGACAAGTATTAAGACTTGTTTAATATGGGTATACCAATAACATTCTGGATTTTTATAGGAAAGTGACAAAGTTACACCCGTTTCGGTTATTTTACGTAAACTAGTTACGTATGCTTAAACGTAAGCGTATAAGCGAAACTGGGTAACTGAGAGAGTCATATACAAGTTCCATATGAAAATATGTTTAAAATATGATATAATAGCAGTAGGATATCAATATGTATGCACGTTTTGATTTTAAACTTGATTCACGCCACAGAGGGTAATTTGGTTATTTTATAAATTATAAAAGGTGTTTATAGTAAACCTGATGTCAAGGTCATATTTATTCAGTAATATAATATATATATATATATATATATTATGATTTTATATCAGTAGGATATCAAGTCTATGTGTTTTTGATAGTTTTAAACCAAACTATGTCTACTTAGGGGGCATTTTGGTAATTTTACACATAGCTTTGAAGTCATGATTGGGATTCTGAGTTTGGGATTTGTACCTACTGTAAAAATATTGAAAATAAGTTTGTATATCATTAGGTAACAAGTCTTGGCTCATAGTTATGGTTTTAAACCATACTATGCGCCGAAAAGGCGTAAAAGTCGATAAATGCCGTTAAATTCAATGTTTGAGGTAAACCTAGGTTATGGCCTGTTATATTTAACTAAAATATGTTATTTAACATGTTATACCAGTAGGTAAAAGATTCGGTTACAAAAAGCTTGATTTAAATCATTTCATGCGTAAAAGGGTAAATTGGTCATTTATCGGCATTTAACGAATCATAGACTTTTATTCAGTTGGTAATCTGAATAAATATCCCAATATGTCCTACATATCATACTACATCAGTAAGTATTTCATATTAGTGATAAAACCATGTTTAATCTTTCTAAAATGCCGAAAAGGGCATTTTAGCCATTTAAAAGCACAATTTACGTCTTTTATCAAAACTTGGTTCATGGTCAGATTCTTGACATCAAAATACTCAATTTATATTTACAAATCCGTTTATAGCATATTTTTATACGCATGGATGTTTAAAACCTTGATTTGTACAAAAAATACCTTTTTGCAAAAGTTTATGTAATTTAGCGGAACTTGTATGTAAGCTCAGATTCTTAAGGAACCGAGTAGTATAACTGTAAGAGGTTATACTACACATGAATATGGTCCTAGAATGACCTAAAGTCAGTAGCCAAAATGGCTAAATCTGGTTAGAACCAAAAGTCAAAGGAAAGTCAAATATTGCAACCTTCGGTTGCAAACCGAATCTAGACTGAGCCTTGACGAGTCAAATCAATTTATATAAGTTCTAATACTTATTTTAAGTTGTTTGTGCATCAAAACATATTTTATAACATCTATATAATAAGTTATGCAATTTTATAAAAATCTGGCCAGTTTGACTTTTGTTGACTTTTAGTTTGACTCGTCAATTGATCAAGAATTCGTGGTAATCAGGAGGTGCCCTTTTTATGGATTAAAACCTACCTTATTACAATCACATAGCCACTTTCGTTATGATCAATGGCTGGATTATCATGGACTTAGCTCAAAGTCAAGACATTTTTACGACGGAATTTTGATCCAAGCTTTAAACCATATGGGATCAACTTAGCACGAAATGAAACACTTACATAATGTATAGATGTTGCTAGGAACAGAAGGGATGCTTCAAAAATGGTCAGGCGCTCCTCTTAGGTGCACTTGGTGAATTAAGTTGATGAAGAATGGTTGCAACTTACAAAATTCACCTCATAAATGGTCATGGAGGAGTCGAGAGGATTGCCAGGTGTTATAGGACGAACATAAATGTTCTAGGGTGTGGCAAGCATGCAAGGATGATGCCAAAAACTCGACAAATGTGCCAGAACAGGCTGCTACCACCTTTCTGTTCGCTGGCAGGTCATTGCTGACCGTATGGGTTAGGCCTTACGGTCTGTAAGGACCTTAGGCGCCCACAGAATCAGGTGGCCTTGCGGACCATATGGCTAGAGCCTTGCGGTCCGCAAGAGGCCTCCAGAACATGAAAAATTTTCCAATTTTTATTTTAAGTCCCTCAATTTCATCAATTACCACATGAGGTTATAATTTATCATTTCAACGACTTTGGTCCCTCCTACGGTACACAAGGATTACCAGGACACGTGTCGGAATTTAGTTGGATGTAAAAACACGCGGTGTTACATGGTGTAAGAACTATAAAGCTTTGTATACAAATAAATTTCCCTTTAATCTCATTTTTCTATATTTCTTTCTTGTTTCCAACAGTAAATCAGAAGGTTGTTTTTATACTAAAACCAAAACTCCATATAAAATTTCTATTGTTTAAAGATAATCGTAACAATAAAAACTTTGATCATGGGTCAAATAAAGGATTAATTTGATTCATGACATGTTAATGTCATATTAAATAAAATAATAAGACATAATAAAAACCTTCACATAATTCTTGAATATGGATTAAGAGCCATAAAACTACCAATTTATGAGAAATATGAATGTATACAACAGTCACCAAAGTTTACAAATATTCACTTCAACCACTCAACTTCGAGTATCGATATCTCATTCATCTAAGCTCTATTTTGGAAATAGTTTGGTTCGTTATGATGCTCTCACAACATAGAACCCAAACCCATAAATCAATATTTATACAATACATACATATATAAATAAATTCATGTAGGATAACTGCTCACAAACAAATAAAATAAAAATTTATGAATCAATATTATGATTGCAATACATAAAGAAGAACTACATCAAACTCAAAGGAATTACAATACAAAAAATATAAACTTAACCAAGAACAGATTACAAAGAAAAGTAAAACAATGGTGACTGAGGTACGTGAAGATCACGCTTCCCTTAAAACAGATTTCGGGCCACCCAGGTGAACCCGTCTGTTTCCCAGGGTACAACAACCCAAGCAGATTGTACTGTCGGGATTAGCCTAGCACACGAAAGTATACCTGAAACAAGAGAGCGCAAAGATGCAAAGTTAGGGAACTCGTTTGATGTGTGTGTTGTATGAACCATACGATTTCTGTGTTCTGTGTATCAAAACAAAGCACAAAGCTTTGTATTTATACTTATTAGAATTCAAAATGATTAGTCTCTGTTGAATACACAATTCAATAAAAGTAAACTCTAGAATTCAATAGCACAATGAATTCTAAAACTTATAAAACTGAACTCTAGAATTCAATGGCACAATGAATTCAGCAACTTAATCATTTGACTGTTAGAAACTTGAAAAGTCTCTAGCTGACAACCCAAGCCAAGACACATCTAAAAAATACTAAAGGCGGCTCCAAGCGGCTCGCAGCGATGCGAGCGTGCGAAGTGCAAAGTGCGCCATCAAAGCGCCACATTGCGCCCATCGCCCTCGTCCCGGTCCTGGTCCCGTGCCCGTGCTCGTGCGTGTGTCGGGTGCTTCACACCCTCCTGGCTGCCACTGGGTGTGAGTTGTCACACAAGAATACATTCGTGTAGAGAATTCTAATTATAAATCTATAAAAGATTTATCTCTCCACCGATGTGGGACAAGCACAATTCCCCACATATTAAGGTTCCAACACATAATTAAAGCTTATGATCTCCCATTCAATTGCTTTAATCACTAATAATTATTATATTAATTATTAATATAACATTATTTTTCTTTAATTTCCAACAATCCCCCACATGAATGGAGATCATCCCACACACTCAAGTGTCACGATAAAATTTCAGTGGTCAAGTAATGCAGGATAGGTAGGTTTCCCTTTGAACCCTCCTTTGTGACGTATAGTTAGTCTCCTAGCGATTAGTAGACGCGATGTCCTTGAACCAACCCCTTTTTACGTAGACGTTATTACACATCACGCATTACTCTACCTGGTCTGGTTAACCCCTCATAGTTGTGTCCGTTATGGTCATGGAACACCATCCTGGTTCTGCGAGAGCTCTAGGAATTGTGCCCCAAATTCTATTCGAAGCGACCCCACTTCTCTCTAACATAGGTGATTTACAAATCATTAAAAGCCATATGCTTAACCTCTCTTGATATCACTGATTTCATGTAGGAATGGACTAGGAAGTTTGTAACTCCTTTTGTAAATTGAGGTACTCCCCCACAGTGACCTTAGCTCGTACAGTTAGGTGGTCCTATTGAGCCTAGATCATGGGATCTCCAATCTTCTAGGATAGGTTTTCCGTTGTACAAACTTACTCCAAGGGCTTTAGTCCCATTCCCATCGACGACTTATGTACTACCTCTCTGCTTAAGCCTTTTCTAAGCGGATCCGCAATGTTATCCTTTGACTTCACATAGTCAATCGTGATAACTCCAATTGAAAGTAGTTGTTGTATCGTGTTATGCTGACGTCGTATGTGCCTTGATCTGCCATTATACATTGCATTTTGAGCTTTACCAATAGCTGATTGGCAATCATAATGTATGCAGATGGCCGTCACAGGCTTAGGCCATCTTGGAACATATTCCAAGAATTGACGTAACCATTCTGCCTCTTCTCCAGCTTTATCTAACGCGATAAACTCAGATTACATCGTGGATCTAGCTATAAGAGTTTGCTTGGACGACTTCCAATAAATAGTTGCACCTCCAAGGGTAAACACATATCCACTTGTATATCTAGAATCTTTCTGATCGGATATCCAATTGGCATCACTGAATTCTTCCACAACAGCTGAATTTTGGCCATAATGTATCCATAGGTTTTCGTTTATCTCAAATACCTTGATAATCTTGTCATACTCTTCCAATGTTCTGAACTAGGATTACTAGTATATCTACTTAGCCTACTCACAGCATATGCCAAGTCTGGCCGAGTACATGACATGAGATACATAAGACTGCCAATGATCCTTGAGTATTCCAATTGAGCAACACTCTCGCCTCTATTTTTTACAAATGTGGAGAGGTATCAATTGGAGTTTGAGCTACACTCGTGTCCTCTGGATTGAACTTCTGAAGGATCTTATCAACATAATAAGATTAACTTAGCACCAAGCCAGTTTGGGTTCTAATGATCTTTACTCCAAGAATCACATCAGCTAGATCCATATCTTTCATGTCAAATCTTGCTTTCAACATGTCTTTAGTAGATCTGATCATCTTATCATCACTCCTAATGATAAGCATATCACCTACATAAAGGCATAAGATCACATAACCTTTAGAAATGTCTTTCACATAGACACATTTATCGCATTCATTTATTTTGAAACCATTGTTAAGCATAACTTGGTCAAACTTTTGATGTCATTGTTTTGGAGCTTGCTTCAAGCCATATAATGACTTGACGAGTTACACACTTTGCCCTCTTGGCCAGGAGCAGAGAAACCCTTTGGTTGCTCCATGTAAATCTCTTCCTCTAATTCCCCGTTGAGAAATGCGGTTTTTACATCCATTTGATGTATTTCCAAGTTTCTCAAAGCTGCTATTGCAAGCACCAACCGAATAGAGGTTATTCTAGTCACAGGCGAGTATGTGTCAAAATAGTCAAGACCTTCCTTTTGTCTAAACCCTTGATCACAAGCCTTGCCTTATACTTGTCGACAGAGCAATCCGCTTTCATATTTTTCTTAAATATCTATCGATATCCAAGTGGCTTGCACCCTGGTGGAAGATTTACTAACTCCCGAGTATGATTCTGCAAGATAGAATCAATTTCACTCTTGATGGCTTCTTTCCATTGAGGTCTATCTGAAGAGGTGACTGCTTCTCGATAGGTTTGAGGCTCACTCTCAACCATGTATGTAAGAAAGTCAGGTCCAAAGGATTTCTCAATCCTTTGCCTTTTACTTCTTCTTTGCTCACCCTCTTCAACCTCTGATCGTTCTTGAGTTTCCTCTCGAACAATCTCATCAACCATTGTTGATGAACTTGCATGATTTGAAGAACTTGTATGAGTTTGTACTAACATAGGAAACTTTTCTTCAAAGTAAGTCACATTTCCTGGCCTTGTCTCTATGATAGAGTCCTTGTGCACATCAGGATTCTTAGATTCATATACAAGAAAACGATGTGAACTACCGTTTTTGGCATATCCAATGAAAATGTAATCAACAGTTTTGGGCCCTATTCTAAGTGCCTTATGGGGTGTAACAATTACCTTGGCCAAGCACCCCCACACTTTCAAGTATTTATAGGATGATTTATGTCCCCACCACAACTCATGAGGTGTTACATCCTTATTCTTGAAAGGTATTTTATTCAATAAAAAATTGGCCGATAAAATGCCCCCCCCCCACATGTCCTGGCTCATCCCAGAACTTATCAACATGGCATTCATCATTTCTTTAATGTACGATTCTTTCGTTCCGCATTACCATTTGATTGGGGTGTATAAGGAGGGGTACATTCGTGTATGATGCCACTTTGTGCACATACTTCCCCAAATGGTGAAACATATTCGCCTCCTCTATCACTTCTCACACGCTTTATTTTCTTGTTGAGTTGATTCTCAACTTCAGCTTTATACAAGTTAAACTTGTCAATTGCTTCATCCTTACTATTAAGTAAGTAAACATAACAATATCTTGTATTGTTATCGATAAAAGTAATAAAATATTTATTACCGCCTCTTGTGGGAATTGATTTTAAGTCACACACATCAGTGTGAATCCAATCAAGGGGTTCAGTTATTTTTTCAACTGATTTGAAGGATGATCTTGTTTGTTTGGCTTCAACACATGTTTTACATTTTGTTTTAGAGTCAATGGCAAAATTTGGTATGTAATCTAATTTAATTAAACGACGCATCGAATTAAAATTTACATGACCAAGACGTCCATGCCAAACATTAGGAGACTCAACCAAGTAAGCAGAAGTACTAGCATTTTTATTCATGTTTTTCTTAACAGCCATACATTAAGTTTAAACATGCCATTTTGGGCATATCCCTTTCCAACAAACATACCACGCTTACTTAAAACAAACTGGTCACTCTCAAAAACCGAACGAAAACCAAACTTGTTAAGCATCCAACCCGACACAAGACTCTTGCGCAGGTCAGGAATATAAAGCACATTCTTCAAAGTGAGCTCTTTCCCAGAAGTCCACTTTAAGATCACATCACCTTCTCCCTTGATATCAGCTGTAGCAGCATTTCCCATGTACAACTTCCATTCTCCCACCACCTCTTTAAACGTATTAAAGAGGCTTTTGTCTGGGCACACATGGCGGGTTGCACCAGTATCAACCCACCACCCTTTTTGGCTCATTAGCCACCAAATTTACCTCCTTCATCATGGCAGTGAGGTCTGAAATCATGGCCACTAAAGGCATACCATCGTCATCAACCATAAGAGCCGTGTCACGCTTAGGCTCTTTGCATTGGTCAGCACGGTGACCAGTTTGTCCACAGTTGTAACACTTCCCTTTAAAGGGACCAACCTTCTTCTTCACACCACCTTTCTTTGGCCCAAGGTCAACACCTTTGTTCTTTCCCTTGTCATTGAACTTGTGGCCTTTGTTACCCTTGTGACCCCTTGAGGATTGACCATGTTCCACAAGGTTTGCTTTTGCTGAAGCTTCAACTTGACTTCCTTTGTGTGATAGCCTATTGTCTTCCTCAATACGAAGACGAACAACATGGTCTTCAATTGTCATTTCCTTTCTCTTATGCTTAAGGTAATTCTTGAAGTCCACCCAACTAGGAGGCAACTTTTCAACAATTGTTGCCACTTGGAATGTTTCACTAAGATTCATTTATTCAGACAAAATGTCACTAAGAATAATCTGCAATTCTTGAACTTGACTCATAACAGTTTTTGAGTCAATCATTTTATAGTCCAAAAATCTTGCCACAACAAACTTCTTTGTACCCGCATCCTCGGTCTTATATTTGCGTTCCAATGACTCCCATAATTCTTTGGCAGTTGAAACCTTGAAATACACATTATACTATGCATCCGAAAGGCCATTCAACACATAGTTGCGGCATAGGTACTCAGAATGTTTCCATGCATCAACTGCACTCACAAATTGGGCATCACTAGTCCCTTCTACAAGAGCAGGAGGGGCCTTAGTTAAGAACCTCGCAAGGTTCAAGGTGGTCAGATAAAACAACATTTTCTGTTGCCACCTCTTAAAGTTCAAGCCAGTGAACTTTTCTGGCTTCTCAGCATGATTAGCCACAGCTTGGGCTGCTTGGGTACCAACTAATGGTCCCATGGTGGTGGATGTGGATCCAACAGTGGTTGATGTGGTTGCTGAAACAGTAGCCATTTCTGAAACAAGAGACAAAAAATTAGTGAAGGCAGAAATAATTTGGTTTACATAAAACCAATGCAAACTACAAAAGTTTGCTAAAAAAAATTATAAAAACTTTTAAAAACCAAAATAGTGAACGGGTTTTTAAAATCTGTTTTAAGCTTGTAGGACAACCATTCACAAACAAATAAAATAAAAATTTATTAATCAATATTATGATTACAATACATAAAGAAGAACTACATCAAACTGAAAGGAATTACAATACAAAAAATATAAACTTAACCAAGAACAGATTACAAAGAAAAGTAAATGGAAAACATAAACAATGGTGACTGTGGCACGTGAAGATCACGCTTCCCTTAAAACAGATTTCAGGCCACCCAGGTGAACCTGTCTGTTTCCCAGGGTACAACAGCCTAAGCAGATTGTACTGTCGGGATTAGCCTAGCACCCGAAAGTATACCTGAAACAAGAGAGCGCAAAGATGCAAAGTTAGGGAACTCGTTTGATGTGTGTGTTGTATGAACCATACGATTTCTGTGTTCTGTGTATCAAAACAAAGCACAAAGCTTTGTATTTATACTGATTAGAATTCGAAATGATTAGTCTCTCTTGAATACACAATTCAATAAAACTAAACTCTAGAATTCAATAGCACAATGAATTCTAAAACTTATAAAACTGAATTCTAGAATTCAATGGCACAATGAATTCAGCAACTTAATCATTTGACTGTTAGAAACTTGAAAAGTCTCTAGCTGACAACCCAAGCCAAGACACATCTAAAAAATACTAAAGGCGGCTCCAAGCGGCTCGCAGCGATGCGAGCGTGCGAAGTGCAAAGTGCGCCATCAAAGCGCCACATTGCGCCCATCGCCCTCGTCCCGGTCCTGGTCCCGTGCCCGTGCTCGTGCGTGTGTCGGGTGCTTCACACCCTCCTGGCTGCCACTGGGTGTGAGTTGTCACACAAGAATACATTCGTGTAGAGAATTCTAATTATAAATCTATAAAAGATTTATCTCTCCACCGATGTGGGACAAGCACAATTCCCCACATATTAAGGTTCCAACACATAATTAAAGCTTATGATCTCCCATTCAATTGCTTTAATCACTAATAATTATTATATTAATTATTAATATAACATTATTTTTCTTTAATTTCCAACAATCCCCCACATGAATGGAGATCATCCCACACACTCAAGTGTCACGATAAAATTTCAGTGGTCAAGTAATGCAGGATAGGTAGGTTTCCCTTTGAACCCTCCTTTGTGACGTATAGTTAGTCTCCTAGCGATTAGTAGACGCGATGTCCTTGAACCAACCCCTTTTTACGTAGACGTTATTACACATCACGCATTACTCTACCTGGTCTGGTTAACCCCTCATAGTTGTGTCCGTTATGGTCATGGAACACCATCCTGGTTCTGCGAGAGCTCTAGGAATTGTGCCCCAAATTCTATTCGAAGCGACCCCACTTCTCTCTAACATAGGTGATTTACAAATCATTAAAAGCCATATGCTTAACCTCTCTTGATATCACTGATTTCATGTAGGAATGGACTAGGAAGTTTGTAACTCCCTTTTGTAAATTGAGGTACTCCCCCACAGTGACCTTAGCTCGTACAGTTAGGTGGTCCTATTGAGCCTAGATCATGGGATCTCCAATCTTCTAGGATAGGTTTTCCGTTGTACAAACTTACTCCAAGGGCTTTAGTCCCATTCCCATCGACGACTTATGTACTACCTCTCTGCTTAAGCCTTTTCTAAGCGGATCCGCAATGTTATCCTTTGACTTCACATAGTCAATCGTGATAACTCCAATTGAAAGTAGTTGTTGTATCGTGTTATGCTGACGTCGTATGTGCCTTGATCTGCCATTATACATTGCATTTTGAGCTTTACCAATAGCTGATTGGCAATCATAATGTATGCAGATGGCCGTCACAGGCTTAGGCCATCTTGGAACATATTCCAAGAATTGACGTAACCATTCTGCCTCTTCTCCAGCTTTATCTAACGCGATAAACTCAGATTACATCGTGGATCTAGCTATAAGAGTTTGCTTGGACGACTTCCAATAAATAGTTGCACCTCCAAGGGTAAACACATATCCACTTGTATATCTAGAATCTTTCTGATCGGATATCCAATTGGCATCACTGAATTCTTCCACAACAGCTGAATTTTGGCCATAATGTATCCATAGGTTTTCGTTTATCTCAAATACCTTGATAATCTTGTCATACTCTTCCAATGTTCTGAACTAGGATTACTAGTATATCTACTTAGCCTACTCACAGCATATGCCAAGTCTGGCCGAGTACATGACATGAGATACATAAGACTGCCAATGATCCTTGAGTATTCCAATTGAGCAACACTCTCGCCTCTATTTTTGACAAATGTGGAGAGGTATCAATTGGAGTTTGAGCTACACTCGTGTCCTCTGGATTGAACTTCTGAAGGATCTTATCAACATAATAAGATTAACTTAGCACCAAGCCAGTTTGGGTTCTAATGATCTTTACTCCAAGAATCACATCAGCTAGATCCATATCTTTACTCCAAGTGCAAAGTGCGCCATCAAAGCGCCACATTGTGCCCATCGCCCTCGTCCCGGTCCTGGTCCCGTGCCCGTGCGCGTGTCGGGTGCTTCGCACCCTCCTGGCTGCCACTGGGTGTGAGTTGTCACACAAGAATACATTCGTGTAGAGAATTCTAATTATAAATCTACAAAAGATTTATCTCTCCACCGATATGGGACAAGCACAATTCCCCACATATTAAGGTTCCAACACATAATTAAAGCTTAGATCTCTCATTCAATTGCTTTAATCACTAATAATTATTATATTAATTATTAATATAATATTATTTTTCATTAATTTCCAACAATTTATCTATAATTATTAATATAATATTATTTTTCATTAATTTCCAACAATTTATCTATGTCCAACATTCGTGAAAAATTCATTTTCACTAACCATTTTTCCAACAAAATTTAGCACGGCACCTCTTAAAGGTTCTTCGACACATGTCATCTAATATTTCGTATCTTATTTCGGAGAATGAAACTGGGTTTAGAAGCTTATAGCCAAAAGAAGAGTGCAACCAAAGTACATGAACAAGTACCTTCATGTTTACTTTCAACAACACTCTACGTTTGGATCCTCATCTTTCTTTTGTAATTTATTAGTAGATAACATTCACTTTATTCTTTTAAATCACTCAATAATAATTATTAATTGATTTAATTTGTAATTCAAACTACCAGAGACATGGAAACTTTTTGTAAGAGAAAATTATTATCTTTAGACCATTATATCAAATCATTTATTTATTGTATGTGTAACGACGGTTTATATAATGATTACCAAATTATATTAAACTTGACTAGTCATGATCCAGCAATCTAACCCAATGAGTAATCAACAGGCGTGAAAATATCTCCCCATTTTTCTGATTATAATATGTGTTTTTTTCGGTTGTTAATTTCTTGTATAACTTTTGGTGTTAAAAAGATGAAATAGTATGTCAAGATAACATGCATTGCTATGGGTGGAACCATGTGGATGTACATATATACCCACCAACGCGTAACTTTTTTAACCAAAATGAATGATATTTGACGACGGTACATTACGGGTGTACATTTGTAACTGAAGACCAAATCAGTAACATGGTTTTGATTTCAAAAAAAGCAACAAATGTTTGTTGAATATTATTAGAAGGGAATATTGGATTTTAATAATCCTAACTATTTGTTGTTGGTCGCCAACAGTTTTAACTTCAAAAATAACAACCGGCACTCCAAACTATTAATATATGGCCTCCAATGGACCCTGATTAACAGAACCCTAGTCTCTAGTTGCCGGAAAAACGTTTTTGTTGGAAAACTCATTTTTTGGCCGTAAAACTCAATATTTTCGTCCAAACCTCTTTGTAACATTATTACGGACCTTTAGGAACTTTTTTTTAGTAAAAGTCTCAACTATTGAAGTCGCCGGAAAACTTCTTTTTGGCTGGAAAACTCAACATTTTCGTCCCAAACCTCTTTGTAACCTTAGATCGGACCTTCAGGAACTTTTTTCTTTTAATTAGTGTTCATTGGAAGCCAATGTGTTAATAGTTAGGACTGCCAATGGTTATTTTTTAAGTTGGGACTGATAGCGGCCAACGTTGAATAGTTGAGATTATTAAAAACCAATATTCATATTATAGAAAACTTATATATATTGTTATTTACCATAATAATGTCCTGTGTCAATTTAGATTACAAGTGACAACCTTCGAATATATTGATGACAGGCGTTGGCATGCAGCTTTCACTGCCACCATTTTTGGTCGTTTAAGTATTATGTGATGGTACAGAAGGAGTCCAATAGTCTTTGTAGGGACCATATAGTCCATTTAGGATGATTAATTGACTAGCTAGAATGAAGGATTCATGTTTAAACAAAGAAAGTCTATATGCTATCATTTCAACATAACATTGTTGATAACTTATTATGACTATTAGTAAATGAAGTGTTTGTTGAAAATAGGTTTTCATTAAACCTCTCACTTGTATTTGTATACAATATGGTCTTTAAGAACATTTTTTTAACGGGGTAACATTTTTTTCTTACAACACTACTGCAAAAATAGGTATTTGTTACGATTAAATCCGTAGCTAACACTCAGTTTGCTATGGATTTGATCCGTAGCTACAAGTCTCGTCGTTAATGCTACAAAAAGTGACGTCACTTTTTAGTTATTGGTTTTGCTACGAAAAAATTTGCTATGAAATTTCGCTATGGAGTTTTAGTTACGAAACTTTGTTATCATTTTTTGCCACAGATTATTAGCTACGGAGTTTTTTTTGCTATGGATGTTAGCTACGATTTGGCTACAATAATTTGCTACGTCTTTACTACCAGTTCTGCTACATATTTGTTGCGATTTGGCTAGGAAATTTGCTACGTATATGCTTGGGTTTGGCTACAAAATTTTGCTACTGATTTTGTTACGGAATTTAGCTACGAATTCCATTTGAATTTTCCTATGAGGATTGCTATGGATTTTGCAACAGATTTAGCTACACATTTGGTCTTGAAATTTTCAAAAATCCCCTTTTTGTATATTGTTTTCTTTATTTTGCCTATAAACATTATAATTAAATCTCAATAAAACATAACCAAAGTAACACGATAAAGATCCAAATTATTCCAAATAAACTCAAAGCAACGATAAAGATCCAAAAGCAATACAATAAATTTCAGTATATCTTAAGTTGGTGGCGGGTTTTGTGACGACAACTGAATTCTCTCATTCATTTTGGCACACAACCTCGCTCTTTCTTCGATTTTCTCCATCATATCATGTTTCGCTATTTTATCTTGTTCCAATCCGACTATTTTTTCCTTCAAACGTTGCACCTATAACACCCAAAGCAAAAATGATCTGTTAACATCCATTATCACACCATATAATATGACACATTATATCAAGTTTTAACCAAATATAACTTAATAAAAGTCACTAGATCCAAATGAGGGATGTTATAACACATTACACACGAAAAAAACCTAACCCAATATAAGTCGATTCATTTAAATAACCCATTATTAGTCTTTTATCACATGAAAATATAGACTTACTTCTACTAAAAGAAAATATAGACCTCATCATTGTTACTTCTCTCTTGTGGATATGAACTATGGGTACTCGACATTGACGATGCACCCGACACCACGTTATGTGAGACAACGATGTGGCCAATTCCATAAAATCAACACTTTTTTTCTACCAGACGTTTGTGACCACAATTCTATGTCAATTTCTGAGTGTAACTGATGTGTTGTTAAAGCAACATGATTTTATGAATAGTTAATGGGTTAATATTGCAAATTATATAAGATTATGGTACTTATTCATTAATATATGATTTTGAAGGTTTAAATGGTGTTCGTGAACAATTTGGATGAAAACCTAAAGAACGAGGCAAAATAGTGCGACAGAGAAGAAGCTGAACTTCAAACGGGCATATCTTGAGCTAGAAAATGAGTTACGGGGCGAATTATACATGAATCTTGAATGTTTCGACGAGACGAGTCCAATATGGGGTTTTCTAAAGGTATGGGTCGTACTCCCTAAGAGGGTACGCATAGTACTCATCGGAAATCGTTTGGCGCGCCCGCGATGTTATTATAATCCCTAAAAGGGAACATGCCGTACCCGATCCAAATGAGCCCAGACGTGTCAAACCCAAGATTTCAGTATTGAAGACCCTACGACGAAAGGAAACCGGAGAAAACGCAATTTGGAAGCTTAGAAGATTGTTTAGGAACAGAACTGAAAATCCAAAGGTCTAGAAGCTTGAAGAAGTGAAGCTCCTACTATCCGGTTTGTGTTTAATCAAATTTATCGATTCGGTTTGCTTTCGTTTTCAGTTTTTTGTCACATCCATGACTTCTTTTAAACTTCTGTAAGCCATTTAGGCTAAGATGATTCTTTTTTTTTAGTTTGAATTATATTGGTTTATACGTATGATTGTGTGATTTTAGTAAAGCTTGGTTATTTTGATCTTATGATATGTATGATTACTTGCTATTATTGGTTTTAGATCTAATTTGTGTAGTCTTGTTGATCTTTCTATGAAGTTATACATGGTAGATTAACCACGTATTACCTTTAGGTAATAAAAATGCACTTATAAACCAATGCTTGAAACCCAAACTGGTAATAGACAAATTAGTGACATAACTAGCAAAACTTGTGAGCTACCTAGGAAAAGGATCTAAATAAAAAGGATCTGGAAACTAGTTAGAGTTTTCTATATGGTTGATCTTGATTAGTTCGTAAGTCGCAATGTTCGTTATTTAGTTTAGAACCCAAATTAGAAACCCTAAACCATATAGGATAATCACTATAACTTGCTTCACAAGATTATGTTTTGGTGTGTGTATAACATTGATTCTGTAGTTTTTTGGGATCAACTCTAGAAGGCTTTAATCCATTTTAGCACTTCACGGGCTATTTTAACTAAACAATAAAACAGTATTCGTAACTAATTAAAACTGATAGTCATTCTAGTCAAGATGAGTCAAAGCCTAAATGATTAATTCTATAATTTGATATCTCTAAATTTGTAATTTGTGTTTACTTGCTATCACTATTTTCTTCATAAAACACTTTTCCATTTGTTTATTGACAGACAATAGATTATTAGGAGCCACTGTGTCTTTAGGATCGACACTTGGTTCAGGCCAGAACGAGTTTTGACAAAGATGCATGCGGGTCAGAATGGGTTGTTCCAAAAAAATGTTCCATTTACCCATATTTAATACATCCAATCAAAGTTCACCTCTATCTTGGTCACAAATGCTTCTAACTGTTTTCTTGGTCATAGCAGCAAACATCTTCAAATTCAACATAAAGAATGTTTTTTATAGCTTTATAATTTTGAAAAGACAAAAATAGGTACTGCCGTAGTGCCACCACCATATGCTAAATTTAAAAACATAACAAAAAATAAAATAAAATAAAAGTTGAAACTCCACAATCTCAAATCAAATTCTTGTCTAGCTTTGAACAATCTCCACTACCTACGACAATCATCTTCAATTATGAAGGAGGTGTTAGAAAAAAGATTAAATGCTTGATTTTTGTGTAAATAGAAAATAGCCATGTATCATAATCGTAGCTATGGCTATCAAATTAGAGATCAACTCATAATCATATTGGTAATTATAAATCTTAATTTCATGGCCTAAATTGAAACGATGAAGTTTACTTTGAAAACATAAGCTGAATGATAGGGGAACGTATATACATAAGAAAATTTAGGCTTATAAGTTTAACTAATTTTCTAGTTATTAAAGTGCTCAAAAACTGTTTTAAATATAAAAAAGAAGAAATCATAAACCCGACTAATCTTTTTTGATTCAATGCTATAGGAAAATCAAGAAACTGGAAGAAGGAACCTGAAACTACCAAACATACAGAAGAAAACGGGGAAATTATGATCAATGCACAAACAATGGTAATAAAGTGAGCAAAGACTTATGGGTTTAATTGCTAGACAAAGGATCCTTAACATTGTAATTCAAACGCATACCCTCCAAATATAAGAAAAGAATCATATCTACTTCATGTAACTCAAATTTAAGTTGTAGATAATATTGTTCTAAGAATAGAAACATCTACAAATGCTCTGATTGTCTTTGTTAAATTGTGGAGACAATTAAGTGTCTTGGACTCTAATGCAAAGAGCCAAGGCTTCTCGCACTTACAGTACATAGCCTTGCACATATCAACTTCTTCACAGTGAACTAATGAGTTAAGAAATTTCAACATGTCCTCCTCTTCATCCTCAATGACACAAAAAGAAAGATGATTGCCAACGCCCTTTGTGTTTTTTTTACAACTTCGTGCACTATTTCACCTCCTAATATGGCCATACACTAAGCAAATTCTTCGGTAGATCTACTCTTTGTTTACTTTCCTACAAGAAATGCATCATGACTGCCACATAGTAAACCCGAAACTAAGTCAGTGTCTCATTTTGGACGTCGTATAATTTCTAACATGATTAGTTCTAACAGTTGAAATAAAACACCAACATTTATGAGTCACTTGTGACTCACTAAGGCTATAGTATTTCTTGTGTGTACGAAATCAATAATATGGCAAGACAGAAAGTTAATGCAAAGAACGAGAATGTTCTTTTACATGAAAACGAAGTTGTACTTTTGTGTGTTAAACTAACCATATGAGTTATTTTATTGAGGGGCAAAACCATCACAATGATTAGGTTGAAATGTTGTGACTATTCGTGAAAAGTATAACAGTTAACAGTTATAGCTACTAGTAGTGAAAGCTTCAACAAAAACCTCATCATAGAGTTACTACAGCTCTGAGTTAGTACTGGGTATTTTTAGTACCACTGATTATGTTTCTACTAAACTAAGTTATTGTTGGTCGTATTTGCCACTGCTTAGTAGCAACTTTCTATTGAGAATTAAGTTGTCACTTAGTTGTAACTTTATTACTGAACTCACTTACTATCATTTATGAAAGTTACCATTGATAATCAGTTCCCACTAATCATCATTTACATTGACCATCATTTTTATGAAACTCTTCGCTAAACAAACAAGTTCAAAACAGTTTTAAGAATATACTTGACACGAAAAAATATAATTTGATCTGCGTTAGGAGCGTTGCTCCTTGGAACCCCTCTAAGTATAGGTGCTCTTCTCCAAAGAACCTTAGGGGTTCTTTAGTGTCTGAAATTATAATAGTGTTGAAGCAACATACGCATCACGCTTTCTAACTCATATCAATGTTCATTATTATGTCTCATTTCATCTTAAATAAATTGTATTATAATAAAATCACAAACAAAATATGAAAAATAGCGAAAAATATTGGTCAAACAACAAACTTAAACTTAATATCTTAAGAAAGATTTGTAATTTAATTTGGTTCACTAAATAAAAACGTCTGTGTATCAAAATTAAACTGATGATACTAGAAACACTTTATTATAATATTTAAAAGAATATATTGGACCGAAGATGATGAGCACACGTACAATACATTTAGAATTTTATATGACCGAAAGAGAATCCATACATTTTATTCCATTTCTAGTACATGACATCACACCTTTATAATCTGGACGGTGAACGAGACACCCTGTATAAATATATTTTATTTAAAGAAAAATACATATAAAAATAAAAACTAAAAAAATAAAGATTCCTTTCAACTTTTCTCCTTTAGTATCCCAACTGGCAAATACCAACCGAATCTTTCTCGTCAATACTTATTTAATTTTCCATACTACAACTCAAAAGTGGTGGCTAATTTCCGCATATTCCGGCTTTGTTACTCATCAAAAAATATGTTAATTTATCCGATTCAAATTGTTAAAATGAAGGTAAACCGTACGGTTCAACTAAAATTCTATAAACGGTCGAACTTAATCGATTTGACAAGGTTGTCCGTCTATGAGTCTGTCTTCGATTTGGGATCGTATGGTTGAAGGTTTGATGTTAAATGAGTTATGTTGACATGTTGGTGAATCAAACATGCCGCATATGTAATTCGGGTCCAAAATCATTTCACCTAACATTATGCATGGCACGCTTAGCGTGAGATGACACAAACATGACCCACTTAATTATATTTTTTATTTTGCATATTAATACTTTAAATATAAAGTTTACCATTAAAAAAATATATGTGCAAAACCATTATGCATAAACTATAAAACCTAATGGACATTTCTATTTCATCTTAAATTTTAATAAGATGTTCAATTACCTTAAATGATAACATATAGTACATTGTAAAATTATAAAGTAAACGAATCAACATGAACCCACTAAGTCGACTAGTTTCTAATGGTTTAGTTAAACATGCCTGTGGTTTCTGTTCCAAGCTTTTGAATCAAACCCAGACTTACAAATTTATTATGATGTTCGTGTCTTGTTACGTCTATGTCATAGCAGAGACACACACATTTATATTGTAGACTGGCCATTTAGGTGGAATCAAACAATAGGTGATTATATTATTTGGTGTGTTGAGTAATAACTTGTTTGTTTAGATAACTTTTGATGGAATGAGAATCGGTATAGAGTTTTAAACCCAACTCGACTTAGTTTACTGATATAGCAAACACATTTCTTTAAAAGTATGTCGTTGAAATATAATTCAAAGCTGTCAAACTCATACCACTAAACCCAAACACTCGAGCCAACGACCCTCAGTTACTAATCAAGGTGTCGTTTTTGTGATTCAATTCTTTTGTGGGTCTAATTGTACTTTTTGTAATGTACCCCTTTCGATTTAACGAACGAAAAAAGCGGGTGGGTAGGATTCAACGGACGTTAGTGATATTTTTAATGGAATTCTTTATATCATTCAATTCATTAATCATTGCCAATCATTTTTTTGCAATTTTAAAGTATTAAATCTATTAGGTTAAAGTGAACACCATTTTAAAAACTTGCAATTTTAAAGTATTAAAATGATGTTTTTTTAGGATTAAGAAAACAATATTCGTATCTTCATTGGTGTAGAGATTGGTGGTTCGCTAAATAAAAAATATTTTTATAGGTTGTTAATGCAACATTGGATATATGAGATACCAGACTACAAACGAGAGAAGACTGGTGTCCATGTTAACTCATAACTAAAAGTTTAAAGAAACCACTGTCAAATATGTACATACAGATTTTTTTTTAATAGTAATAAAAATAATGATAACAACTATTACTATTATAATATAATTGTATCATTCTTATCGTATTAATAATCAAAATACTAATAAAAATGATAATAGTATTGATAAGCTAAAATTATTACATCAACAATAATAATGTGATGGTGTGATGATAACAATAATTATTATTATTACTACTATAATATTAACGGTAATGACATAAAATTTAATAATAATAGTAGTAGTAATGATAAAATGTAAAAGAAAGTATAATACTCACAAGACGAGATGATGATAATGATAAGGATAATATAATAATAATAATAATAATTATTATTATTATTATATTATTATTGAATTTTGATGTTATCATTATTTTATTAAATTAATAATCAAAATACTAATAATAATAATATTAATAAACTAAAATTATTACAAGAACAATTATTTATATATATGAACAATAAAATATAATTTTTTACTCAAGATACTATTATTTTAACAATAATATAATATAACAAGTAAAAAAATATATATTTCACTGTTTCTATGCATACATACATATGATTGTAACTTATCAATGAAATATAAATTTTTACTTATTATATTATACTATTAAATGAATATATGCATAGAAACAGTGAAATATATATATATATATATATATATATATATATATATATATATATTACTTGTTATATTATAGTATTATTAAAATAATAGTATCATGAGTAAAAAATTATATTTCATTGTTCATAGTAAGTTACAATTCATATGTATATGTATATAAAAATAAGTAAAAAAAAGGTATATTTTATTGTTAAGTTACAATTCAATGAGTTACAATTGCAATATTGTATTATTATAAATATAAAAATAAATATAAATACTTTTTATAATATTTTGTTTTCCACTTATAATGTTTAACATAATAATACGTTTTATAAAACTATGTCGTCACGATGTGCTTGTTTTTATCTACGGGTCTATATTTAAATTTTGCTCAATACCTCGTAAGTTGTAGCAAGTGTTAGTGTCGTACCGATATTGTGACAACCGAACCGACCGAATAACATCGGCACTGACATCGAATGTCCAAACATGTATCGATATTTGTTTTTATGGTTTTTACCGATGTTAAAAGCGTGTCGATATCTTTTAAAGTTGTACTGGTATTGTGACAAACCAAACAAAATCGGCACCGACATCGAATATCGAAGCTTGTACCAGTATTTGTTTTTATGGTTAATTCCGAAGTTAAAAGTGTGTCGATATCTTACAAAGTCGTACTAGTATCGTGATGAACCGAACAACATCGGTACCAAAATCGAATGCTGATATTCTAATGATCTTTGTTTTTTGGGTTTTTGTGGATGTAAAACGCGTGTCAATATCTTTTAGGATATATAAAGACTTTAATTTTTTTGGTTTTTCTCTTTCGGAAGCTATAGCAAGTGTTGGTACTGTATCGAAGCGATACGATCTTAATTTATCGAAAGCAAAAACAATAAGAATATATATCGGTTCCGTTACAAATGGTGTTCAGTTGGTTAATATGGCAATGTTGAAAAAAATAAACATAGAATGTGATGTATTGTAAAATACATCGTTTATTCGTGTCTAGTTTGTACAATCTTTATTAGTTTTAGTTTCATTTTCCGTAGAATAGCTAGTCTTTTGATCCAATTGCGTTTTGCAGGTCGTATGAGCTTAAAGTAGCTGAAAAGCGTGAATATAGAGTAGAAATATGAATTGGTAAAGTCCTGGAACGAATTGGAGAGCTTAGGATCTGAAATAAATGAAATTCTGATGAAAATGCCTCCTGGCGGGCTGCGACTGGCCAGACCATTGCTTCTCGCGCCCGACGAGAAGCCTATTTGTTGCTGACATCATAAACACGGTCGCGGGCCACGAGCTGAGTGCGAAACCCTCTCGCGCCCCACGAGAGGGTGGTATCTGCAGATGGGTCGGATTTGAGCTGAGATTTGGGGGTATTTAATGATTTTTATCATAATGAAACCCTAGTTACGAATTTTGGGAGTTCTTGCAGCTGTTTTGGAGTTGTATTAGCCAAGTTTGAAGGTTTTGGAAGCTCTGGAATCATTGGATCAAGAGAAGATTGACGATTAGAGACTTTCTCGGGTTTACACGATCCTTGTTTGTCTTGTTTTCTCTTTTCTGAACTTGTAATGATGAATTCCATTTTAACACTCTTGTTTTGCTTTCGTTATTGAATATGCTAGGCTAAACGCATTTACTACCTAGACTTTGATGAATGGATTGATATAAAGTTTACACCTTCTTCGTTAATTACATGTTTGTTATATATTAATTATGCTCTGTAAGCAGTTTGTTTATCTGGCTTGGTGTGTGTGCATGCTTTGATTTGGTTTTCTGTTTTCTATTGCTTCATATGATTCTTGGTGACTGTCTATATCACGGAATGGAGTCGTATTAGGTTGTGAACTTTGGTGAGTGTCTATATCATAGAATAAGTTCATAATCTTTAAGGTTGAAGGGCCCAGTAAACCTTAGAAGTGATTGTTAACAGGTTACTAGATTTTAGTGTTCTACTAGTCCTAATACCTCGAAAGTGAGGGGCTATTGATAGGTCTTACCCGGCGAATTGCTATTGTCGGTCTTTGGAAAAAGTCCATGCCTTTGTTGACCCGTCGGTTTATTAGTCTATCAAGTCAAGTTTAGATACTCAAACTACCCTAGATCTATAATTGGAAAAGAGTAGGTCGTCATTAGGGTACTCACACAATATTAGACAACTGGAAAGACGTCTAATCAACCGGTAGGATTAACGGCCTAGGTAACGCCATAAGTTTCACCTCGAGAAGGGTTGAGGGGCTTAGCTGGTATTTAATAGGTTTAGTATCGTAAGATCCCGGTTTCAGAAAACGAGTAATTAACTTAATCAGTAAACGCTTAAAATCAATCCAGGTTTCTAGTCTAGGTAGTCTTTTTCACCGCTTGAGAACAACTTCCATCCTTCGTTCGTGTTAGTTAATTTAGTCTTTAATTAGTTTTAATATAGATATCCGTAGATTTTCCGTAACTCCCCTGTGACACCTCGAAAATTTCATCCAATAAAACTCCGACACGTGTCTTAAGGAAAAAGTCTCTACTCTCTTCCCCCTGGTTTCCAAGTAGCTCAAAATCCCAACATGGGGCAGGTTTCATTCTTTGGTGGGGGGTCAAATGGGCAGTTCAATAAGGGGTTTAGTAGTCAGACTGGGGGTGAGGGTTCGAATAGTCAGGTTCAACCAAATCAGGGGTCAAATAGTGATGTAGGGGGTCATCTTCAGCGTTTAGAAGCCATGATGAGTCAAATACTCGTCAAAGACCAAGCCACCCAAAAGGTCATCTCCGAACATGACCTTTTGCTTAAGAACCACCAATCTTCACTCCACAACATTGAAAGGGTCATGGGTGATATGTCTAGGAAACTCGAGGAGAGATCACCCGGTCAGTTCTCGGGTACGACCCAACAGAACCCTAATGCCCAAGCCAAGGCCATTACCACCCGTAGTGGCAAGACCGTAGGGAATCCGAGAGTAGAGGAGAAAGTTGAGAGTGAGGATGAGGAGATTGAGATGGAGGCGCCGGGAAAAGTGCAATCTAGGCTAGTCCCAGCAAGTACCGCACCGCCTGGTGAGCCTGTAGGAGAGAAGAGAGTAGAGAGACCACTCGTTGACGTTAGGCCATCTCCACTCGTAGATCACTCACGTGTCTTGTTTCCTTCACGTCTTAGGAATCAAAAGTACTCTAAGGAATACAGGCACTTCCTAGATATCTTCAAGCAGTTGAAGATCAATCTACCCTTCATAGAGGCACTCCAGTCCATGCCTAAGTACGCCAAGTTCTTAAAGGACCTTCTTAGAAATAAGGAGAAATTAGGGGAGTTGTCGAATGTCCCGTTGAATGGAGGGTGTTCCACCGTCGTTTTGAACAAGCTTCCCGAGAAGCTCACCGATCCCGGTATCTTTACCGTCCCATGTCTATTCGGTAGTAACAACAAGACACGAGCCTTAGCCGACCTAGGTGCTAACATCAACTTGATGCCCTTTTCTCTTTACGAGATGCTAGACTTAGGCGAACTTTCACCTACCCGTATGACATTATCCTTAGCCGATCGGTCTGTGAAGTACCCAAGGGGTGTTGTCGAGAGTCTGCTAGTCAAGTTCGATAAATTTGTTTTTCCCGCCGATTTCGTTATTCTTGATATGGAAGCTGACGAGTGAGTTCCTTTCATCTTAGGTCCTCCTTTCTTGTGTACCGCCAAAGCTCTCATAGATGTCTATGATGGGCAAATTACTCTTAGAGTCGGTGAGGAGAGAGTTACTTTCGAGATTGATCGTTCCATGAGCCACCCGAGTGGTTCCGATGATTATAGTGGTCCATGTCATTCTGTCTATTTCTTGAATTCGTTCATCTCGTGTGTAGACCATTGTCTAGAGTTCATTAGTGGTGCGGACTTGGTAGGAGGAGAGGTAGTCGTGGAGAAAGTGTTAGAGGTAGAGGAGATAGGAGATGAGGGGATTTCTATAATTCCCGAAGTGTTAGAGCTTAGTGATAACACCACCCAACCACCACCCTTAGAGCTTAAGGTCCTTCCGTCTCACCTAGAGTATGCCTATTTAGGAGAGGGATCCGAGTTACCCGTTATCATATCATCGAAATTAGGGGATGGTGAGAAGTTGAAGTTGTTAGATGTGTTGAGGGCCAACAAAGAGGCCATTGCATGGAGGTTGTCCGACATTAAGGGTATAAGCCCTTCTTATTGCACCCACCGGATTCTCATGGAGGACAATTTTAAAACGGTGGTGCAACCTCAGCGACGCCTCAATCTTAACATGCAAGACGTGGTGAAGAAGGAGGTGATGAAACTCTTCGATGCCGGGATGATTTATCCCATTTTCGATTCGCCATGGGTGAGTCCCACTCAGGTTGTCCCTAAGAGGGAGGATGACCGTTGTCATGAATTCGAAGAATGAGTTTATCCCTTCTCGCACAGTCATGGGTTGACGCGTATGTATCGATTATTGCAAGTTGAACGATGCCACCCAAAAAGACCACTTCCCATTGCCCTTTATCGATCAGATGTTGGAGCGTATCGCGGGTCAGCAGTTTTACTATTTTCTCGACGGTTTTTCTGGTTATTTTCAGATCCCTATCGCACCAGAGGATCAGGATAAGACCACATTCACATGCCTCTATGGCACTTTCGCGTACCGACGCATGCCATTTGGGCTGTGTAACGCTCCAGCTACCTTTCAGCGATGCATGGTCGCCATTTTTCAGGATATGATAGAGAGTTCCATGGAAGTTTTCATGGACGATTTTCAGTGTACGGCGATTCGTTCGAGCATTGTTTAGTGAACCTCGAGAGGATGTTGAAGAGGTGTGTTGAAACGAAGTTGATGCTTAATTGGGAAAAGTGTCACTTCATGGTGACCGAGGGGATAGTTTTAGGTCACAAGATTTCGAGGGATGGTATAGAGGTAGATAGGGCGAAGATTGATACTATTAGTAGGTTGCCCTCACCCACGAGCGTGAAGTCGATCCGTAGTTTCTTAGGTCATGCGGGGTTCTATGGACGATTCATTAGGGATTTCTCTAAGATCAAACGACCCATGACCCGCTTGTTAGAGAAGGATGTTTCGTTCTTATCTCGCCAGACTGGAGCTTGCCGTTTGAGCTCATGTGCGATGCGAGTGACTATGCCGTAGGAGCGGTTTTAGGACAAAGAAGGGAAAAGCACTTCCACCCAATCTACTACGCGAGTAAAACATTGAATGACGCTCAAGAGAATTACACCATGACGGAAAAGGAGCTCTTATCCGTGGTTTACGCTTTCGACAAATTCCGCTCATACCTCGTTCTTTCTAAAACCATAGTCTTCACCGATCACTCAGCGTTGCGTTTTCTGTTCCAAAAGAAAGACGTGAAACCTAGACTTATCCGTTGGATCCTTTTACTTTCCGAATTCGATATCAAAATCAGAGATAAGAGCGGGTCCTAGAACGTGGCCGCCGACCACCTTTCACGTCTTGAGGATCCCAAGAGAGAGGAGATTCGTGAGGAGGAGATAGGGACACATTCCCTCACGAGTCGATAAAGTTTGTTGATGCCGAGGAAGAAGGATTGTCGTGGTTTTGTGACTTAGCGAATTATTTATCTAATGGCATATTGTTAAGGGAATGAATACGCAACAACGTAGGAAATTTCTTAGTGAGGCTATGAAGTATTTGTGGGATGACCCTTTCCTTTATAGGATAGGAGGAGATACGATCCTTAGGCGTTGTGTGTCTAGAGAAGAGGAAATGAACATCCTTAAACATGTGCATGAGGGTCTAACGGGAGGCCACCATGGAGCTCATACTACCGCATAAAAGGTGTTCGATTGTGGTTTTTATTGGCCCACCGTACTTCGTGATGCCGAGGGGTTTGTGAAAGCATGTGATGCTTGTCAATGAACCGGCAACATTTCGGCCAAGGATGAGATGCCTCAAAACCCAATCCAAGTGGTAGAAGTGTTTGATGTTTGGGGAATAGACTTCATGGGACCGTTCCCTACTTCGAAAGGGAATCGGTATATTCTCGTGGCGATCGACTATGTGTCAAAGTGGGTTGAGGCTCAAGCTCTTCCCACAAATGAAGCCCGAGTAGTGTTGAATTTCCTCAAGAAACTCTTTTGTCGATTTGGTACACCCAAGGCCCTAATTAGTGACCGTGGCACTCACTTTTGCAATGCATTGATAGAGAAGTTGCTTGCACGCTACGGGGTCACTCATTGTTTGTCCACCGCCTATGATCCACAAACGAGTGGACAAGTGGAGAACGCAAATCGGGGTGTCAAACGCATTTTAGAGAAAACCATGGGGAAGAATAGGAAGGATTGGTCCGATAAGCTTGACGATGCATTGTGGGCATTTAGAACCGCCTACAAAATACCTTTAGGTACCACTCCATTCATGATCGTCTACGGAAAAACTTGTCATCTCCCCGTCGAGTTAGAACATCGTGCCCTTTGGGCTTTGAAAACCGTTAACCTCGACATGACCGAAGCCGCTAGGAAACGTTTCTTTCAAATTCACGAGCTAGGGGAGCTTAGAGACGCGGCTTATGCTCGATCGTGGAGCATTAAGGAGAAAACCAAAGCCCTACACGATCGTAAGTTGAGGAAGATTAAGGAGTTTAGCAAGGGTGATAGAGTGCTACTTTACAATTCTAGGTTGAAGTTGTTTGCAGGGAAGTTAAAGTCGAAGTGGTCGGGTCCTTACATAGTGAATGATGTGTCTCCATATGGAGCGGTTGAGATTGTGGACGAGTCTAATGGAAGAAGTTGGAAGGTGAATGGCCATTGTTTGAAGCGCTACATTGGCGGACCACTTGATAGGAATGAGAGGGAGGACACTCCTCTCGAAATTCCACTGAATACCACCACTTAGTGTTTTGGGTGAGAATCCAAGTGTACCGTTTGTACCTTTTTGTATACAAGTCGTATCTATTTATTTTTCGTAGCTAACAGTTTTCTTGGGTAGTTTGTGGGTCTTTGTTTGTGTTTTGAGTCATTTTGCAAGAATTCTATACCAAGGATGTGCAGCGAATAAGGAGAAAAATGGGTCCAGGTAAGTTCCAGAGTTAGAAAAAATTTTGGGTTGTGTTATAGGGGGTTTGGTTAAGTGTTGAAAATTTTTCTAAGGCATCTTTCTGTGAAATTTGCCTTCTGGCGGGGCGCGAGCGGTTTCCTTTATTCTTCTCGCGGCCCGCGAGCGGCCAATCTTTTCTGACGTCACTTTTGCGGTGGTGGGGCGCGAGCGGGTGTCTTATGGGGCTCGCGGCCCGCGAGCAGCCTTATCTGCAGCCCCCCTTCGTGAAAACCCTAGATTTCACCCATTTTTGCTCTATTCTTCTTCCCCAAAACCGCCGACACCACCTCTCACCGCCATAAACCACCGAGATTCACCCTTTACTCACCAAATCTACAACCCCACTACGTTTACACACATTATCCCACCGATTTTAACCATCCTACTTCATCCTTTCACCACACACGGGATTTTCACGAGGGTTTCAAGTTACAACCGAATTTTTCTTAGTTTCTCTTGTCTAACTCAACTCCAAGGTATGTTTCTTGTAAATCTTTGTACTATGAGTCGATTATTTCAGTTTTTAGTTCATTTAGGTTTCGATTTAGTGTCGGGTCTTGTTCTAGTCTTGTGTTTGGGTATGTTTAGTGCTTGTTTGAGGTTGCGGGTGGTTTGGTATGGGTAGTTTAGCATAATGCAGGTTGCAGAACAGTTGGTTTGGGTTGATTGCTTTTGTTGTGATTGCCATAGGTTTGAGGTGTAGTGACATTGAGTGTGGGGATTCGGGTTGGTCATTTCTTTAAGCTAAATTTGTGTTTATAACTTCACTTTTGACCCGTTTTGCTGTTTATGACGTTCAAGCTTTCAACTTTCGCACTCAATGTTCGTTTGTTTTGGCACTTGAGTTTTAATTGAGGGCAACTAAAGTGCCGGGAGGGGGTAGTGTACATTGAGTCGTGTATTTTGATTTTAGTAGTCTTAGTGTTAGTCGGTCATGGGTTTACTTATATGACGAACAGGTACAAAACACCTCGCCCGTACTGAATCTCCATTCGGCAAGGTTGTTTATGACTTATGCTTTTGTAAACGGTAACCAATTTTTTTTATTTGTCTAGTGTCGGTATCAACCGCGAAAGAAATGTATACGGTTGATATATATATAATAAAATAAATAAAAAATCCAAAAAAAATAGTTTGTGACTTCTAATGATCTGCTTTGCTTTGTTTTTCGAATATAATTGTTTTGCAGATGTCAGGTGAAGGCTCGTCAAGCAAAAGGGGAAGGAAAAGAGGCCCATCGGCATCGTCCTCAAGGTGTTCCGGGGGCACCGATTCAGCAAGAAGAGTATGTCCACTATAGGGAAGTGGATTATAGGGGCCCGGGAGTCCCTCATGGTCAAAGCACAAGGATTATGGATAGCCCGTTGTTGCAATTCGAGTTGGGTTCCGGGGAGTATGATAGATTGGGTTCTTTGATTCAAGTTGATTTGTTGAAGTTTAAAGAGGATATATTGGGGCCTGTTAGGGGCAGGGGCCCGGGTTGAGCGATTGTTGGGACCAAGATTCCGGAGAGTTTTGGATTGTGATGCTTGTCAATATAAGGAGATTACCCTTGAGTTTCATTCGACATTCGACTACAAACAAGGGAACTTCTTTGATAAAGATGCGGTGTTTTTTGCTTTGGGTCGCCAATCTTATGAGATGAGCATTCCCCAGTTTGTTGTGGCATTGCAGTTTTACACAAAGAGGAAGTACAGTCACTTCACTTTATCACAAGCCTTCAGGGGGTTTTTAAAAAGGATCATGACTATAGTGTTCGTACAAGTGAGTTGGTGAGATTTTGGGGTACGATTTCAAGGGCGCCCTATTCAAATAACATGGTAGCTAGTGATATCACCGACCCGGTGTTGAGGTTTGTACACAAAATTCTAGCAGTTACTTTGGTAGGAAAGGGTCAAGGTGATAACAAGGTCAATCAGGTGAGTTTGTTTTGTTTGATGTGCATGGTTGAGGAGCGGCCCGCTAATCTTGTTACGATTTTTGCTTGGTCGATGAGGAGAACATGGAGAGGTGGTTCTGGGGCTAGAATTTATTTGGGCTCGTACATTACATGGTTGGCAGAGAGTTTGGGTGTGTTTGCCAGGTACCCGGCTGATAAGATGAGAGAGGGGCCGACACCGAGGTTTATGAGGTTGAAGGATCTTTAGGCTGCTAGTATTCTGACTTATTCTGACCCACCAGAGTGGGATTATTCGACTCAGCAGTCACAGAGTACACCGGCTTCAGGGACTGGTACATCTACACGTTATCAGCAGAGGACCAGACAGCGATGCCTCAGCCTCAGTCTCCACCCAGGGAGCCAGTTATTGATCCACCTACTTTTCAGCCTCCGCCTATACCCCACGTCCTAACCCGCTTACTTTGGACTCTTTGGATGACCGGATGGAGACCGGTTTTGGTGATTTGCGGGGTTATGTGGATACTCAGTTTGGATGTGTTAGGCAGGTGATGATGGAGAGTCGTCGGATGCACGAGCAGGGTCAGCAGAGGTTAGAGGATGGTATAAGATACATGATGGAGGGTATGCATCTCGCGGTTCCCCCTTTCTTTCGGTAGCCACAGGCAGGACCGAGTGGTTTAGCAGGGGTTGAGTCGTATCATGTTTCCCAGCAGGGATCGAAGGAGTCAATGATGATGAGTGATTGGAGGCAGCAGCAGTGGTGTTTTATCTAGTATCTTTTATTTTTCTTTTATGCTGTTTTTAATCTAACTGGGTCTGTATCCCTAATTTTGAATACTATGGTACTTGGTTGGGTTGGTTTGGGGGTAGGATGTTTGTGATGTTTGTTGGATGCGTTGAACACTGTTATTTTTATGATGCTATGTTAGTAGTTGGTTGATTATAGGTATGGTGTTTGTTTTTTTTGCCGCTTCCGTTCGCGTGTCCGAGAGTTAGGAATTGTTTGCTAAGCGTGTTCGGATTGGAGGGCGAATGTGGAATTGACTGGCACATTGACAGTCTCGCATATTTACAGCTAAGTCGTTTCACTTGTATCTTATGTATATATTTATTTCGTTTTTAGTATTTTATTTTCTAGGTAATTTGAGTTGTGTCTCGTTTTTGCATTAGGGACAATGCAATATTTAAGTGTGGGGATGGGATAGTGGTGTAAATAGGAGTTATAGTCGTAGAGTTTTTTTTTTCGTTAAAAAAATTGAAAAATGTAGAAAATGTCTTTTGAAATAAGAAGTTTGCAAAAATATAACGGAAAATGATAGAAAAGATGGGTTTCTACTCGGGTTCAAATAATAATAATATGAGTTAAAGATAGTCGAGCTTGTGTCTAGTTTGGGATATATGAATAGGCCAGGTTTGGTTCTAGGTTCCTTTGATCTTAATGTACCTAATTGCCGGTTTGCTAGTGGGTGCTCATCTAGGAAAAGTGGAAAATTGAAACCGCCAAAAATAGTATAAAGAATGCCGTTATAAGTTAAAATCGTCAGAATTTTTAATCATGAAAAAATATATAAAAAAAGTTTTGAGCTAGAAACTAAGAAAAATAGCGCAGGCCTACGTAATCTTCGTTGGGGATGGTGACTCTGACTTAGAATGCCTCTGGGATGTGTGGAATTAAGTTGCATAGGAAAGAAAAAAATTACCGAAGCCTATTGTAATCCGAGTTGGGGATAGCGACTCTACAGCCGGAATGCCTTGGGTTAGGTAAAGCATTGTCTACGCTCAAAGAAAAAAAAAGTAATAAAAAGAAAAAGAGAAAAAATTTGGTTGTAAATTCTTTTGATTTTGATACAAAACGGTTAGGAATTGGTCCAGTGATCGTTCCTTTTGTTCTATAAGTTTGAGGCGGGATTAGATGGAGTGTGGCTTTTAGTGTGAGACCCTAGGTAAACTGGTTGCACTTGAACTAAATCTGTATAATAAGGGCTTGGAACCGGGTTTTGGGTTTAAGAGGACAAACATATTTGCAATCGCGGCTAACACAAGCTTTGATTCTAATAAGTATGAATAACTTTTGTCTCGAGTAGTTGCTTGTCTCTGATTCCGTTTGCATAGATTCTTTTTCGGGGACGAAAAAAGAGTAAGTGTGGGGATATTTGATGTATTGTAAAATACATCGTTTATTCGTGTCTAGTTTGTACAATCTTTATTAGTTTTAGTTTCGTTTTCCGTATAATAGCTAGTCTTTTGATCCAATTGCGTTTTACAGGTCGTATGAGCTTAAAGTAGCTGAAAAGCGTGAATATTGAGTAGAAATACGAATTGGTAAAGTCCTGGAACGAATTGGAGAGCTTAGGAGCTGAAATAAATGAAATTCTGATGAAAATGCCTCCTGGCGGGCCGCGACCGGCCAGACCATTGTTTCTCGCGCCCGGCGAGAAGCCTATTTGTTGCTGACATCATAAACACAGTCGCGGGCCACGACCTGATTGCCAAAACCCTCTCGCTCCCGCGAGAGAGTGGTATCTGCAGATGGTCGAATTTGAGCTGAGATTTGGGGGTATTTAATGATTTTTATCATAATGAAACCCTAGTTACGAATTTGGGGAGTTCTTGCAGCTGTTTTGGAGTTGTCTTAGCCAAGTTTGAAGGTTTTGGAAGCTCTGGAATCATTGGATCAAGCGAAGATTGACGATAAGAGACTTTCTCGGGTTTACACGATCCTTGTTTGTCTTGTTTTCTCTTTTCTGAACTTGTAATGATGAATTCCAGTTTTATTACTCTTGTTTTGCTTTCGTTATTGAATATGCCAGGCTAAACGCATTTACTACCTAGACTTTGATGAATGGATTGATATAAAGTTTACACCTTTTTCGTTAATTACATGTTTGTTATGGATTAATTGTGCTCTGTAAGCAGTTTGTTTATCTGGCTTGGTATGCTTTGATTTGGTTTTCGTTTTCTATTGCTTCATATGATTCTTGGTGACTGTCTATATCACGAAATGGAGTCGTATTAGGTTGTGAACTTTGGTGAATGTCTATATCATAGAATAATTTCATAATCTTTAAGGTTGAAGGGCCCAGTAAACCTTAGAAGTGATTGTTAACAGGTTACTAGATTTTAGTGTTCTACTAGTCCTAATACCTCGAAAGTGAGGGGCTATTGATAGGTCTTACCCGGCGAATTGCTATTGTCGATCTTTGGAAAAAGTCCATGCCTTTATTGACCCATCGGTTTATTAGTCTATCAAGTCAAGTTTAGATACTCAAACTACCCTAGATCTATAATTGGAAAAGAGTAGGTCGTCATTAGGGTACTCACACAATATTAGACAACTGGAAAGACGTCTAATCAACCGGTAGGATTAACGGCCTAGGTAACGCCATAAGTTTCACCTCGAGAAGGGTTGAGGGGCTTAGCTGGTATTTAATAGGTTTAGTATTGTAAGATCCCGGTTCCAGAAGAGTAATTAACTTAATCGGTAAACGCTTAAAATCAATCCAGGATTCTAGTCTAGGTAGTCTTTATCACCGCTTGAGAACAACTTCCATCCTTCGTTCGTGTTAGTTAATTTAGTATTTAATTAGTTTTAATATAGATTTCCGTAGATTTTCCGTAACTCCCCCCCCCCCCCCCAAACAATCAAAACAGTTTTAGTCGTGTCTGTCTTAGTCTTTCAGAGTCTAGTAGCGTAATTCATAGAGTCATGTGGGTTCGATATCCGGACTTACTTAGGTTATACTACATTGATCGGTACACTTGCCGATTGTGTGGTTTAGGTTTAAGTCGAGTCTAGAATTTAAAGCTTTCTAGTGTTGAGTTTAGAGTGTCTTAGTTAGTTGATTTTTACAGTCTGTTCAGCACACATCAGAATGCAAACCAACTGATAACGATATCAACTTAACAATATCGGTACCGGTATATTGATATTCGTTTTTATTGTTTTCGATCAATGTAAGGTTTTCACTTTCGATTACTATAGCGAGTATCAGTACCATAACGAACCGAACATATACCAACCGCATTCCTACCGTGAAGCGCGGGGGTAGTAGTAGTAATAATAATAATAATAATAATAATAATAATAAGATGATGATGATGATGATGATAACAAATATAATAGTGAAAGTAATTATTATTTCGTTATATAATAATAATAATAATAATAATAATAATCACGCACATGGGAGGATTATCATCATTCAAACTCAAATCTTATTCCACTGGTCCTCCATATTGATTTTATTGTCCTAACATTATGTCATTTTCAGTAGGATTTTTGTCTACAAATTAATTGTGTTCTTGAAAGGAACCCCATACCTCACAAAGACATGACATAATCATAATGGAATGCATAATTCACATTCTAACTTAGATCCAAGGTTTCGGTTTATTCCATTTGGTGTCTTAACCACTACCATCTTGTAAGCTTTAATCAAATGTATCTAACGATTAGATAAGAATTCAATTTTTATACAGGATGCAAACTTTTTTTAACAATAAGCTAACTTACTCCTATATACTCTTATACCTATACATTGTAGTATTTAAACCCTTCACCTCTAGAATAGAAGGGACTAGAGAGACACCTTACCACCACATACATAATGTCTCTTGAAGGGCCATACAAAATACAAATTGATTTTCAAACATACATCCCTTTGCGGTTGCCTTGGTGTTCAAATACCAACATACTGACGAATTTCCGGAACAACGTTTTTCCTTAACTTTCCATTCAATAACATTATTAGCCCTAAACATAACAAAAGTTAGATTATGAAATTATGAGGTCTTGTAAACAAGGTCTTGAAATGCTATTTGAAGTTAAGAGGACTACAAGTACATATATTCCAATAGTTGTGTCAAACCCATATGATTGGTGCATACAACATTAAATAAACACAATATATCAGCTTTGAGGTAAGGGGTTCCTTTCCAAGGGCACCCCTAAAATCCCATAGAAAATGAAGTCAACTTTATACCATGCAAACTATCTTTAATTTTTATACACAAAAACAATATTACTTTCTATAGTAAGTGGGTGGTAGGATTGTTCTTTAGGTTGGTGGATGATGCTCTTGTTTGTATCCTCTCCAATACAGGATATTAAATTCAACCCAATCATGTAAATTTGGATTATATTTTGTTGTAAAGGTATTAAATTGTTAAATTAAAAAATAACACGAAATAAAGGGTCTAGCAGTTTAAAAGTCAATGAATCATATTACCTCTTTACAATTATTTTATAAAAAAAGTTGCATTATTGTTTATTTAGTAATGATTTCTTTTAAATCTTAAAACTCTCTCTAAATTTTCTTGTTTCCGTAGGAATATGTAACACGGTGCCGAATATGAATGAGTATTTCTCGTAACAATGTATTACAGATTTAGGTGGTGTTTATTTTTCGAAAAAAGATCTGCGTAATCGTGTTTATCCAGTTCTATTATATATAACAAAAGGCTAAACATTGCATATATTGCTAGTGTGTGTCTAATAGACCGATAAGATATTCTTCTTTGATGTACGGGTGTCTGTCATTTAACATATCCTGGAAACTAATAACGTACAATAATCGACTTTTATCAGTGTTGCATTCGTCACCTTCATTTTATATATTTATTATATAGTATTATTGATTTTCTTTATCCTTTAAATCATCTATATATAGAAATGTTTTTGCTTCTTTATAAAGTCAACGAAACAACTGGAACTGGATTTCATGACGTTGATATGATTTTTCTATGTTATTTATCTACATGACGCTAGGTTGCTTTATACTAATGGTATGTTCTTCATAAACCCTTCCATCAATCTAGTTCGTCATCTCATAAACTCTTTTAGCATAGAATTTTTCATGACTGGACCCTTGGGTATTTCAATTACTTGTACCTCACAAAAAATGTAGTTGCGAACCTCAGTTCCGATAGATGTGTCTAATTGTAACTTGTAAGCCATACAACACACATAATTGGCACGAGTTGCAAGTTTGGCTAGTTGGCTCTTGTAGCATTTTCCCTATAGATCCTTTCTTCCATATTTGTCTTAGTCAAGGCGCTTTAATAGCTTAAGTTCAGTGCTAGAACATTTCCTACGTCACTCAATATTGTCTTGTATATACACAGTCCTTGTCGGTGGCTGGTCCAAGGGAGTTCCTAGGTCCCAAGAACCCCCTTGGTTTGGAAAAAAAAACGGAAAAAAGTTAGTGGAAACCTTGATTGATTTCGAAAAAATTAGTGAAAATATACCAAAATGAACCCCCTGAAAAATATTCCTGGATCCGCCACTGATCCTTGTGAACCTCACATCCTGAAGAGATGTTTTTGTAGACATATTCATGTTCTTCATGAATCCTCTTGTTCTTAATTAATATGCATACATCTTAACTAAAGGGTTTCTTCCATCACTTAGTTAATAGATTAATTTTCAACTTTAGTGTTTATCATCCCCTTCTAAGGGTAATCCATAGTGTATAGTGTACTAACATATATTGTTTAACATCTAGATAATTGTAATAGTCCATTGGGCAAAACCTAATTAATCATACATACAATAATCTTGATCAGTGAGATTATATAATCAAAATGCATATATTCAGTTTACAAGTTAATAAATTTAGTAACAATACTTAAGTTACACGAATCGTCTATGGATTACCGATTATCCCCAAACAAGGCTACTATCTTTATATTTAAAAAAAACTCGAGAATTCGGGCCTTCCTGCAACTAAGTCTCGTGTCATTTTTTTTTATTTCTTCGTTGCATTATTTTTTATTTCGTCTTGATATCCACATAGCACATAAAAAAGATGCTCAATGAAAATTTGGTTATGAATCAAAAATTGTTTTTGAAGAACCCGAATTGGGCATTATCATAGGGCCCATCAAATTGCAAAAGACTGTAATCAACCTTAAGATAAGATCCAAGGCTTTGTGTTATCAAATATCATGTCACATGGATAGGGCTTAGATAGATGGGCCAAGAGATGTCAACTTAATTCAACTATTAAAGTGCAAATGAAAAAACTATCCATTAGAAATTTAGAAATAGTTTGGTAGTGACTGCTTACCATGGTTGTAAAACAAGGTTTCCGAAGCCGAGTACTCTCCGAGTAGTCACTACAAAGTAGGCTGTTGAGACGACTTTCTTCGACTCCACCTAATTACGCGGAGTCGATCAAACGCGGTCAACCTCGGCCAGAATTGGATCTAGTAGGTCAACTCAGGTCTAGTTTGACTTAAATAATAATAAAACACATTTTTATGCCTATCATATTAAAGAATGAATATCATTTTCACGTATTTTGTTATAAATATTAGTAAATTTATGTTATTGACATATATTTAATCTCCAAAAAGTAATTTCTTTATAATTTAACATGTCCGAGTACTCCCCGAGTACTTTCTGCCTAGACCAAATACTCTCAACTCCCCGGTCAAACCGACCAGGGAGCGCCTAGCGACTTTTACAACCATGCTACTGACTAGTGTAACTACTAGGCTTTATTCTCTAATCTCTATATCTTAGAAGTTGGAACAAGTTTTACTGTTTTGAAATCTGCATGGATGCACATGGATTAACAAGGAGAAAATACAACCTGTCTTTAAAAATTGTGCTCAAGACCAAGGGAAGTAAATTGTATAACTTGTCAAAATACGAAGAATCAAGATAGTAAAGTTATAATGACTTAAAAGTTAAGGTGTAAACAAGTTGAGTCATTCGTGAGCTACTCAAGATTGAATCCTCTGAAACTTGAATTGAACCTAGCTTAAATAATCTTGAGCCTCTATTGGAGCTCATTTCATTTACAAGCTTAAGCTTCTATTGGAGCTAGGGCTACAAACGAACTGAACAAACACGAATAAGGTCTTGTTCATATTCATTCGTTAAGGAAACAATGTGTTCACGAACATTTTGTAACAAGTATCATATCGTATCAATAGATTCGGTATGGTGTTTGGTACCCAATTTTTCAGAAATTTGGTATCGGCATTTTCGGTACCGGTACGATACCAAACCGATCTCATCCCTAGAAGATTAGAAGAAGGTGGCAGATTGGCTATCGCTATAGGCTAGAGTTAGGTTGATGGTTGCACTTTGGAGCAGCAGTGGTGTATGAATGTGTTATGTGGCACTAGTAGAGGTGCACCAAAAAACTAATTCATGACTCAGAACTTGTTTGTAACCCGAAACCTGTATTAAAACCGGTTAGGAACCGAACCAAACTACTGGTTTACTATCAGTTTGAGAACCACTCCAATGAAACCGGTTTGCACCCAAACCGATTCTTTCCGCTTGGAACCCGACTTGAAACCAGAACCAGTTTTGACTTCCGTTGACCAAAACCAAATAGTTTGTACACCTCAAGTGGCGAGAGTAAATGAACAAGCCCATTAAAGATTGATAACTGAACAAAACATAAAAAGCATTCTTGCCAAATAACTAACTGCTACAAGTTACCTACACAAATCATCAGCATGCAGCATCAAGATGATGTCCACACATGAGCATTTCAAACTTCTTCACCCAGTCCCACAACCCATACCCCTTCTCACCATCACTGCCACGTGGACATTGCTTCTTCTTTTTCTTCCCAGTCCCACCCTTGATCACCTGACCTAAACTTGTACATGTGCTACTTGTACTACTCACAGAACAACCTGTCTCATCTTCACAACTCCACCCAACACTACTACTACCACTGCTCTCCCCACCACCACCACCATCACCACCGCCACCGCGGCTACCGTTTTTGACCATCAACTTTTTTATGTTTATATTTATATTGTTCTTCTTTCCTTCATGCTTGTTTACTTCCATTTGGTGTTTCATCAACTTGTCATAATACTCTTTGTTCTGTTTCTTTAACGTGTGTATCTGCCCTTGAAGATCTCGATTTTACGACTCAGGGCGAACACGCGCTCGTCTTCTGTTCGTTCAAGTAACATGCATCTTGCGAGCTCGCCCGCCTTACGTTTCATGAACAATGACTCTGAAGCTAGCCTAGTGTTTTCGTTACTTAAAACCACACGCTCTGATTCTAACACCTCTAGTAGACTTTTCTGTATCTCTATCTTCTTCTTCGACTCTTCCTACAAACACAAAACTTGTTATATAAAACATATATAGTTTTTGGATTCTAGATTGATTGGTTAAATAAATTCAAATAACATTTTGATAATTTATAAACTATGCATAATAATTCATAATTTCAATGCGAGTAACATCACTATAACTTTTACTTTTGTTTATATGCCCTTGACAACAAAAGCGGAAGTTAAAAATGTCACTGATCACATTATCGCTATAGTTTAATAGATAAATCCCATTTTTAAAATCGCAATAATGTTATAAACACTTTTATATAATATATAACGAGAGAGAAAAGAGAATGGACTGTGTGGTTAAATAACCACGTTATGTACATAGTAGGTTAAATAACCGCCTTATGTTCATATGATTATCCCATTCACCGTCCTATACATATGCGTGTATGCAAAACCAAATTTAAGTTGAAAATCAAATAAACACTTATGCATAAATCATGTCACATAGCTAAGGATGTCGTCTTTTTTTTTTTTACCAAAGTTAAAGTAACAGGTACAAGTGTTTATACACTTATTAGAGAGTTGGAGTTCTCTACTTTTATGTATTGTACGATGCAATATATGTGTGTGTCTAAGGTGGCGCTTGACATATATGCAACCATAAGTATAGAGAGAGTTGGATATGCGATTACATATATTACACTTAAAACAAAACAATATGTACATGTCTTTGTGCGGTACCGGCAGTTCTAACTAGAATTAGTTATATATTAAATGTACCTCTTATATATACGGTCTTATTTAGTATTTAGTACAGTTATAACAATATGTACATATCTTTATATGCTTCCGGCAGTTACCCGATTAAAATTAATTATTATATATTAAACGTGCCTCTGTATATATGTATGTGGATGTATATAATTACCTGTATCATATCCAAACTTTGTAGCTCATCCACAACAATATGGTAGTCCACAAACTTCATAACAAGTTCTGATATCACAAACACCGCGGTATCAGGTTCTAGCGGATGGAGTGCTGATTGGCAAGAAAGTAAAGTTTCGGTATGATCTAAGGAGTTCATGTAACATATTTGTTCTTGTCCATGTACATTTTGTTGCGGTTGTTGCTGTTTAGAGAGTGTACGAGTGTAACGATCCGCTAAATAAAGGTAACGGTTGTAAAGGTCTTGAAGTAAGGCCACAAGTTGTGGGCGTTTTCTATAGTAGAAGTCTGCACGTTCACCAAATGTGTCCGGCTTGTATTCCCCGTTAAGCGCTTGTATTTTATCTTCCATGTCTGTTTTCGTAACACGTAAAAATATATAAATCCACTGATGTCATACCGGTCTCATTAGACAACGTACCAAGCGTTAATTATAAATTGTAATAAAATTAATAATCAGTTTCGAAACGAAAATCTAAACACATGACTTTTGTTTGTTGATGGTACATTCAAATTTTGAAAACAAAAAAAAAACAAACTTTTCAAATTCACAGGATAATAGAAGGATTGGATAATTGATAGCTCCATTTGTTTTAGTTGTTTTTATTTTGGAATTGCAAACAAATAAATAAAAAGATGAAAGTGACCGTACATAAAAATTTAAAAACAATCTTGGATAATATCCAATAGACCAATCCCTCCCAAATCTATTTCAAAATCAAAACCTAAAACCATACCCAAAAGATTCCCCCTGCAGCTAAAAGAACAGTTGCTTTTTCAAACGTTTCATACGTCCCGTCCGTAGGTGAATCTCAATGATTGGGTTTTTGATATTTTTTAATAATGTTTTTACAGTTTTTCGGTTATTATAAACTTACCAAGGTTGGAAAAAACTAACTAATTGAATCCAAACCAAGTTAACTAACAAAACCGCATTAAAACAACCAATTCAAAGTCTCAAACTACAAACTAATAAACAATGGTTCGGTTTTGTTTTATTTAAAAACAAAAATTACCATTTGGTTTCGGACTTTCGGTTACATGTTTGTTATTGAATTTAAGACCCAAAATAACAAAAATTCTTTGTGACCCTTTATTCTAAGGTCCTCCGTAGTGGGGCGCCATATGAGGGGAAGGAGAGCCAAAGCGCCCCAATAGCGCCCCCAACACCACTACGGGGTGCGTAATGGGGGTAAAAATTTTGGGGGGCGCGACCAACATAGCGGTGTTATGGTGGGGATTGTTTCAAAAGCCACTCACACACATATATATACATACACATATATAACGCTCATACATATATCTTCCCACTACACACTCAATTTATATAAAGTCCCTCTCTTACATAACCCGCCACTTGTCGCATAACGCTCACCCATGGGCTTTATGACTACGGATAGCCTAAGCCTAAACACTTGTAGCATAAATTTAAACCGAAAACTAAGCAGAATTGAAATGAAGCGAACTCAAAAGCAATGTAACTTTATAAACTCCATAACAAACTTTCATAAACGCAATTTAACTTTTATCTATAATTGATAAACTCAATAATAAACATGGTCTCAAAACTCATACGACCATGCATGACACGTCATGAAAAGATGTTTCCATGTCAATATTTATGAATTTTACTTGTGGGAAATCTTAGCCATTCATCGTCACGTGATTTGTTGGGTTATATTTAAGAAAGTAACGATTCAACTATTTTCTTATAAACTATGAACCCATCTATATGTTTCATGGGACACCTTAAATTATTTGCAAAAGCATTTGATGCTTGTTAAAAGGAGTAGATGGATGGCCCACTTTTGAAACAATAAAGTCTACATGTCGATCATGATAACCAAAAAAAGTTGTTCGATATTATATTTTAGAAGATGAAACTATTTAATATGATTTTATTTTATTTTATTTTTTTAAACGGCAAAATTGGATCACCTACGGACCACAATTGGGAAGAACCTCCTTGTGAGAATATAACCCAGAACCAAATGATCTTAAATCTTAGGCTATGGGTATGGGGCGGGAGTTTGGGTGCGGGTTGGGGGAAAACACCCATGTGATTGGTGGGCTTGGGTTTGAGTGTGGCCCTTTGGGCGGGGGTTTTTAGAGTGGGCGTTGGGCGGGGCTACCCATCTGAGCTGGCGGGTGGACATTAGGTGCACCTTACCATATATTATCCATTAATTTAAAAAAAAAGATAAAATAAAAGGAATTTGGCCAAGCCACGCCTCAAACCCAAGCCCCACCATACTCCTAATTTTTTGAGTCTTGCCAGTGGAGCCCATTCAGCCCACGTGTCAACCCATGCCCTAAACCCCCACCCCACCATACCCCATAGTCTTATCTCTTTCCCAAGATGCCGCTAGGCTATAATGTCATAGGCTAGGAGGTGACGAAGCTGACCCTAGGAACGTTCATACATTCCCCTGGTCTTATCCTTGTTGTTTTAACAATGGAACTTATATCATCTGATATTATTCAATATAAAAAATTTAATACCTTAAAAACCAATACTTTCTGGATTTTTATTAAAAATTACTCGACCCAAGTCTCTTTAAACTTGTCTAAACACACGAAGATACATAAAAATAGTAAATATATTTTATTTGTTACTTATAAAGCGGATCATTGATAGACATTTTAAACGTCTAAAAAAGCTAGCAATGATATATTTTTTATCAAATAACATAGTAAAAAATGTGTAAGCAATTAAAAATAATGAGATAGTGTTTCACTTTAAAAAAGTGTAGAAGTATTTTAAGTAAAATGAATTAAAAAAGATATGTAAATTTTTGTATGATATAAAAAAAACCTTTGGAGATGGTAAGAGAATATAGTTCTTATACATTTATTACTTTTTTTTTATCACCTAACGTTACACTTACGAAGTTGGACAAACCATAGGTAATAACTTACACATTTATTACTTAATCTAATATAATTTGATACACCATCTCCAACAGCACAGTCCTTAGACGCCCATGACCAACATAGAGGGCTTCCAAGACGAGCAAGGGTTGGAGAAATTCACTCGTAAAAAGGAAGCCCGTGAGGAAGTGTGTATAGTGGAACAAGATGTGCATGGGAATAAAAGAAAGAATTCGAGAGGACCTGAATCCGTCCATATCCATAAAAGTTACAGTGTAAGTGTAAGAGTAGGATTCTTTTCTATCAGCAAATTTTTACATCAATCTGTTTTTAACGGGACTTGAACCCTTGACCTCAAAGAAAGAAACACATTAACTTGAATGACTTTGCTATTTGGACCGACCCCACCCGAGTTCTAGATGATCTAATTATTTGAACCTACTTTAGCCATATAATTTGTCCGCTTTTTCTACTTTATAAAAACACAAATCCAATTTCCAATAATAAAATAATCAAAAGAAAAAGCACAAAAATCACAATTATTTCAAACGAGTAAGACAAAGATGAGAGGAAAAGGTTCGCACCCGAAATCGAAAGCAGGAGCCACGAAGGCTTACTAGTGAACCTGCTTTTGCTCCGTCGTGATTTCTCCTCGTCAACGACGTCGTTGCAATCTGTGTACATTACAGGCAACATCACATCAACCAGCCCTATAACCTGCAAAACATTACAACCAGATATAATAATAAACCATCGTACGATACTGAATCAGATGTAAAATAATTGAGCAGAATTGAAAACTTTAAATAACTGTTTATTATTTGTGTCTGTTAAATACTGAACAAAACGTACAAACGTTTAACGCACACCAAACCTAGGGTTTAAAGCTTCAACAACAATCAAATATGCACACGTTTAATGCACAGTGAGATGAATTATGGCAGGCAGATTAGCACGACGAATAAATCGTATCGTATCGTATCGTATCTCGCTTAATTTGAGGCAGATCTAAAGGTGTTAACCGGATTAAAGTGTTAAACTAGATCATTTCAATCTAATTTACGATTACTCGTAAACTAAAACATACATCTCCACAACATAATCGCTATTACAAAATCACATAAGCGTAGACATTCATCGTCGAAAACAGAACAAAATTTTGGTGCGATTAGCGTAAAACACGCTTATTACGAAGAATGACTAACAAATACGAGAAATTTTCAGTTCAAAGTTTCGAAATGAGAATACCTTTGCCGGAGTTCGCGCAGTTGGTGTGGAGAAGATGATGAGTGTGTGTTTTGTGATATGATGAAATGTGAAAAGTGTGTGAAGTGGGAGGGGTTTTGTGTGCAAAGATCCCGCAAATGCTTGTTTGATTTTCGAATATGGAGGAAGTCTTTTGTGTTTGAATAAAAAGAAGAAGAAGAAGAAGAAGAAGAAGAAGAAAAAAGTGAATAGGATGGATAGATGAAGAAAAAGTGCGACTCTTTATAGAGCCGAGCTTGCCATCAGTTTATAGAGCAATTTGTTAAGCTCGTTTGTTATTCATTTGCTAGTTTATAAATTTATTTATACATATTTATAATTGTTTAATGTATATATTTAATTGTATACTTATTGTCATAACATAATATAAATTATTTGGTTATGTTATTATAATTTTATATTATATATAATTAGTTGTGTGTTCACATGACGGGGGTGGTTTGATACTTTACATTACGGTTCATTTCTGATAGTTTTCTTATTTGTATAATATTTGTTGTGGCATCAATGTGTTGAATATACATCATAAGAGAAGTCAACGGTTAGTCTATTTTATGAAATTAATGTATAAATACCTGAAATGAAAGTATAAATATATGAAATGAAGATATAAAATATGAAATACTTGAACTGGAGTTATAGAAGCTAGAAATATATATAAATATGAATTGTCGGTTCTGTTCAGTTAATTTCTCCTCTAAGTCCGTCCATGACTTCAATTTTCCAGCTATAAGGCTGTCAAATTAGGCATGCGCCACGCCTGTGAGAGTTTGAACAAAAAGATGGAACCACGTCGGGTGGGTCCATCTGCCGACAACGTCAATGCTTGTAAAAACTTGAATATTATCATATGGATTCGACAACCCATTGAATTTACCGATGGTTGGTGGGAGTTTCGCCTTTTCCAACGATGCAAAGATCAATTTCTCGTATGAATTTTGACGGCTCTGTTGCTGCTGGCCTATAAACTAGGCTCTAATCATGCTCAGCTGACGAGTTATATGTTATGAGAGCCCGTGGCTTATATACCTCATGATTCTTTGGTAAACGGCCGAATACTGATGAGCTATCACCCTCATGGTGTGTCGGATCAGATTCGTCGGTGCGGGTGTCCCATTTGTCATTCATGTTGTGCGGACCGAGACGATTACGCACCGGGGTTCGCCTATGCGAATGAGCATACTAGTTATCACAGCGTCTTCCTGTGTCAGCGCGCGTGTCTCGCATGGTATTGATACTTTTGTTGTGGACCTCTTCGTGGTGGGGTGATCTATTATGTTGATTTCTATCTGTTCGTTCTAACGGCACATACGAGGGTGCAAGCTCTAGATGAGGAGAACTGTAATCTAGCTGCCTGGGTGTTGGAGTCAACGCAGGAGCTTGTTGCGTCGGGCTTGTGTTGGAGATTATGCTTGTTGTGCGCACATCTGTGCGTAAATAACATTAAGTGTTGCTTGGCTTAAAATGACCATGAGGCGGGAGCACCATGGCTTGTTGGGGTCACGTTCTGGTTGGTACGAGTACCACTAGCGTACGTGGCCCCAAGTTCTGTGTATTCTCCTTCGGCATGCTCGTGAATGGGGTGGTTTTGTAGGTGCGCTTTGTCCACTACCTCTCCCGATTGAGAGTTTGAACTGAAGTGAGGGGAAGTAATTGTTTAATCTGCAATGAGACCGAAAAACCCGAAAAGAAAGAAGATGAAAGTAGTAGTAAAAATCGGTGGGCGCCAATGAAGAAATACCAAATTAATCCGAAGGTTAATTTGTGGGATTAGTCTCGTTCAAAAATGGTTAATCTTCTTTCTTCCTCGCCTAATGACCGCTCGATCCTGGAAAATAACACAACACCGTGTAGCTCGTTACAAGGAGGAGGATTGGGGGGGGGGGGGTTCTCATTGTAACCACCGTCCGATGTGAGAATAAGAACTTGTTTTAAGGATAAGTGTGTATTAAATTTGAGAGTAAGAGATCGATACTTAAACCTGGAGGTGAAACCTTCTATTTATAGCCGAAGAGAGCAACAAAGAAATGGGCTGATGGGCCTTGGGCCCAACGTCGACATCAAGGAATATCTCATTTGTCTCATTGGGCACAACCATTAGTGTTTGCAAGAGAAAAGGAAAGATGGCGCACGATGTTGGATCCACGTGAACGAGATGGCGTCCTTGTTGTCAGGTTTGTCGTCAGCTATTAACGGAGATCATGGAATAGTGAATGGCGCATGGTGATTGGTGACACATCATGTCCTTCTTGTCCCCTACACGATTGTTCATTGTGAGGCTCCATACGACACAATCTGGTGTGCGTCTATTAGCCACATGCTATGTCACTTGTACTGGTCGTACTATGCCTTACTGGCATGCAAAGGCTCGTGCCGCTGAGGCTTGAGTGAATCTGTTGAAAATGACTAAGTATTAAGTTATTTGTTTTAGGTATAACGTTCTGCGCGCGACTCAAGCTGGCCATTGAGCATGTTGGCGTAGGATTTGAGACGATACCCCTTCAAACTTCTAACTAAGGTTGGGGCAATAATTATTAACACGACACGAAAAAACAAGCTTTAGTTCTAGTAGTATACTCTCTGAGTAGTTTCATTTGTTTACCTCGAGCTTTATGTTAATTTTGAATAAGATAAATACACAAAAACAATGTGCTAAATCTATAAACACAAGTGTTAATTTTGAATGAGATAAATATACAAAAGCAATTAAAATAATACAAATTAGGTTATTAGGTATTACTCATATTCGTAAATAAATATAAATAGTCGACCTGAAACACAACCCAAGCACGACACAAATTGAAGCAGACTTGACCCGACCCAAACGTGGCACGGCACGAATAAGGGACTAAACGTAGAATTGTTGGTTAGTTGAGGGATGACATATATACGATCGACATCTGTCTCTCTCGATCTCAATTACTTTTTTAGTTTTTATTAATTCATTCATCTCTCTCTCCTCTCATGACCTAGCCTCCGCCAATCGCCACCGTCATCGTCCTCCAACCACCGTCATCAACCGATCCTAATCCACATCATCGGACGATACTCTCCGTCATCCTCTTAGATTCACCACCATTACATTGCAACTTACCTTCGTCAACACGTTACTCAATCTAGGGTTTTAGACGAAGCAAAAGTAACTAAAATTAGGGTTTTTTATCCCTCCGAATTCGTTGTGTGTGTAATCGGTCACATAATCCACATCAATTTTGCCAGAAATTGACATCGAAATTGTTGTATTTGTTTTGTAAACATGCGAGGGTTGCAGAAATCAAAGAGAGTTTCTTGGGCCTCAGATTAAAATCTGTGTCAGGTATACGTAATATACCCGTTAAAATGTGATTTGAGTTAATTTTAGTTGTTGATTATGTACATAAGTGAGAAGTTGGGGATTTGTTGGACTGTTGATTGATTCTGCAATGATTATTGAGCTGCATTATGACTGCTAAAACTTAAATATTGATACAAGTAATAAAAAGGTTTTCTGATGAAATGATAATACTGTCACCTGTGTTCAAAACATATAATACTGAAATGATAGTGTTATTAATGGGATTTGAGGATGAAGTGTGGTTCTTTTAGTGACAGCAAAATGTGAATGTTATTATTTGTGTTGAATTTGCGTCGAACTTTGTATGGATTGCCAGGAAAATATGAATGTGGTTCTTTTAATGAGATTTGAGGATGAAATGGTCTGTGAATTGAAATACTTGCATAGATGAATTTGTTTACTGCTGAATGTGCATGTTGTTATTGATGATGCTTTGTGGCTTTATACTTGTTTGATAATAAGTTTACTTTGTAGATTGTATGTTCAAAGTGCCAAACGAGGTGAAGGTATGTATAATGTAAGCGGTAAAAATGGTTCAGTTATGCATGCGGTTGTGACTTTTGGTCGATTTCTATTACCGGTAGTTGTTGGTTTTATGGCTAAGTGTGAAGAACCTGTAATCTATTATAGAGCTGCATTTTTACTCTATAACATAAATTAATGATTAAAAGTTTTTTTTTTGATGAAATAACTGTCACTTGTGTTAAAAAAAGTTATAATGCTGAAATGATAATGTTGGTGTCTGATATGGGGCTGACACTGAAATTTGAATGTGTTCTTTTATTGGGATGTGAGGATGAAATGGTTTCTGAATTGGAATACCTGCATCATCTGTGGATGAATTTGTTTACTTCTGAAATGTGCATGTTGTTCTTTGTGGTATTGAAGATGCTTTGTGAACTGTGGCTTAACATTTTGTTGGATGATGATTTATCACTTTTTAAGTTAATGAAATGTGCATGTTGTTCTTTGTTGGTGAAGGAGGGTGCTCTTCTTTGAAATCTATATATCATGCTTGCTTACATGACCTTTGTTGAGTTAATGAAGGTGTTTTTACATGTTTACTCATTTTAACTTGGTGAATTGATGATCTTTCTTGAAATATTTGTGATATAACTGTATTAGTTGTCCTAATGGTATCTTATGAATTTAGTTTGTATTAAGTGAAGGTGGATAATTTGTTTTGTATTGATTGGAGATGCCATAAGAAACCTAGGAAATACTATGTTAGCCTTTTTTATGGGTAGAAGAAAACATATATGATTCTTTTTAATTTATACCTGACGTTGCTAGATATTTGAGGAAGCAGTTAAAATTTCATCTTTAGACGTTTGTGAGAGATAACTTAACAGTAATTTTTGAACTGAGTTTATATAAAGTAAAGTGGATCGTTGATTTTGTATTGCTTGGAGATTTCATAAGAAACCTAGGAAACTATGTTTTCAAAGGCAATAGGTGCACTCAAGGCGGCTAGGCCTCACCCGGAGCTAAGGGGAAAGGTGCAAAAAAAGCGCTACTCTGAATAAAAAAGCGTACATAGAGGAAAAAATACTAAAATATTTATTATGCATTGAATATTGTACTATACTACAAATATATAATAAAGAAAGTGTTATAATTATTAATTAAAATCATCGTTAGGGTCAAAAGTACTAAAGATTAAAACACATACCAAAAGTTCAAAAGTAGAAGCAGCAGAAACTTGAATGTTGTTGCTGTGATTTTGAAGAAAGAAACAGTGAATAGAAGAACATAGAAAGATAGTGTGCGGTTGAGAAGAAACAAATAAAAAACTAACCTTGAATCACATGGCTCATGAGACTAAGTATGAAGAAGAAAGGAAGCGTATTATATAGAGATCGTGGTGCTAATGAGGTAGTGGTGATAATATTATAGTAAAACCAATCCATCTATTATTCACAAGATAAAAAAAAATCAAATACAATAAAATACAAAGATAAGATGGCGCTTTATTAGATAAAGCCCATCTTTTTGAACCTTCTGCACCCGAAACCAAGTGATCACCTGGGTAGTAGAATGCCTAATTTATACCTGATGTTGCTGAATATTTGAGGAAGCAGTTCAAATTACATCTTTAGAGACGTTTGTGAGAAGTAACTAATGGTTATGCCAGTTTCTGCTCCATATTGGAGTTGGAAAAATCTTCAGAAAAAAGTGTGGAATCAGATGCTAACATGAACATAGAGGATACCTGGGGAAAAGTTGCTCTCTGTCTTGACATTTGCTAACATGAACTTAGATAATTGCCACCAATCATTTAATATTCTTTTTAAGAGCCGAAACAGTTGCTCCAAGTTTGCCTTTTTCCCAATTCCTGTTAAATTAGCGGAATCAGTAACCCTATAATAAAAGTGGGTCATATAGGATAGCGTTTAGATGTGCTTTTGTTGTCTGAAGGTCTAGTAATCAGATAATGTTTGAGTATTTGGAAAGTCTGATTATTTAAGGAACTAACTGATAAAATAACCACCTAGAACCTTTTTTCGGTGAAAAAAGATGATGGATTGTAAAATGGAGGTAAAACTAAATAAGTTCCTTCATTTTACATTCTGACAGTTAGTTTTGTTGCAGCTAGTATGAAACTCATTTTATTCGACCCCAGACCCCTAGATAATTCGTGACTCAAAGTCACAATATAAGATAATCAGTCTGAAAACACAAATGTCGAGGGCGAACAAATTAAATCTGAACGTTGCATAAGTTTAGCAAGATCTTATGAAACTCGGTGTGATTAGCGTATGTGTAAAGATTTAAAAGTTTGGGTGGAGCAATGACTGAATTTCTTTTATATGTGTTCTTTTTGTCAGAATAGGCGATGAGGGCAAAACGTTTAATTGGCTAACACTAATGTTTAATTATAGGTAAAGCTGTTCTTATCCGATGAATCTCCATCTCAAGTAGGTTTGGGCGGTCAAGATCATCTCCAAGCAAAGGACTCGTGGTCATGGCATTCGGGTGGAGCAAGTTCTGATGACAATTTGCCACCTGGCTTTGAAGGCATTCAGCCTGCTAACTTATTGCAGAACAAATTGTCTCAAATACCTGTCATCCAGTGGAAATGTCCTTCTAGAGTAAGTTAATTTGTTCAAGCTTTTAAGTTCTTAATATTATGATTGTTGATGTTCTATGACTCACAACCTATGTAGTCAAAACAATAAGGAAATTTTTAAAAATGATTTATTAGGCTATAATGTTATATCGTAATGCAAGTAATTTAGATATAAGCTTAAGTTTTGTGTTGGTTGTGTCCATGTATAATGTATTTTTTAATCCCAAACTATTTTGTCTGAAGTGTTCATATTTGTAGGCCTGTAAACGAACCGAATAAATACATTTTTTTGTTCATGTTCGTTCGTTAAGAAAATGAGTATATTCGTGTTCGATTATGTTCCTTCGTTCAAAATCTAAGCGAACATCAACAAACAAACTTATATGAACGTAATTTTAATAAACATAACAAACACAGATGAAATTAACCAAATATAAACAAACATAAAAGTAGTTGTTTTTAGTAAGTTAGTGATGAATTACGATAAGTGCATTTTGAAAGCCCATTTTTTATCACTAAGAAGCCCAAGTACTTCTATATAACTAGTTAGAAATCCCGTGTAATGTTTATATGTATATAAATATAACTGCTTATGTATTTATTAAAATTTAAACGAACATAAATAAACGGACGTTTACGAACATAAATGAACGAACAAAATGTGTGTTCATGTTCGTTCGTTTAATTAAATGAACAAAAAAATTGTTCATGTTCGTTCGTTTATTTAAATAGACGAATGAACGTCCTGCCGGACAGTTCATGAACGTTCGGTTCGTTTACAGACCTACATATTTGAGATGACTTTCCTTTACAAGTGCATTTGAAAGTTGTGAAAGTTTGCAATAACTTATGCAGTTATATTTTGCATTTTCACTTTTCATATTGTATGCAACTGTAAGGTAGTACAAGATACCGATCAAGTAGCTCTGTTTTTTAACCGAACTTATATTTAACTTCTGCATTTATGTCTTTTGAGAAAATCATACGATGTAGTGGTGCTTAGTACTTGTTATTAACGAAAATAAAATGTTTAGTACTTGTTTAACTTATATTACTGTATGACATGGTGTCGATAAAGTATGAATGTTTATTTAATAATCTGAATGATAGAATTATAATCCAACCAAAACAATGTTAAATGCAAAAGAATGTTTTAAGTTGAATAATTACATCAAAAAACCACTTATATCATAATATACACTTATTCACTTGATTTTAATAAGCGTGTGCCACTCCGATGCGTTTTGATCCTAAAAGCCGATGTGTGAGGCGGGCGTATTACCTATGTGTCGTGTTTGTTATTAAAAAAAATACCAAAAGTTTATTTATAGATAATAAATGAGTAAAATGCCATTTTCATCCCTGAGGTATGGTAAGTTTTGCGATTTTCGTCCAAAAGTTTGTTTTTTCCGCATCCGGATCCAAAAGGTTTGGAATCTTGCCATTTTCATTCGGCTTGTTAACTCCGTCCATTTTTCTCCATTAAGGCAGGGGTATTTTTTGTCTTTTTTGTTAACTCAAAGGGCAATTAGGTCTTTTCACTTTATGTACAAGCATTCAGCATAATGTACAAGTACTCAAAAAACACAAAATACCCTGAAGTTAACAAAAAAGATGAAAATACCCCTGCCTTAACCGAGAAAAAGCATGGATTTAATTAGCCAGATGAAAACGGCAAGATTTCAAATCTTTTGGATCCAGGGACGGATCACGGAAATGACATATTACTCTAAATATGACAGTTGGATGACAGTTGCAAAACATCAGGGACGGAAATGACATATTACTCTAGATAATAATATTTTAATTTGTGAACTTTTAACACTAAATAAGATGTTTTCATCATCTATGGTCAGATTTGTTCAATCGATGTTTGATATGTTCAAATACCCAAACCCATTGCTTACTGACGGTCATTTTGTATGACCGATAACTCACCCATTGCAATCGATGTTTTAATTTGTTCAAATACGAGTCAACACCACACTACATCACGCTTCAGACTGCATAATATGCACATCATGAAACCGCATAGCATCAACTGCAGCAATGCGATCTCATCACCGCGTCTTGTGCATTTCGCGCTTTTAAGACGAAACCAAGCTTATACATCATTATCTACTGAAATTCAACATAATAGTTTGTCCAATCTTTAATTTGTATTAAATTTCACAGTTCATTTTGGATCCCACGTGGCAAGTGGCAGCCGGAGAAGAAAGCAAAGAAGTACAGGTCGAAAGTCAACGTGAGATGAGAGTGCTGGAAGCAATATATCCACGACCATCGGCTGTTCCACCGAAGTTGGTTTTTATATTTTTATATTTATATAAATTTATTATAACCTTTTCCCATTGTAATATATATATTGATATAAAGTTAACTATTGTTTTTGCAGCCCTGCACCAGCAATGGGGGCAGATGAATCGTATTACAATGATCAGCATACTCTCGTGATCCCCGTCACTCCCATTGAAGATGACGACACGCACCTGACACGTCATTGTCATCTATAACACCCCTTTCAACAACCAATGGGATGCCGCCACCTGGGATGGTCCCTGGTGTTGAACCAGATGTAATAACCGCCGCCTATTCCGCCCTAAACACAGCAATGTCGAACACCACTCAAGGAAACCTAATCGACCCAAACCTGCTCATTAAAATTCTCAGCGATCCGGGGTTAATCGAGAAACTAGTCTCGACTCATGGACTGTCAACATCTAGTCAACAAATTTCTCAACTGCCACCTGTCCCCGCCACAGCCGCCAGCGGTATCTTTACCTGACCCATCGATACCCGTCCACACCCGACCAACCCACCTCCCGTTTTCGACACCGTCTTCTAGCGGCACCCATTATGCACCACCAAACAGGGTGGGACCCGTTCCTGTTCATGTACCGGTTCCAGTTCCTGTTTCTGTTCCGAATCTGCAGACGCCTCCACCACCACCACTGCCAGAGGTAAATCCAAATCCGCCAGCTAAGAAGGATATAAACTATTACAAGAGTCTGATTCAGCAGCATGGGGGTGAAAAACCAGATGCGGTGAATAATAACAACAATAATAATAGTAATAACCAGAAAACACGTGATATGAAACCGAAGAGCAATAAGCCGTGTATTTATTTTAATTGCTCAAGGGAATGTCTACACGGTGCAAACTGTGTCTTTCAGCATGATTCTTCTTCATCACAGCGAATTAATAATAGCTTGCAAGAAGCACAAAGTGCAAAAAGAATGAAAATGGATAGGGAAATAACGGGTACATAAATCATCCATTTTTGAGTTGAGTTGAGTTGAGTTGGTGTAAAAGGGTGCATTTTTGTGCTAAATCTGAGTTGTGTGCTCAAACACGTCCCTTTTTTTGTTTTTCTATAATTTAAAATTTTGCTTGATACATACATATGTTGGTTGGTTGATTTACGCATGATGATGGCCTTTTGGGGTCAACACTTTTGATTTTGTTCGTGTTTTGGTTGGTGTTGACCAACCTATCTCTTAATGGCAATGGTACAATTGTTACTTTTTATTTACCAATTTGAGGGGTTGAGAGTTTTGCTGTGGAAATTCTACATAACTTGGTTATGGACAACACTTTGGTTTGATTTTCTTACTTTCTATTAACAAACAAAAACCAGATTAAAATCCAGTGCCTTCCATCTACCAACCATTGCTCATCTCTCTTTCGTCGTCTCCTGCCCAACAAACACCATCACCACCACCACAAAACCATTGAACTCGAAGTCGCCGCCAATTCCCACTACAGGTAGCCGCTGCTCCTTCTCATGTCTAGGGTTAGCAGAAACAAACGCCTCTCGTGACCCTAGACGATGTCACCACCACTATACAATAGGAGTCTATGTTCCTGTTTTAGAGAGCCCATTTAGTATATAAACCATACATTGGTTGCCCATCCAGCTAATATAGGATAAGTCCTATACCTTGCAATAGTTTCAGTCAGTAACATTAGCTATGTTGAAACAAGAGATAAAATTCAAATAATTAGTCTTATTTTGTTTACAACACGTGGATATCCTAAAAACTCATCCCTCGATATTATCTATCAAAGATGGGAAATGTGACACATATAGGTTCTTATTTATGTTAGTATAGATAGATTAGAAGCATAGATTTTGGTTGATATTATTGAATTTAACTAGATAAGTTTTAGAGATGATGAATGTTAGAAGCTTGAAAGTTATTTACTGGAGTTTTATTACTTTTGTTGCTGGAGGAACAAGAATAGGGTTTATTAAGAGTTAATTACATTTTTTGTTCTTGTGGTTTGTTGAAAACAACCATTACAATTCATTAGTTTAAAAATTGCTAAAATAGTGTCTATGCTTTCATTTTTGTAACATTTACGTCATCCTATTATTTTGTTAGTTTATTTGAAATGACCATAATGGTCCTGTTATTAAAATTAAAATAAATAAAGAGTTAGTTACGTTTTTCGTCCCTGTAGTTTGTTAAAAATAACCATTACATTCCATTGGTTTAAAAATTGCCAAAACAGTACCGTATCATTCACTTTACTTTTCACTCTCCTCGTTTCTTCGAATCCTGCCAGAACATCACATGCTCTAACTCCACAACTCTGTTCCGACGACTTAGTTTCACCACCGCTCTCGCCCGTCGTATCACCGCAACCGGATCTCCTACGTCACCTCCACCGGCGTCAGATCTCTCCCCGTCAACCGGAGACACCAGAATCGAAATCGCCGATCACCTAACTTTCCCTATCACAATCGAAATTGCCGACCACCTAATATTCCCCATCACAATCGACGTCAGTGGGAAAACTTGAGGCCTACCCGAAAAACTTGAGGGGAGGAGATGAAGTCTGGGCGGTGTCCTAAGTAGTGGTCAGAATTGGTAGAATTCATCGGTAGAAAAGGAGTTGGCCGATGATATGTCTGAAGAGAATGACCATGGGATGTTGGGGTAGGGGTGGGTTGTTGTAACAACAACCAAATAATCTCACACGCCATCTTGGCGGGGGTTCGGGGGCAGCGCCCCTGAGAAGCAGGGTCCTAGGGGCAGCAGCCCCTAGCAGGGTCCAAGGGCAGAGCCCCTGGCTGGGGTTGAGCTTTAGAAATTTTAGACAAAGTCCTTTATAAGAAAAATGCTTCAGAAATTTAAATCTGGAATAAAAAATTAAAAAATAAAGGAAAAAGCAACTGTCGCGGCCGCGACAGGTTTTGAGAGGAGGGTCCCGGGGCTCGAGCGAGCCCTGGCTTGCCGGACACTTCTAACGCCACGTGTCACACACGTGGCACACCTACAGTGGTGACTGATCAAACCTAGCCGTAGCTAGGGTTCCCTCGCGGAACGCGAGAGGCCAGGCCTCACCGGTCGCGGGGCGCGAGCCGACCTTGGATCAGCCTATAAAAGGAGGCCAGTGGCCTCAGTCTCGTTGTTCAATTCTTTACTTTCTCTCAGTCCCTATAATAACTAAACGTTGCTCGATATAATACCCCTAAATAGCAAAGCTCTGCTACGTTGTAAGTACTTAAACCCCTGTTCACCAATTTGTCACCCGACCTGGTTGACATAGGACCCAACGGTGTATGTCGAGGCTCTGTCAGACTAAGCCGTCGGAGTTCTGTCCTGTGATGTATGGCTAAAAGTGACTTATCCTACCCGGTTGACATAGGACCCACCGTGTATGTCGAGGCTCTATCAGACTAAGCCGTTGGAGTTCTGTCCGCGATGTATGGATTAATGTGACTTGGGTTATTTTACTAACACGCGAGCATTGTGTGTTTTAATAGATAACAATCAGGAATAGTTGCCAGAAAACCAGTAAGATTACCAAAGATACCAATGTGAGTACATTCTCTTTTTCTCACCGTTTGTGAGTCAAACTGTTTTACAAAACCTCAAATGTTTTAGTTATACTTAACAGTGATTGAGTCTTTGTGTTCTACCAATGCTGCCGGTATGTGGGGTTTTGTATACACTACTGAATATAGCGTTGCTATTGGACGACGAGTTAGCCAATAGTAATATGACCACAGTCAACATGACAAATACTGAATGAGTACTTGGGTAGTAGTAAACATTGTAATCGCTCTTAATACAGTGAAGTATAATATTGTGTCATTATGTAAAATGGAATGTACTCGCCAGTATTTCTTGCTGATAAAAATGTTTTTGAAACGCGTTTCAGGTAACTTAATGTGAAGCTAGAAGAAGCCAGCTATGGAGCACTGAAGGCTTTAAGAAAGTGGCTATAAAAGTTACCTACATAAAAGTTTATGTTTTCAGAAATTAGGGTTTACCCCTACAACATTGTTATGAATAAAATAAGGGTTTTATCCCTTTAGTTTATCAATAATATCTAGTGTTTAAACTCTGAAATTTATTTCCTAACTACGATTCTGATGTTTAAATTCCGCTGCTAAATTAATAAACACCGATACCACCAGCTGCTGGTTCTCGCGACCCCCGCTCCCGGGAATAGGGGTCGGGGTTGCTGTCACACCCCAACCGATGGCGGAAACATCAGGATGAGACGAAAACGGGATTGCTCATTGCTCACAACATTAATAAGTGACATAATTAATTAAACCATATTTCATTTCATAAGAATTGTCAAATACATCAATGTAACAAAACAAAGAAACAACATAACATTTGCAAAGTCATAACAAAATTGATACATCGACATTAAACCTAACGTCTAATTTGTGTGTATCTAGTCCTTGCTATATTGTTTCATAGCATCATCTCCTTCAACCTGTAACATGTTTTAAAATAATGTCAATGCAAAAGCAAAGGCGAGTACACAAGTTTAGGCATAGCATACGTATACGAATAAGTTTAAACAATCCTCATGGCAACCAAATCTATACAAGAGCAATATCAAGGCATGCAATACTAATAATCAAACCCTTAACGCAATCACGATGTTTTAACATGACCTCACGAATAACACAATGGAGGTGGATGGGTGAATTCCTACAGCGCTAAGCATGTCAAACAAAGGCTAAAAATAGTTAATGACTAAAGCATAGCATAACGAATATCCAAGACAAGCATCAAGTATAAGATTCAAGTTTTCATGTATATGGGATCGTTTGTGTGTTCCATAAAGTTTAAGTGTTCGTGATTTTGTATATAGAAACATGTTACACCCGAAAAGTGTTATAAACAAAAGTGGGTCGAGTGTACTCACGGTTTTGCTAGTCTTTTCTACACTTGACAATCGTGATGTCGTTGGTTCGAGGATGACGCCGAATTATCCTACAAGAGGAAACGAGGCGTATGAGTATAGAGTTTCAACGGGAGATTAGGAGTATTCGAGCATGATTAAAAATAAGTTTGATAAAGTATTATGATACGAAAGTATTCACTAACGAGTTGGATGTGATTTCATAGGTTGGGACCTATTAGAATCGTGACAAGGAATTACATACTTTAGTGTTAAACTTAATAACTTGATAGGTGATTATAAGTTCATTATCAAGGTTTCGGTTTTAGAATTATAATATAGTTATATATATATCATTATAATCATGTAGGAGGTGGGAGGATGAACCATCCACTTTGTAACCTCTAGTGTCATGTATGTCAAGTATGAGGTGGGAGGTTAAACCATCCACTTTGAACCTCGAATTATGTTCACCACTACACAAGTTACCATTGGTAACAAGGAGGGTACAAGACTATATACTATACAAGAATGTAAAGACAAGAATGATAAGGTGTCATCTAGATACCAAGTAGCCAAGTATTCAACACCCCGACGAGCACACGAGGACAATCGTCAATGGCTTTGTGGGGTTGAGACACTTTAGGTCTAGCAAACTAGTTTGGGATCTTGATGAAAATAATCAACTGACGTGTGGTCTCAAGTTAGGATAGCCCAAGCTTCCTTGTGGACACACATGAACAAGCATAATAGCTTGCATCACTTGTGAGCTTAATGCTCTTCAAAAACAGAAAGTTTAGGGTGTTAAAACAGCCCTTAATTCATGTTAACAAGCTTGGTTAGGCTTTACTAATCATAAGCTTGATTGTAAGCACAAGAACACAAGTTTGTTGAAGTTAAAACACAAGTTTAATAAAAGTTTAGACAAAACAGAAAGTTTGTGGACATTTTGGGGCATTTCCAGGTCTGGATTCTCCATGGAGAACCCTAGGAATTCAACCCAAAGTTTACCCAAGCAAGTAGGAAAAAGAATGGAGTGATTTCGTTAAGAAATGAGTGAGTTACACTCACTTTAGTGAAGATGAGTAATTCTGCTCGAACTGTAATTTTGCAGCTGATTTGGAAGGTTTTGAGGGAGATTAAAGTGTAAAAGTGCTTGGATTAGAGGTGGGTTTTATAGAGGAAGGATTAGGGTTAGTTAGTTGAAGTTTAGGTGGGTAATTAATGGCTTAAAAGTGGTTTAAACTCAAAAAAACCGCCCAAAAAGGGCTGGTTGCCTTGCTGGTCGCGATCAGCATCAGCCGAACAAAGCATAAAGGCTTTGCGGCTCTGGTTCTGTTCAGATATTAGGCTGCTGGTGGAGTGGTTAAGGCCTTGGTTATTGAACCGGGGATCTCGGGTTCGAGTCCCGCGGATTCCTGGTTTTTAGTATTTTTATTTTATTTTTTTTATTAAATAACTCATTAAATTAGTTTCATAAATGGCAGGAATGGTCCCTGCAGTTCAAGAATTCAAGAATTGCAGTTTGGACCTTGGACTTATTTAAAGAAAGATATATATGTATTAACATATAATCTTAAATGTTAATATATTTATAAAATAGCATTTTAATTGTTGTAAAAATAAATTAATTAATTTTATTAACTAATTTAATTAATTAACTTAGTAAATGAATAGATAATTATATTTTCGTAACGAATTTAGTTTAACGATTACGAGTTTCACGTTTGAGTCTCGATTACGCAGACATACCATGTTTGCAAGTTATCACACGTTTACGATTGAGAGTACCACGAATACGTTTACACGTTTAAAGTATGAACAAGTATAAGTGTAACATGACTATAATTAACATAATATTGTTAAAATACGAGTTTATCATTACGATTCAAGTCTCGGTTTTCCACGTTTACAACGAAAGACGAATACAAGATACAATGCTTACTAAAAAATAGAAGTACGATACAAAGTTTCCAAATATAGAAAGTATAGAAACGCGGGGCGTTACAGTCTCCCCTCCTTTAGGAAATTTCGTCCTGAAATTTAGGAAGATGTAACGAAGAGATACGGATACTTAGTCTTCATATCACTTTCAAGTTTCCAAGTGAATTCGGCGCCACGTTTACCTTCCCATCGAACCTTGACAATAGAATACGACTGCGCCTCAGTTGCTTGGTTCCTCGGTCTATTATTTCGACCGGTTTCTCCACGAAGTGCAAAGTATCATTGATTTGAAGATCTTCGAGTGGAACTTGGAGTCCTTCTTCAGCTAGACACTATTTTCAAATTTGAAACATGAAACACAGGATGCACGTTGCTGAGCGCTTGAGGTAGATCCAGTCGATAGGCTACCTTGCCAATCCTTTAGAGAATCTTGAAAGGACCCACATAGCAAGGAGCGAGTTTGCCTTTCTTACCAAAACGAACAACACCTTTCCAAGGTGCAACCTTGAGAAGTACGTGGTCACCTATGTCGAATTCCAAAGGTTTGCGTCTTCTATCAGCATAGCTCTTTTGTCGGCTTCGAGCTTTGAGCAAGTTGTCACGAATCTGTAGGATCTTGTCCGTCGTCTCTTGTATAAGTTCGGGACCGGTGAGTTGTACGTCTCCGATCTCGTGCCAACAAATAGGCGAACGGCACTTGCGACCGTACAGTGCTTCAAATGGAGCCATTTGAATACTTGCGTGATAGCTGTTGTTGTACGAGAATTCTACCAAGGGTAAGTGCAAATCCCAGTTGCCGCCAAAATCGATTACGCATGATCGAAGCATATCCTCTAGAGTTTGAATAGTACGCTCGGTCTGACCGTCAGATTGAGGATGAAAAGCGGTGCTAAGATTCAAACGAGTGCCAAGGGCGGATTGGAAAGTTTGCCAAAGGCGAGAAGTGAAACGAGCATCGCGATCAGAAATAATATCAAGAGGAGTCCCGTGTCGACTAATGATTTCACTCGTGTAGATACGAGCCAATTTCTCGACTTTGTAATCTTCACGAATGGCGAGGAAGTGTGCAGATTTGGTCAAACGATCGATGATAACCCAAATGTTGTCGTGACCAGACGAGGTACGAGGAAATTTCGTGATGAAATCCATGGCTATGCTCTCCCATTTCCAGACAGGAATTTCTGGTTATTCTAGCAAACCGGAGGGACGTTGATGTTCTGCCTTAACTTTGGAACACGTAAGGCATTTAGAGACGTAGAGAGCGATATCACATTTCATTTCAGACCACCAATAGGATGCGCGCAGGTCATGGTACATCTTATCAGCTCCAGGATGAACGGAGTATCAGGATTTATGAGCTTCGTCCATCAAAGTAGTCCGAAGATTGAGACGATCGGGGATCCAAATGCGACTATGGTAGTAAAGAATACCATCAGGCTTAGCTTCGAGTGGGTTTTCGATTCCACAATTCAACTCGTTATCGAGGTTACCCTCGTTAATGACGGAAATTGTGCTTGTCGAATCAACTCGTTGAGTTTTCCCACGATTTGGTAGCAACGAGCACTCTTGACATGAGTCTTACGACTAAGTGCATCGGCCACGACATTCGCCTTACCAGGGTGGTAGCAGATATCACAATCGTAGTCGTTTAACAATTCTACCCAACGACGTTGACAAATGTTGAGTCCCTTTTGATCAAAGATGTGTTGGAGGCTCTTATGGTCGGTAAAGACCGTACACTTTGTACCATAAAGGTAGTGTTGCCAAATCTTTAATGCAAAAACAACTGCACCAAGTTCAAGGTCGTGAGTAGTATAGTTTTTCTCATGAATTTTGAGTTGTCTCGACGCGTAAGCGATTACTTTGTCCCGTTGCATGAGAACACAACCCAGACCCTGGTTAGAGGCATCGCAATACACGACGAAATCGTCGTTCCCATCGGGGAGAGTGAGGATAGGAGCATTATAAAGCATGTCCTTGAGCGTTTGGAAAGATTCCTCTTGTTCGGGACCCCAAACAAAAGGTTTATCTTTTTGGACCAACGAAGTCAAAGGAACGGCAAACTTCGAGAAGTTCGAGATGAAACGGCGATAATACCCAGCTAGGCCAAGAAACGAACGAATTTCAGAGGGCGACTTAGGTGCAATCTAATTCTTCACAGCTTCTATCTTTGCAGGGTCAACATGAATACCAAGTTCATTGACGGTGTGACCTAAGAATTGAACCTCTTTTAGCAAAAATTCACACTTGGAGAATTTGGCATAAAGACGTTCGGTTTGCAAAAGCTGAAGAATACGACGCAAATGTCGTCCATGTTCTTCTTTCGTCTTGGAGTAGATTAGGATATCGTCGATGAATACAATGACGAAATGATCGAGAAAAGGCTTACACACGGTTCATGAGATCCATAAACACTGCAGGAGCGTTGGTCAAACCAAAAGGCATGACCACGAACTCGTAGTGTCCATAACATGTGCGAAATGCGGTTTTGGGTACATGTTCCTCGGAAACCCGAAGTTGATGATAGCCAGAACGGAGGTCAACCTTTGAAAAGCACTTCGCGCCTTGCAATTGATCGAAGAGATCGTCAATACGAGGAAGTTGGTATCAGGTTTTTTACTGTAAGTTTATTAAGCTCACGATAATCAATGCACATCCGAAAAGACCCATCTTTCTTCTTGACGAACAACACGGGAGCGCCCCAAGGGGAAGTACTAGGGCGTATAAAGCCTTTATCAAGAAGCTCTTGAAGTTGGCTTGATAGCTCTTGCATCTCCAAGGGTGCTAAACGATAGGGAGCTTTCGCAACAGGAGTTGCGCTAGGGATCAGATCATCGACAGCTCAAGGAGGCGGAGGACCTGGGAGATCCTCGGGGAAAACAGAAGGAAACTCACAAACGACAGGAACATCACTTATGCTAGGACCTTTGTCTTTCTTTTCCACAACGTGGGCGAGAATGGAAAAGTACTCCTTACGCAAGTACTTGTTCGCTTTGATGCACGACATAAGCTTGAGACCCTTAGAAGGTTTCTCACCATAGACGTGTAAAGAGTCACCTTGAGGTAGGGGAAGACGAATGAATTTCTCAGAACAAATGACTTCAGCACAAACTCGCTTAAGCCAGTCCATGCCTACTATGACATCAAAGCTACCTATTTGCATAGGTATGAGGTCGATGGAAAACTTATGATCGTTTAAGATTAGGGAGCAACTAGAAAGAATAGAGTCAACGTAGATCGTCTTACCATTAGCGACTTCGACAGCAAAAGGATTAGGCATTTTAGTTTGTTCGCACTTAAAGCAAGGGTTCAAATTCAACGGATACAAAACTTCTATCCGCGCCAGTATCAAACAGACAAGTAGCATAGATATGGATCACAAGGAACGTACCAGTGATGACATCATTCGAACTTTGGGCTTGAGCTGAGGTGAGAACAAAAGCTCGTCCTTTCGCAGGTTCGATTTGTTGTTGCTGCTGGTTGTTGCTGCGTTTCGGGCAAACGTTGGCGAAATGGTTAGGATCGCCACAATTGTAGCAGGTTCGACCAGGTGTAGCTTGGGGTTGGCGGTTTGGGTTAGGATTGGGTAAAAAGGGCTTGGGTTTACTGGTTCTGGGGTAGGCGACAGTAGTTGGAGAGGTGTCCCAACCTATTACAGTTGGCACATTTTCGGCATGAGGTGCCAACAGGGTGATGGTAGTTGCAAGTGGTACACTTGGGGTGAGAGCCAATGTAACCTTGTCCAGGTTGGTTGGTGTTTTGGGTAGTGGTGACGGCGTTTAGTGGTGCAGGGGAAGGCGGAGTGACGACCGCATTGTTTTGAGAAGAAGCCTTCCGCTTCTTATTCTTGTTGTGGGGCTTTTTGGCTGGAGGGTAGGTGATTCGGTGGTGTTGGCAATGGCTTGGTGCGCATGCTTCGTAGGGACCTTGTCGTAGGCCCCCTGAAGGATGCAGTTAAGGTTGAGTTGGAGGGTTATGGCATAGGCTTCCTCGAGGGTTTTCGGGTTGGCTGCGGCTACATGGTTCATGATCACCGGTGAGAGGCAACGGATGAGCTTGGCGATTGACTTGGGAACAGTATCGACTTGCCCAGGGCAAATGATACTTAACTGTTTGAAGCGCGCGATCAATCCTTCAGCGTCGCTCCCCTGTTGTGTGAGATTCCAGAACTCGTTTTCAAGTTTCTCGGTCTCATGGGGAGGACAGAATTGCTCCTTCATGAGCTCCTTAAGCTCTTACCAAGTCATCGCGTGGGCTGCTTCGTTGCCACGCGTGTTTCGTTCGGTGGTCCACCACTCGAGGGCTCTCTTGCGAAAGACCCCAGTGGCATTAAGGGTTCGGAGTTCCTCAGGGCAGCCGCCCTGAAGGAAGATAAGCTCCATTGAATCAAACCAGTTGATCATGGCGGTAACACCGTCCATGCCTGTGAATTCCATTGGTTTACAAGCCATGAAATGCTTGAATTGGTAAGATGGTTTGGGGGTATCGGCTTTGGAATCAGTGGATGATTTAGGTGTGGCTTCGGCGTGTATGGTTGGATTTGGCTAACAATGTCGGGTATTATCTTAGCCATTTGCCCGGCCATTTGCTCCGAAACGAGCCCAATCAGTTCTTGCTTCGATATCGAGGCCTCGTTGTTGGATTCCTTCTTGGAAACCCGACTTCTTGGACTTTTTTGGATGGTTCAACGACTTATGGAAAGGAGGCATCTAGAGGTTGTAAACAAGAAAAAGCATGAGACTTGATCGTAATAAGAGAAAATAGGTTTTGCATGCATGAGTAAGAATAAAGTTCACATAGTTTCACATAAGAAGCATGTGTTCATCAAGTATGGTTCACATAGTTTGCATGAGTTCAACAAGTATAACACGTATACTCACGTATGAATACAAATAAAGAGTATAAATTTAGTTTGTTCACAAGGATAGTATTGTTTTTTATTGCGATAAACGTGCGAGTGTGTAACGGTTTGAAATGAACGAGGTAACAAGTATTAAAACACATAAAATTTGAGTCACATAAAAAGAATAGGCTCATAAAACATGGGAATGATTCGGGTAGAGAATCGTCGACAATTCCAAAGTGAATCGAAGATCTTTTCGAATTAGAGAAACGTGCTTTGGCCTATAGGTAAAATACTCTCATCGAGAAGCGACTAACGACATTTTACCCTTCCAGTTACTACACGTATCTAACCGATCGGAAAATCGAGACTTTGGCGAGAGCGAAAATCAAGGAATGGGACTTAATTGACAAGGTGCGGGTTTCACCCCTAACTTGAGATTTCGTACCCTAAGTGTGGTTGGTACTTACCAAATGAAGAGCAAATTACGATTCGTTGGTAAGGGTCCACTAGAGTTTTGAGTTGGAAATTTTCCATCAAGGTTTGGATTTCACTCCTAACTTGATGGCATAATTGCGTGGAAAAAGAATAAGTATAGCGGATTGAGTCGTTCACCAAATTGCGGTTTTCACACTATTTTAGTGAAGTGTCTCGTTTATATTACGAGTGTCTTCAAGCTTCCAAACGTGTATTATGTAAAAGTGTCTTAGGAAGACACTGTCACACCCCAACGATGGCGGAAACATCGGGATGAGACGAACAAATTGCTCAAAACTTCATAACGCTATGTGACAATATAGATTAAATTCAAATTTCATTCAAGACTAAATTGTCATACAAAAATTCCAAATAATAGTCAACAATTGTTTCAAAACGACATAACATCAAAATAGATAAATTAATCTAGGTGTTTATCTAAGTCACCTAAATCTTGTTTCATCTTGTAACATCACCTCATCAATCAACCTGCAACATGTATTAAAATATATCAACAAAAAGTTGGCGAGCATACAAGTTTTGTTACATAGCATAATATAGAATAAATTTTTTTAAAGTCTCATATCCAACATGAACCATAATATGCAAGTTTACTAGCATGCCGAAACGGTGTACCATATGTTCAAACCCAAGAATCCAACGCGTTAAACTAGCCTATCCCAATAGAGTAGCGGGAGGTTAACATGTTTAACTTAACAATACCCCAAGTTTCGTGGGCGGTGCGTTAATCCTATAGCGCTTAATTGTTAAGGTAGGCTAGCAAAGTTAATGAAGCATATATCGACACAAATAGTTTACATTAGCATAACAAGCTTTAAACAAGCATCACATAGTCTCATGTTAAGCATGGATAGAGATTAAAATAGTTTAAGTGTCGTGCGATTTTGTATAAAGTACATGTTGCACCCAAAGTGTAAAAAGGAAAAAGGATCGAGTATGCTCACGATTTTGCAAGCTTTCCCACTTGAAATCCCGCGAACGTTGTTGGTTGATGGATTAGTTTCGAGCACCTTGTCCTTCTACACGAAGAAACATAGGCATGTGAGTATTGGAAATTAACGAAAGGTTATGGATTCAGAATTAAAATAACGTGAAATTAGTATATGAAGTAATCATCTTGTATTCATAACACTTGTTCTTGACACTATAGAACCTCAAGGGTTTGGTATGTTTTTATGGATTCAAAGATCCATTAGAATCGAAACAAGTGTATGGTCTTTAGATGATGTAACCTACTATTTTGACAAATGACCACTTGGTCATCATCAAGAGTTCGATTCTTTGATAATGTATAAGTATTATATAGTGTACATTAAGTCATATAGGTCAAGCATGAGGTAGGAGGTTGAACGATCCATTTAGGAACCTCTTTGTAGTTTACATAAGTCAAGTAGGAGGTGGGAGGATTTACCATCTACTTAAGACCTCTTTGGATTCACCACTACACATGTGTCTTAGACACAAGGAGGGTTATGAACTTACAAGAAAAGAATGAAATGAGACAACTAAGCTATGAAAATCATCAAGTAGTGTGTGGATTCAATGGTGGATAGCCCAAGCTAGTCCAAATATCACACATTCATCAAGCTTAACTTGAACACTACTTGTGGGTGTAAACCCTAGTCGAAAACAGAAAGTTTGTGATGTTTTAACCTCTAATTTGACATGTCTCAACCTTGTTTTTAAGCCTAACCAACCACATATAGTGTTGTAAGCATTAGGACATAGGTTTGAGATGAGTTGAACTCAAGTTAAACAAGTTTTATAAAAGTTTGAAAATATAAATCAAAACAGTCCACTTTGGAGCCTTTTTCGTGACATTCCAGGGCCTGATTTTCTATGGAAAACCATTGGAGATGTGCACAAGGTCAAACCAAGCAAGTGGGAAAAAGAATGGAGTGTTTTCGTTGAGAAACGAGTGAGTTACACTCACTTTAGTGAAGAAGAGTAATTCTGCCCGAATTTGAAACTTTTAGCTTGATTATGGAGGATTAGAGAGTGTTTTGATGATTAGAAAAGTGTAAAAAGGCTTGGAGAATGATGGGTTTTTATAGGGAAGGATTAGGGTTGGGTTTGGTGAAGTATTAAATGTTAAACATGTTTAAAACTCAAAACAAACACAAAAAACCCGCCTAAATTCACTGCTGGAGGGGCTGGTCGCGCTGCTGGTCAGCCTCTGATAACGAGTGTTTAAATGAATTTTGAGCTGGGATATGTTTAATGAGAGGCTTTGGTGGAGTGGCTGAGGCGTTGTTTGTTGAACCGGGTGACCCGAGTTCGAGTCCCGGGGCACCGGTTTTGGTTATTATTATTATTTTTTTATTAAAAGCATTATATTACTTATAATTATGAACATAAATGGTCCCTGCAAGTTCTAAAATCATTAAATTACCAATTAAACCCTTAACTTTATTATTTTTATAACATTCCACCATTAAACTTCCTAATCTACTAAATTATTATATATATATATATATATATATATATATATATAAAGAAATTAACTTTTTAATTTATTTTTTTAAAGGTTAAATTAATTTAATTAATTAACGAACTAGTAATCATATACGTAACAAGTTGAATGAAATTAGTTTAATGAGTATCAAGTTTCATTGCGTAATAACAAATTGAGATTTTGGATAATATGATGCTCCAACATGATTAAAATAGTTTCGTTCTCATTATGATCGATAGTCTCGATTACAAATAAAAAAACGAAAGTCGATTACGAAGAGAGTACAAGGGGCGCTTTCTAATTATGGAAATACGAAAAACCGGGCGTTACAGACACCATGTATATGTATTAAGACCAAAAGGAAAGAGAGAAGCAAAGTAGGAAGCATAAAGTTTTAAGCATAATCAAGAATGGTCACAACGGGTACTTAGAACTATAGACTAGGTAGAACATGGCAATTCTACCTAATTCCCTATAGTTATGGCTCTGATACCAATCTGTCACACCCCAACCGATGGCGGAAACATCGGGATGAGACGAAAACGAGATTGCTCATTGCTCACAACATTAATAAGTGACAATAATTAATTAAACCATATTTCATTTCATAAAATTGTCAAATACATCAATGTAACAAAACAAAGAAACAACATAACATTTGCAAAGTCATCACAAAATTGAGACATCGACATTAAACCTAACGTCTAATTTGTGTGTATCTAGTCCTTGCTATATTGTTTTCATAGCATCATTCCTTCAACCTGTAACATATTTTAAAATAATGTCAATGCGAAAGCAAAGGCGAGTACACAAGTTTAGGCATAGCATAGTATACGAATAAGTTTAAAACAATCCTCATGGCAACCAAATCTATACAAGAGCAATATCAAGGCATGCAATACTAATAATCAAACCCTTAACGCAATCACGATGTTTTAACATGAGCTCACGAATAACACGATGGAGGTGGATGCATGAATTCCTATAGCGCTAAGCATGTCAAACAAAGGCTAAAAATAGTTAATGACTAAAGCATAGCATAACGAATATCCAAGACAAGCATCAAGTATAAGATTCAAGTTTTGATGTATATGGGATCGTTTGTGTGTTTCATAAAGTTTAAGTGTTCGTGATTTTGTATATGGAAACATGTTACACCCGAAAAGTGTTATAAACAAAAGTGGGTCGAGTGTACTCACGGTTTTGCTAGTCTTTTCTACACTTGACAATCGTGATGTCGTTGGTTCGAGACGACGCCGAATTATCCGACAAGAGGAAACGAGGCGTATGAGTATAGAGTTTCAACGGGAGATTAGGAGTATTCGAGCATGATTAAAAATAAGTTTGATAAAGTATTATGATATGAAAGTATTCGCTAGATGTAACACTATTCTTGACACTATAGTACTCTTACGAGTTGGATGTGATTTCATAGGTTCGGGACCTATTAGAATCGTGACGAGGAATTACATACTTTAATGTTAAACTTAATAACTTGATAGGTGATTATAACTTCATTATCAAGGTTTCGGTCTTAGAATTATAATATAGTTATATATTATCATTATAATCATGTAGGAGGTGGGAGGATGAAGCATCCACTTTGTAACCTCTAGTGTCATGTATGTCAAGTATGAGGTGGGAGGTTAAACCATCCACTTTGAACCTCGGATTATGTTCACCACTACACAAGTTTACAAGGTACAAGAACTATATACTATACAAGAATGTAAAGACAAGAATGATAAGGTGTCATCTAGATACCAAGTAGCCAAGTATTCAACACCCCGACGAGCACACGAGGACAATCGTCAATGGCTTTGTGGGGTTGAGACACTTTAGGTCTAGCAAACTAGTTTGGGATCTTGATGAAAATAATCAACTGACGTGTGGTCTCAAGTTAGGATAGCCCAAGCTTCCTTGTGGACACACATGAACAAGCATAATAGCTTGCATCACTTGTGAGCTTAATGCTCTTCAAAAACAGAAAGTTTAGGGTGTTAAAACAACCCTTAATTCATGTTAACAAGCTTGGTTAGGCTTTACTAATCATAAGCTTGATTGTAAGCACAAGAACACAAGTTTGTTGAAGTTAAAACACAAGTTTGATAAAAGTTTAGACAAAACAGAAAGTTTGTGGACATTTTGGGGCATTTCCAGGTCTGGATTCTCCATGGAGAACCCTAGGAATTCAACCCAAAGTTTACCCAAGCAAGTAGGAAAAAGAATGGAGTGATTTCGTTAAGAAATGAGTGAGTTACACTCACTTTAGTGAAGATGAGTAATTCTGCTCGAACTTGTAATTTTGCAGCTGATTTGGAAGGTTTTGAGGGAGATTAAAGTGTAAAAGTGCTTGGATTAGAGGTGGGTTTTATAGAGGAAGGATTAGGGTTAGTTAGTTGAAGTTTAGGTGGGTAATTAATGGCTTAAAAGTGGTTTAAACTCAAAAAAACCCGCCCAAAAAGGGCTGGTTGCCTTGCTGGTCGCGATCAGCATCAGCCGAACAAAGCATAAAGGCTTTGCGGCTCTGGTTCTGTTCAGATATTAGGCTGCTGGTGGAGTGGTTAAGGCCTTGGTTATTGAACCGGGGATCTCGGGTTCGAGTCCCGTGGATTCCTGGTTTTTAGTATTTTTATTTTATTTTTTTTATTAAATAACTCATTAAATTAGTTTCATAAATGGCAGGAATGGTCCCTGCAGTTCAAGAATTCAAGAATTACAGTTTGGACCTTGGACTTATTTAAAGAAAGATATATATGTATTAACATGTAATCTTAAATGTTAATATATTTATAAAATAGCATTTTAATTTTTGTAAAAATAAATTAATTAATTTTATTAACTAATTTAATTAATTAATTTAATTAATTAATTTAATTAATTAACTTAGTAAATGAATAGATAATTATATTTTCGTAACGAATTTAGTTTAACGATTACGAGTTTCACGTTTGAGTCTCGATTACGCAGACATACCATGTTTGCAAGTTATCACACGTTTACGATTGAGAGTACCACGAATACGTTTACACGTTTAAAGTATGAACAAGTATAAGTGTAACATGACTATAATTAACATAATATTGTTAAAATACGAGTTTCTCATTACGATTCAAGTCTCGGTTTTCCACGTTTACAACGAAAGACGAATACAAGATACAACGCTTACTAAAAAATAGAAGTACGATACAAAGTTTCCAAATATAGAAAGTATAGAAACGCGGGGCGTTACACTCTCCCCTCCTTTAGGAAATTTCGTCCTGAAATTTAGGAAGATGTAACGAAGAGATACGGATACTTAGTCTTCATATCACTTTCAAGTTTCCAAGTGAATTCGGCGCCCCGTTTACCTTCCTATCGAACCTTGACAATAGGGATACGACTGCACCTCAGTTGCTTGGTTCCTCGGTCCATTATTTCGACCGGTTTCTCCACGAAGTGCAAAGTATCATTGATTTGAAGATCTTCGAGTGGAACTTGGAGTCCTTCTTCAGCTAGACACTTTTTTCAAATTTGAAACATGAAACACAGGATGCACGTTGCTGAGCGCTTGAGGTAGATCCAGTCGATATGCTACCTTGCCAATCCTTTCGAGAATCTTGAAAGGACCCACATAGCGAGGAAGGAGTTTGCCTTTCTTACCAAAACGAACAACACCTTTCCAAGGTGCAACCTTGAGAAGTACGTGGTCACCTATGTCGAATTCCAAAGGTTTGCGTCTTCTATCAGCATAGCTCTTTTGTCGGCTTCGAGCTTTGAGCAAGTTGTCACGAATCTGTAGGATCTTGTCCGTCGTCTCTTGTATAAGTTCGGGACCGGTGAGTTGTACGTCTCCGATGTCGTGCCAACAAATAGGCGAACGGCACTTGCGATCGTACAGTGCTTCAAATGGAGCCATTTGAATACTTGCGTGATAGCTGTTGTTGTACGAGAATTCTACCAAAGGTAAGTGCAAATCCCAGTTGCCGCCAAAATCGATTACGCATGATCGAAGCATATCCTCTAGAGTTTGAATAGTACGCTCGGTCTGACCATCAGATTGAGGATGAATAGCAGTGCTAAGATTCAAACGAGTGCCAAGGGCGGATTGGAAAGTTTGTCAAAGGCGAGAAGTGAAACGAGCATCGCGATCAGAAATAATATCAAGAGGAGTCCCGTGACGACTAATGATTTCACTCGTGTAGATACGAGCCAATTTCTCGACTTTGTAATCTTCACGAATGGCGAGGAAGTGTGCAGATTTGGTCAAACGATCAATGATAACCCAAATGCTGTCGTGACCAGACGAGGTACGAAGCAATTTCGTGATGAAATCCATGGCTATGCTCTCCCATTTCCAGACAGGAATTTCTGGTTGTTCTAGCAAACCGGAGGGACGTTGATGTTCTGCCTTAACTTTGGAACACGTAAGGCATTTGGAGACGTAGAGAGCGATATCACGTTTCATTTCAGACCACCAATAGGATGCGCGCAAGTCATGGTACATCTTATCAGCTCTAGGATGAACGGAGTATCGGGATTTGTGAGCTTCGTCCATCAAAGTAGTCCGAAGATTGAGACGATCGGGAATCCAAATGCGACTATGGTAGTAAAGAATACCATCAGGCTTAGCTTCGAGTGGGTTTTCGATTCCACAATTCAACTCGTTATCGAGGTTACCCTCGTTAATGACGGCAAATTGTGCTTGTCGAATCAACTCGTTGAGTTTTCCCACGATTTGGTAGCAACGAGCACTCTTGACATGAGTCTTACGACTAAGTGCATCGGCCACGACATTCACCTTACCAGGGTGGTAGCGGATATCACAATCGTAGTCGTTTAACAATTCTACCCAACGACGTTGACAAATGTTGAGTTCCTTTTGATCAAAGATGTGTTGGAGGCTCTTATGATCGGTAAAGACCGTACACTTTGTACCATAAAGGTAGTGTCGCCAAATCTTTAATGCAAAAACAACTGCACCAAGTTCAAGGTCGTGAGTAGTATAGTTTTTCTCATGAATTTTGAGTTGTCTCGACGCGTAAGCGATTACTTTGTCTCGTTGCATGAGAACACAACCAAGACCCTGGTTAGAGGCATCGCAATACACGACGAAATCGTCATTCCCATCGAGGAGAGTGAGGATAGGAGCATTACAAAGCATGTCCTTGAGCGTTTGGAAAGATTCCTCTTGTTCGGGACCCCAAACAAAAGGTTTATCTTTTTGGGCCAACGAAGTCAAAGGAACGGCAATCTTCGAGAAGTTCGAGATAAAACGGCGATAATACCCAGCTAGGCCAAGAAATGAACGAATTTCAGAGGGCGACTCAGGTGCAATCCAATTCTGCACAGCTTCTATCTTTGCAGGGTTAACATGAATACCAAGTTCATTGACGGTGTGACCTAAGAATTGAACCTCTTTTAGCAAAAATTCACACTTGGAGAATTTGGCATAAAGACGTTCGGTTTGCAAAAGCTGAAGAATAAGACGCAAATGTCGTCCATGTTCTTCTTTCGTCTTGGAGTAGATTAGGATATCGTCGATGAATACAATGACGAAATGATCGAGAAAAGGCTTACACACACGGTTCATGAGATCCATAAACACTGCAGGAGCGTTGGTCAAACCAAAAGGCATGACCACGAACTCGTAGTGTCCACGAACTCGAGATTTATGAGCTTCGTCCATCAAAGTAGTCCGAAGATTGAGACGATCAGGAATCCAAATGCGACTATGGTAGTAAATAATACCATCAGGCTTAGCTTCGAGTGGGTTTTCGATTCCACAATTCAACTCGTTATTGAGGTTACCCTCGTTAATGACGGCAAATGGTGCTTGTCGAATCGACTCGTTGAGTTTTCCCATGATTTGGTAGCAACGAACACTCTTGACATGAGTCTTACGACTAAGTGCATCGGCCACGACATTCGCCTTACCGGGGTGGTAGCGGATATCACAGTCGTAGTCGTTTAACAATTCTACCCAACGACGTTGACGCATGTTGAGTTCCTTTTGATCAAAGATGTGTTGGAGGCTCTTATGTCGGTAAAGACCGTACACTTTGTACCATAAAGGTAGTGTCGCCAAATCTTTAATGCAAAAACAACTGCACCAAGTTCAAGGTCGTGAGTAGTTTAGTTTTTCTCATGAATTTTGAGTTATCTCGACGTGTAAGCGATTACTTTGTCCCGTTGCATGAGAACGCAACCAAGACCCTGGTTAGAGGCATCGCAATACACGACAAAATCGTCGTTCCCATCGGGGAGAGTGAGGATAGGAGCATTACAAAGCATATCCTTGAGCGTTTGGAAAGATTCCTCTTGTTCGGGACCCCAAACAAAAGGTTTATCTTTTTGAGTCAACGAAGTCAAAGGAACGGCAATCTTCGAGAAGTTCGAGATGAATGGAACTGTTAAGTGCCATTATTAGTGAGTTGAAGGTGGAAGTTGTGAAAATTGGTATTGTTTTGGCAATTTATAAACTAATGGATAGTAATGGTTATTTTTAACAAACCACAGAGACGAAAAATGTAACTATTTCATTATCTATTTTAATTTTAATTTTAATAACAAGGGCATTCTAGTCATTTCAAATAAACTAACAGAATATCTGGATGATGTTATTGATGGTGAATTGTAATTGTTACAAATGTAAAAATACATAGACTATTTTAGCATTTTTTAATCAATTGACGTAAATAATTATTTTTAACAAACCATAGGAAAAAAAAAACGTAATTAACTTGTTTGTTTATTACTACATATACATTTGATGTTATTGATGGTGAATTGTAATTGTTACAAATGTAAAAATACATAGACCAAACAGTTTATTATTTTTTATACACTTTAAAATTATGTTTTTGCCCCAGCTTAAAATTACGTCTTCGCCCCATGCTGAAAATAAAATTACGCTTCTGCCCGCAGCTAAAAACTTACAGTTTTGCCAACGACTCAAAATTATGATTTGGCCCTCAGCTCAAAATTCCGTTTTTGCCCCGGTTCAAAAAAAATATGTTTTCGCCCCCAGCTTAAAATTACGATTTTGCCATCTCTTCAAAATAGATTTTCCCCGTTTAAAAAAATTATGATTTCACCTTCAATTCAAAATTACGTTTTTGCCCTGTTCAAAATGGCATTACGCTTTTGGCTCCAACTCAAAATTACAATTTTTCCCTCGGTTCGAAATACTCATTGGCCCAAACAGGTTATTATTTTTTATACACTTAAAAATTACATTCTTGCCCCCAGCTTAAAAATTACGTTTTTGCCTCCTGCTGAAAATAAAATTACGCTTCTGTCCCCAGCTAAAAATTTACGATTTTGCCCTTGTCTCAAAATTACGATTTGGCCATCAGCTCAAAATTACGTTTTCGCCCCAGTTCAAAAGAAAAATATGTCTTCGCCCCAGCTTAAAATTACGATTTTGCCATCTCTTCGAAAATAGATTTTCCCCCGTTTAAAAAATTATAATTTCTTCCTCAGTTCAAAATTACGTTTTTGCCCCTATTCAAAATGGAATTACGCTTTTGGCTCCAACTCAAAATTACAATTTTGCCCTCGGTTCAAAATAAAGTTATGCTTTTGCTTTCAACCTAAAATTACGATTGTGTCTTTAGTTCAATTTTATATTACTGTGTTACCCAAGTTCAAAATTAAGAATTTTCCCCTGCGCAAATTTACAATTTTGCCATTGGTTCCAATTTACAGTACTGCCATCACTTTAGCTTTTGGCAAATTACAATTTTACCCCTGTCAAAAAATAAAACTTTCCCTTAGTTTAAAATAACAGTATTGCCATTGTTTTAGTTTTTTTAGCAAAATTAAAAAAGTGTTATGTTTTAATTGATTGACTCGATTTAATTGTTTTTCGTGTCAAGAAGCTGCCTAACACTCGCTCATTATTCGGTCATCCCTCGCAACGCGGACGGATGAATCAATTAGTTAATTATTATTTATGAATGTGCCAAGCTGGAGTTCCTTTTTCGTCTATTCTCTAATTTGTTTCTTTCTGTGGGCGAAATTGCCAAAACCCTTCTCGAAGCCCACTGTTTTTAATCTGCAAATGCTGTTCGAGATTAAAGAAGTTAGATACTAATAAATTATGAAATATATAAGTTTTACTTTAATTTATGATTTCTCAAATTGACTAACTAAACTAGTTTTATATATAAGATCTAATTATTTGTTTTTAATTACATGATTTGGTTAAATTTCTCTGACTAAAGATTTAAAGGTTGTATCTTCTCTTGAATTTTATTTTGATTTTTTTTTATTTAAGCTATGAGATACGTATGAAGTATATATATTATACGGTAGGGGATTTGTTTGTCTATAAACAGTGTAGCTTTATTGCCTACATGGCCAGCCTTAAAGTTTCACCAATCTTGCAGGTTTCAGTCTAAACTTTAAAAGTTGTCAAAACAGCCTTTAAGATTAAATTAGTTACGGATTTCATCCTTTATCACTAACCCGTTATTAAATCATGTCAAATGGCCTCACATGAAGGCATGTGAAGGTAAAACCGTCTTTTTCATGTTAGATTCATGTCCATAACGAAAAAACCTTTGTTCATCTTCAAACATCAACCAAACATTCACCAAAAATCTCTCTTATCACACACTCATTACCTTTTCAAATTTAACCAAAATTCGCATCATTGTTTCCCATTTTTGTCCACACTTGCAGGTATTCACTTGCATGTTTTGCTTTTATAGTATTTTGATTTTGTTAACTTGATTGTTTAATGTTTGAAAATGATTTGATCAACAATATGGAAGAAAGGAAGCTGGTAATTTGCTGTAAAGAAAGCTATAAGCCATTCTTATTCGAAGAAAGAAAAGGTTTCTAATTGTTTCATCTTTTTGAAATTCTTTTATTTGCACACAAGTTGTTTGATGAAATGCCAATGTGGGTTTTAACTTTTAACTTTTAAATTTTAATGTTTTTATAAAACAGAAATCTTGTAAAAAGAGTTCAAAGAAATATTGGTTTGGAAACAGAAAGAGTAGTAAGAGTGTGGATAAAGATTTGTCACAAAAAAACAGTAGGGAATTGTGTTAATCTAATGAAGCCGAGAATGAGCAGAGTAAACACGCGTATTCGGTCGCGTATGCGACCGCGTAGTGGCAACAGAAGCGGCGGTGCAGTCGCCCATGCTGCTGCCAAAGTTGTCCTCTTGACGTCCAGCACCCATTTCCTGAATAAATCTGCTAGTAGAAATGGCTGCTATCAGGATTAAACAGCTTATCGCGGGCACTTGGTAAATTATATTAGCATAAGAAAAATTTGTAAAACTGTTTTTTGATCTGTGGGGTTATATGATTATATTGTTTTCAGGCGAGGATGGCATTGCGTGCTCTTAGAGGGCTTGGGCGGTTGAGATCGGTGGTTCAAGGTCAATCAGTCAAACGCCAAGCAAACGTTGGCGGTTGAGATCGGTGGTTCAAGGTCAATCAGTTAAATGTATGCAAACGTTGGCTCGTGTACAGTCTCAGATTCGGTCAAGGCGTGTGCGTATGTCTAAGGAGAACAAAGTTGTCCAGCAACTTCTTTTGAAGCATGAGAAATAACTCAACAATATTAGATCTTCTGTAAGTGATAAATATGAGTAAATTGCACAAAACGTCCTTTAAGTATGAAATAGACGGTTTTACCCTCACATGGCTTGCATGTGATGCATTTAACATGATTTAATAACTGGTTAGTGATAAAGGATGAAACCCGTAACTAATTTAATCTTAAAGGCTGGTTTTGGCAACTTTTAAAGTTTAAGGCTGAAATCTGTAAGATTGGTGAAACTTAAAGGACGTTTTGTGCAATTTACTAATTTTTTTTTAGTTTGGAATCAATATTGCATAATGATTAATCCTTTTAAATTGTTTATGAGCTTCTCAAAGTGTTTTTTGTATGCTAAAGTGAATGTTTTGCATTGAATAGAGCTTAATTGCTCGAGTGAATATTGATGGGCTTCTTATAAGTTTATGTGTAGTAGTGAGGCCTTATAAGAGGTGTTATGTGATAGTGACAAAATTTGTAAGAAAGAATGGTTATATAACTTGAGTTGAGTGTGTAGTGGGGGAGGGGGGGGGGGGGGGGGGGGGGGTATATAACATGTATGCATATATATGTGTGTGAGAGAAATTATAGATATGTATGTACATATTATATATATTATATATATACGTGTGACTGTGTGAGGAGCAACCAATGTGTAACGCCGCTATATATATCACAACTTGAACTATAACCCCCCCCCCCCCACACACACACACCCCATAACGCCCCCGAGGGCGGTGTTCCGGGCGCTATGGGGCGCCATAGCCCATTTTCAACCCCTCATAACGCTCGACTAATATGGTCTAAGTCAGCAACACGACTATGTAAAGAGATCGAATACATTAACCTTAAGGAGATATTTTAAAACTTTACAACGTTTCCATTGTAGTAAAACTCTAATCTTGTCGTGCAAGTTTGAATAGATGTTAAGATTTAATTTTAGTGTTGTGCATTATTTTTTGATGTACAATACACTTCTTTTAAAGTGAACGTGCGCATCCAACATAAGTCAAGTCTAAAATTGGTACCAGGACGCTTAATACTTGGTTACCTTGACTTAAACTAGGATCTAGAAGACAAGTAAGATTAGGTAAATGTCTTATAAGTTGATAACATATTGATCTAGAAGACAAGTAAGATTAGGTAAATGTCTTACAAGTTGATAAGGACTTTTACATATTAGATCAAAATCGTTGCTAGCTAAGGGGCTGTTTGGCAAACTCTGAATGATTAAGTGCTCAACATTAAGTGCTAACCAGTAAGAAGTCTGAATCATTAAGACCTAGTATAATGCTTAACCGTTCAGAGGCAAATGTTTTGACCAATTCAGATTAGAGGTCTTAAGTCTTAACCATTCAGAGGCAAATGTCTGAACCATTCAGACATCTGCTCCCAAACCAACAAAAGGTCTATTAAGAACCCTATTAAAAGCTAAACAAACAGCCCCTAATATTATTAAAGATTTGTATGGTGGTCCTAACCTTGCTCCAATTGTCATATAAATGATATTATACATCTAGCGTTCCCAACTAACAACAAATCTAACATGAATACATGATGCACAAAACTACAAAAGATGGTTGAAATGGACACTCATATTTATACAATCTAAAATCAACAATACTATATATCTCATGTTTAAACCAAATATGTAACTTTTTTTAACCAAACCCTGTTTCAAACAACACACAACCAAACCATTGTTTCAAGAAGCTTATACAAAACAATAATCACACCCTCCTTGCACTACCAAATAACCAATAACCGATTTGTAAACCGCTCGATTTCATCTCACCAAACAGATAAAAAAAAAAGGAAAAGAAAAAAAATTGTCATAGTTACCTGTCAAACAAATCAAACTCTACTTTTCCTTACATATTTTCCCATCTGTGTTTGCTCCTTTACAGCTTTATCTCAACCATTTCCTTTCTGCAGCATCCAAAACAATAATATCAGATTAAACAAAAAATAATTTAAAATATCATTCTAAATTATAAATATATTAAATTCCAAAAAAATAAAAAAATCCATTCATTACTAGTCATAAGGTCAGAAATTACCATGATTGCCATTTCCTTTTGTGGTTTGTAATGCCTGAGTCAATGACCTCTGCATACGAGGCGAATCGTGCCTGCTGTTAACCGTGTCAGGTAACGAGTGTCTCTTTTTCGAATACGTTTCCTTATCATGCACATCTGGGCTCGACCTTGGGGAGCTGGTAGCGACCGCTTTCGCTCGTGCAGATTCAGTCGCCTGCATGTAGCCTGGGACAGACGGTTCATGATCACTGTGATCGGGTTTTGGTGAACCAGTAGCAATTCTTCGCTTCACGGGCTTTGGGTCTTTAGGTGACTGTTCCAAACTACTTCTTAATCCGGAATCCACACTAGAGCTTACGGGGCTCGACTTTTTACTATATGACCACGACTTGCGTGTTTGTGTTTGACTTGATACCTTTTTATCGGTTCTAGTTTTCTTACTGGTGGTGGAGACCTGGCTAGATGGTGTTCCTTGTGACTCGAGGTTTGTCTTGTGGCTTTGTGGAGATTCTGATACGGAGGGCTGGAAAGGCGGTTGGTGCTCGTTTGACTTGTCAACATGGTGGCTAGACTCGGGCTCCAGCTCCGGCTCAATGTCAGTGCCATCGCGCTTTTCGTCAACTTGTTTTTCGGCCACCGCAATGTCTATGCTATTATTGTCATTATCAACCGCGTCATTTAAAACTTTCACTTCCTCGGATTTCTTGTTTTCGGTTTCGAACTGATCAGGCGAGTCAAGCGTGGATGTGATCGACAGCTCGGTTCCACATTCCGAACCACCCTTCTGAACCACCTGTGAACCGTCGTCACGCGGTTCAGCATCTGTCACCAACGTTGCTTGTCCAGGAGCCGTAGAACCAACGTCCGCACACGCAACTACCTCGTTATCTGGTTTCCGCAGGTCAGACGAACCGACATCTGGAGGTAAAAATGTACTTGCCACATCATTTTTATCAGAACCGATATCTGCAGGTGGACCGGAACCTGAACCGGGCACATCATCTTGTTTAACAGAATTGGGTGACTTCAACGGGTTGGTCTTAGGTGAAGTCAACTCCTCAAACCTTGACTGAGCCGCAATAAACGCCGGGTTGATCGCTTTTGTTGATCCAAACACGTTTTTCCTTTCCTCTGGATCTGTTTGGTCTGTTGCATGCTGTTTGGCTGCGTGTTCCAGTTCGGTTTCTGATACTGGATTCTCGGGTATCGGTTCAGGTTCAGGTTCGGGTTTGGTTTCTGATACTGGATTCTCGGGTATAGGTTTGGGCTCGGTTTCTGATACTGGATTCTCGGGAATTGGTTTGGGCTCGGTTTCTGATACTGGATCCTCGGGTATGGGTTCGGGTTTGGTATCTGACACTGGAATCTCGGGTATGGGGATGGGTTTGGTTTCTGATTCAGGTATCGCCACTGCTTCTGATAGGGGATCTTCTTCATGGGTTTTTACATTGGAATCTTCTTCAATGTTAATCAAATTCTCTTTTTCTTCATACCGCACCGTTGCTTCCCCGAAATTATTTGCGGAAGTTACCATTTTGACTTCACTTTCAGTGTTGCTTACAACTTTTTCCAGAACATGATCACGTGTGTGAGGCTGCAGAGTTTCCGGTGCAGACACAGACATCCACCGCTCCAACCAGTTCCAAGCTGAGTCGGATTTTGATGGATCGCATTTGATATTGATTTGTTTCGTGTTTGGTGTAGATTCCAGTAGCTTTAGCAAAAAAAAAACATTAATATATTAATGAGTAACGTAAAATCCGTACGCTATATAGATCAGGAAATAAATAAGTATATTTACCTGGCGAGCGAGTCCGTTACTTAGTAGCTTCTCAATGGAAACATGCGTTGGAGTAGTGTTAATTCCCGCGTTTTGCACTCCCTGCAACAAAATAATAGTCCAAAATATTTACCATATTGATACAGAGGCGGGCGCAACTTATAAGGGGCATAACTTTCGTTCTGTTTGAAGTTACGGGCCCATAAGTAAAGGATCAAAACGTCTTAACAAGCTCTGATACCGAATTCAATGGTTTTTCCAAATATTTTGTAACAATGAGCCTTCATTTGGTAATATGGTCCCCTAAGTAATATGTAGTTTGCCCGACCTTAATGGTCCCCGTTTCTTCATTCGTAGCTCCGATTTCGAGGTCAAGGTTTTTCCCCAATTTTAGTGATTTTAATGTATTCCATTTTGATTGTAAAAAATGTTTTTTTTGTTTGTTTTTTTATACCTTTTCTCTGCGAGCACGAAAAAGAGCTTGCATCTTGACAATGGCTTGAACACAACGCAAAGTTCCCACAGCATGACTCCGAGCCAAATGCCCTCTCACGGCAGCTTGCAGTTTGACCACATTTTTATGTTTGACCAGTTGTCTCTCAGCCTAAGAATCATATTCAACCACAAATCTCAAACACAATTAAGACGCAATAACACAGGGACCCACTTGTTAGCAGAGTATTGGTGGGCCCCGTGAGTTTTCCCTAACAGGTTCTCACAGTTACCAAAAAAACAGATACGTACCAAGAATCTCCTAACAGCAGCCTGGATCACAAAGACGGCTGATTCATATTCAGATTCATCAGGAAAGGGTTCGCATTTAACGTCATCTTCTTCACTAGCGGTCTTGATAGCCGTAGTTGAAACTGCAGCATTTTTGGTAATCGAATTTCGCGCTTCTTCTGTCCATATATTGTCAAGAGTTTTTCCCGATATGTTAGAAGTAATTTGCGGTTCAGAACTGATGGTAATTGGTTCCGGGATCTCTTTACTCGATGTAGAAGATATCTTTTCGGTAACGACGGCGTTGCTTGGCACTTGACTTCGGGATGATTTTCTCCCAAAACTCCATCCAGCTTTATCATGACCTTTGTTCTGAAAAATTAAAAAAAAACATATTAAACAAATCAACTAAACAATATAATGTAAACCATAAAAACCATTTCTTTCTTTGTGACCGTGAGAACCCGTTACTCCAGTAAACTCGTGGACCCCATCACTACTATTACTAACCAATGGGATCAGGTAAAACGCAGCTTGTGCTAGACATGTGTAAAAGCGTAAACCAGTAAAAGCTGGATTCAAACCCGCGACCTCTGCTATAGCGAGTAACTAAGTATATATAAAATTATTATAATCTCACTAAATGATCAAACCCCTAAATTCAAATCACCTTACTAGATGTCTAGATCCATTTCATCAACAATTTCCAAAGCTTTAAATAATCATATTTCCATCATTATATGCATTAATCATAGAGATTAAATCAACCTAATCTAGCAGATTTATAAAAAAAAAAACAATTATACAAAAATCAAATCAAGATCATAAATCTTTTTAGATTCTATCCATCCAACATTCCAAAAATCCTTAAAAACCAAAATTCCCATATCCGAAACATCATCAACTTAATCAACTACCTAACACAAATCAAGATCTCCAACAAACAAACAAACAAATCTTCATAAAGTCAAACCCACACTCCCATCAGTCAACACTATGTTGAAAACAGAAGCAAACAAAGAAACAAAACACATTTATGAATATATACCTGTGAAGAAACATCAGTCTGATCAACAGATTCATTGATACATCCACAAGAAATGATCTTGAAACACGATGAGGTGGATCTTCCCATAGTTGACCGTTAAAATCTGAGGGGATTAAGGTACAGATCGTGTTGTTTGGAGTTACTCGGTCATGTTTTGTTGTTGGAACTTGTTGCAGATAGAGAGAGAAGGGTATTTATGGAACTACACCACCCTACACATGCTGCTACAACATAGGGTACCCGTTTTTTCCGTAGGTGAGTTGTACTTCGTGCATAAAAACTTGTACGAAGAGGGTTCCACGTATCAGGCAGCATTTTTTTACTTTGAAATTTTGTTTTAACATAATTAGAACGGAAAACTCTGTGAATCGAATTGGAAATTGATTATCTTTATATTTTACCATATTTATTTTTATAATATTCACGATATAATCTGGTTTTATATCTGATTTGACCGGTCCAACCAGTAGACTGATAAGGAAACCGATTTGACGTCCACTCTGGTCCTGTAAAATTCCTCCCTTAAGAAAAACAAGATTATGACAAGTCAGGATTACTTTCTCAAAATATAGAGAAAACCACTAAAATTTACTTCAAGTTTTCGTTAGTCATTAAGACTAAGTTCTTTTTTCCTGTGTTAATTACAACTTTATATTCTTTTTCTCATGTGTTTATTACAACTTTATATTTAGCTTATGTTAACAAATTTAGAATTAGCATTTTATGATAACAAAAAAAACGTGTAATGTGCATAAAAATAACCTAACATATGTTCAAAATATAGATTGTATATAAAAAATACATATAGATTATACTGTCACTATCAACGCGCACATATTTACCGTATAACAATTGCTAACTAAACAAATTTTACCAGCACTCCACTCCTAAACAGGGGCGGACCTACCCTTTGGCCAACGTGGGCGGCTGCACCTTTTGAAAAAAAAAATTAGTGTATAAATCAGGTAAAAAACCTGACCGCACCCCTTGAAAATATGGTTAAACACTTCATCCGCATCCCTCAACAAATAATTCTTGGATCCGCCACTGCTCCTGAAATAATGTATGTTTATAAAATAACTAAAAAACATTTATTTTAATAAAGTATGATATCCAACAAAATGCCTTTTTAAGTTTACAGAACCTTTTCCTTTTAACTTTTTATAAAGAAAAATTTGAAGTAGAACTTTTGTTTATCCAATATGATTAAGAATAAGAAAAGAATTTATAAGAAAACATCTTTTTGGTAAATACTTTTCAAATCATCTATTTTATAAATAAGTTTTTCATTAACACCCTTTTGAAAAAAAAATCCCCTCCATTTTGAATGGTTCCTTTTCTTTTGGTAGAAATTCAGTGTAATTACAAATGTAAAAAATGAACGAACCATGTGTTCAATTATTGCAATTAAAAGTTTTGTTTATTACAATATAAAATGTTTATAGGTTGATAAACATTAATTAATCAGTTGGAAAAATATTTATGGCACAACTTTGTATGTTTGGTAAATAATATTAAATGAAGCTGCGATCGAGTTGGAGCTATGGGTTTTATTGTTGTTGTATAAAGTTATTTAACAATTTGTAATTTTAAAGTATAATTTTACTGAAATGAGATATGTGAGCATTATTAGATATTATTTGGTGGTTTCTTTCTTTTACAAATACCACCTTCATTTTTAAACGTTACTTTGCGCGTAAAAAGCCTAGAAGTCACAAGGAAACTAAGACTTGAGAATACTCACTACCCCTTCTCAAAAAATACTCCAAGTATAAGTAATCTGTATTGTTGTCTATCGTCAAACATTATAACAACCAAACATGTTGGAAAACAAGAAACCGAAATCACTCAAATAGAAAACTAAATAAAACTCAATCTCGACACAAAACTCTAAAACATGACTCTATAAATTACACCTTATTTAAAATGAGTTGGCTAATTAGGAATCTGTAAAATGAGTAAAGCTAACTAAAAAGACACATTTATACCTCCAACCCATTCGATTATGTGAACAAAATAAGTCCAACAATCACCCTCTAATCGTTTAGTTGTTCACATCATACCACACAACTCCAACACCAATCACACCTTGATCGTAAAACCCCATTCACCAACTGAAACCTAGCCACCTGTTGGTTCATTTATACTGCGTTTGTTGGTTACTCAAACAGGAAACAAAATAAAGACTCAATCTTGACTCAAACCCCCAAAAAATGACTCCATAAAATAAAAACTCTTCAAATAATAAAATGCAACTAAAGCAACATCCATTTGATTATGTGGACAGAATGATTAATGACTTCTCTCCTTTTTTTTTAATCACACATTGTCAGTAACAAACTGCTATCGCATGTAGTATATTGGTATTTGGTGTTCTACTGCGAGGACATTTCATGTTATAATATTAGGTTGTTGGTTATATTTAGCATTGTAGTCTCCACCCCATTGTAGGAACGGGTCTTGGTTCTTTAAGTTTCCTTATGTAGCATCTACTTTACCTATTGTGTTCAAATAATGCATGTTTTCACAAGAGTTTTTCATTATGTTACAATATCCTTAACCATAACTCACTTTTGTCCCCCCACACTCATATCATACATGCTATCTAAGCGAATTAAGTTATCTCTTAGAGAAAACTTTATCTATTAATCAAGACATGAAGTGACTCACAATTTTTTTTGAACGCTAACTTTTTTTTGAGTGACCCAATGTCACACCGTCTAAACGGCGACCCTAAACAAGATCTGCCCAGACTACGTTGTCTTAACCGGGCCTGCGCTGGGTTGGTAAGACTTGGATGATTTATTTCTTTATTTATACAACACTATTTCTAGATCGTCCATCTAGTTCTAACACTCAAAGGGCTTGTAGCCTGGTTATATCAAGATGTTTATTAAGGTGTAATCTATGTCAAGCGATGAGTGTTTTAGTCCCATTGTGGGCAAATTAAAGCATCACTAATAATCGTTTTGTGAACGGTATGAAATCGTTCTGGAAGCTATCATAAACCATATAATGAGATTAAATAGATCAAAATTTTGTATCTTAATTGGGATAGATGATGTGATTTCAATATTCATGATGTAATCGTGTAACTGTCAGGTCCTAGTTACTTGTTGGCCTGTGTTTTTTCTGTATTTATATAGAAGTTCCGTTAGTTAAAAAAAACTTTTTAACAATTTATTGTACTAGACAAAAATATAGTTACAATAATGACTGAGGTTAGAACATTCAATTGGTGCACTTGCATGAAATTAATATAATAATTGAATATGTAGTTGTTATGCACCTCTCTTTATTTATTTAAAACATTGAAACGGACATAAACAAAGTGGCACCGCAATAGGTGACACGTGAAGAAGCGGTGATAATTTCAATAACATCCCTATAGTATTATTAAATTACATAAACCCCCTTAAATGTTATATGTTCTTACAATAGCTTCAAATTTCCACCAATTTGCCTTTTTACAGAAGGTACGTAAAATCATATAAAACTAAGCATTTTAGACCATCTCTAATATGGATAAAATCGTATATTTTAGAATGAAAATATATTTATATTTTTGAATCCATTAAGACCTATAACAAGGTAGCGTTTGGTATGCAGGAATGAGAGGTAGAATGGAATGGACAATTGTGAGGAAATGGAAAAAAAAGTGTTTGGTTGGTCAATGGAATAGAATGCTCATTCCAAAATGCATTCTATTCCCTCAAAAGCATTCCATCCCTCCCCCTGTTTTTTTTTCATTCCATAATCTCTTCACCATTTATTAACAACACAACAACCCACTACCGTTGCCACCACCTACCACCCGCCGCCACCGCCACCCGCCACCGCCCCCACCCGCCACCCACCCCACCACACGCCCACCACCCACCACACCCGCCACCACCGACTCACGCCACTGTCACCCGCCACAGCCACCACCCATCGCCACCATCACCCGCCACCACCCACCGCCACCTCCAACCGCCACCATCCCCCGCCACCGCCGCCACCCACCTCCGTCGTCACCCACCACCACCGTTGTCACAACTCACCGCAGTCTCCGCCACCACCGATGCCGCTACAACCGCCATCTATCACCACCCACCATCACCGCCTATAATTGACCACCTCCATCCGATTTTATTTCATTCGTCTTTTCACGCATACCAAACAATAAAAAGCAATTGTTCATTCCATTCTCACATGTAACTAAACAAGACATGAAATGGTAATGATCAATTCCATTACCTCGTCCATTCCATTCTCCCGCTCATTCCATTACCCCATACCAAACAGACCCTAAGTTTCATTGGTTAAAGAAAAAATTAAAAAAATTATTATATAAATATAAAGGTGAATTAACATTTGATACGTATAGTGTTCTCAGCAACGATTACTTTGATAATAATTAGTACTGAGGACTCGTGCGTTGCGACGACTTCGTAATCATATACGTAAAATAAGCTTATCACCGAGACCATACATGATACATGTAAAATCCTAAACCCTAAATCATATATTTTTCAAAACTAATTATTATATCTTTTTAATATCACTTGAAAATCATTCGTATACTTTCTTTTGAAATATAAATAGTCATTCTTCTATCTTTCTAACATCACTTGTAATTCATACTTTTTTTTTAAAAGAGTCTACTGATTAGGAGAACTTCGAATCATTCTTGTGAATAAGCTCACCTTATAAGAGAAGTGGGAGAAGATGAGAGGTAACTAGTAGGCCTTGACTTAGTCTCATGGTTGGCCCTGTGGGAATCCATGCCCCGGGATACCTACAACTTTCGATTCGAACTTGATCTTACTAATGTCAGTGATACTACTTTAAAAGAAACACATCTCTTTTTTTATTTAGTATTAGATTTTATTTAAAAGATAGATTAAAGGTTTTTGAAACGCATGATTTACGTTTAGATTTAGATTATATGTACTTTATTCATTATTTTGTTTAATTAAAAAGAATGTTATTACTTTTTTATCACCACATTTATCTCTCAAAACTTGATAAAGTACTTGGACATTATAAAAATGGTGGAAATAATTAAATAATTTTTGAAATAGTACATGCAAGCTTCCTTCCTTTGAAAAAAAAAAGATGAAAAGGAGTGGGCAAGTGTTTGGATAGATAGAAGAAACGAATAGTAATTGTGTGAGGGGATAAAACTTACTAATCAGTATAGGGTGGGTGGGTGGGTGGGGTGGGGGTTACTTAAAAAGAACTTTATTAGTTTTTTTTATCATCGCATTATATGTCAAAACTAAAACTTACGAATTAATATAGGGTTAATAAAAAATACGGTAAAAATGTTGATTATACTTTATACGAATAACTAACCATTAGATTTTACAATATATCTTCTGTGATTTACGACTTTAGAAAAACAGAGTTCAATGTAAAAGTTTCACACGAGTCTTAACGGTATATTGACATTTTCGGTGTTAACCTGTAAAACCCTAGGATAATATTTCCCTTGCCATAGACATAGAGATGCAAGACTCACCAACAACTTTCGGCCTCAAAATATCAGTAACGCATTTTATTGGTTCATTGGTTGTGGATTAGAAGAAAACTGCACAATTAAACATGTCCTGATGAATGTATATTCCAATATCAGGGTCGTCTCCGAAAATCTTCGAAAATCTGTAGGCCCTATGCGAAGATAAAATACGGGCCCCTAAAATAAACTTTTTTAAAAAGAATATACAAAAAAGTTTTAAATATATGAAAATGAATAAAAAATTTGTGGAATCACCCGCATGTTGCGGCAGGATGCTTTTTTACGTGGAAACATAGATAAAAAGCACATCACACGCGCATGTGGACAACGAAACCAAGAAAGAAAACACGTTGTAAGGAGTAAATTCAGAAAATACGGAATAGTTACGTCGTAACTTTAAAAATCATTATTTACTATCATGTAAAACCATCGTAACATATCCAAATTTGTTTAGAAAATACATAGAGTTTAAAAAAATAAGATTTTTTTCATAAAAAATGGAACCCACAAAACTAATTGTAGATTGAATAATATTTTAATAATTAACATAAATAATCATTTTTAAACTAGATTTGATAAATAACTATGATACTCATTTGATTTAATATAACACAAAATAAGTCAATTAATGGCATTTGCATTTAATGCATAGGGTAACAAAATAAATAAAAAAATCAACTAAAAATGAAGCTATCAAGATTAGAACCCAAGGTCTAGGTGTTAATAAAGTGACATAGGAACCACCAGACCATACAGCTCATCATGTTATTTTCCAATTCAGTACTTATATATCCTACGCTCTACAACGTAACTTTACTAAAAATAATAATTTTCGGGCCATTGGAGGTTTGGGCCCTGAGCCGTCGCCCACCCCGCACCCCCTCTGGGCCGGCCCTGTCCAATATAGTTGACCTTTCGAAAGTCTCCAGAGTAACCAATAAAAATTCATGACTTTCAGTAGACGAAACAAAAAACTGAGAGTTAATACATGGGGTTGGATGTTACAATTAAGTGATCTATAGTTCTATACCATAAACTGATAAAAGACACAAGTTAGGAAGGTTGTTAGTGTGAGTTTTTATAGATTAGGGGTAATTTGGTAATTAAGTATAATTAATGGAAGCTTAACACCAAGTTCAGTAATGGATACGCACAAGCATGTAGATAACCGATAACGGTAAGTAAACTCAATTGACAGTTGTTTTGTCATGACGTACCATGTGCATATTTTATATTATTTTTCCGAATATATTAACAGGATATATGTTTTACACACATATATTTTATTTCTTGTAGGATCATATGGATGTGTATGTTTTTATTTAATATTAGACACATGATATATGTATAGGACCACAATTATATCGGGTTACCGTTGGTAAGTTTCGGGTTATTAGATTGAAATTAATAATCTCTAACACGACTTACATGTAAAGATACAATTTATAACAGAAAACACTTAAAATCATAAAGGCTAGACACGATTCATAAATATATAGGTCGATCGGTTGACAAGCCAGATTAAGTTGGTAGGTTGTAATCAAGTCGATAGGTTGTAAAAGTGTTGTGGGTCGCAAATGGATTGTAATTATGCGTAAACAGGTTGACATGTTACACTAATGAATTATATGTTTATTTTAGTACAACCGACCATGACCCCTTTGTCAAACGAGTTAGGCAGATTTATGCAAGATAGACTGGTCAAAGAAAACCTAATAGTTTTTCATGTTGGGTATATGTTTTGTTTCAAGCAATGTTAAAGAAATGTCAATCTATCACCTCAAGCTCATCTTTGATTTCTCATTTCCTACGTATTGGTAACATAGTTTTTATATGATAGAAGACTTCTGCAATTTGTGATTGTTGTTACTTGTTATATTAGACTTCAATAAATATAACCATCACTAGTGCTCTAGTGGTAGCTACGGGTATTTAAGTTTCATCTATGGTGGTCCTGGGTGAGTTTTCCCCTCAAGGCCTCAAGTTCGAGTCTTGGTGATAGGGGTTTCTCATTGAGGGGTTTAAATTGAGGATTTATTGTGCGAGGGGGCTCTGTAGCGCGGACCCGAATAAAACAACGTATGCTAGACCTCCAAACATTCGCGAATAATTCACATCTTTCAAAGAAAGAAAAAAAAAGACTTCAATAAATATAAATATAAATTAATCAAAACTAAAAGATGAGTCCAACTTATCAAGAATAGGCTCGAGTTACGAGTTAATATTCCCGGGCATCAAGTCGGTATTCCTGAGTTTGGATTGTGGCTGGCTAAACATGCTTCTCACATGCTAGGAAGCATTCACATGCAAGTCACATAATAACCAAAACCTAGTTTAAAGACACAATAAAATTTTTTATTTTATTTTTATACAACAATATCATACTCATATTAAAGATAAAAAACGCTAATTATTATTGTGATTTTTTTTAAAATAATATCGCATGAAAAAAATGGACGTTTAATTGATGAAAAACTTATGAACGTTTAATCAAAGGAAATGATAGATTTTACAATAAAAATATAAAGTATATAATATAAAAAATATACCCGGTGCAATCTTATGCATTGCCAAAAACTATTTGTAAGGTTTGGAAAAAGTGAGACGTAGGCAAGACTTACCATTGAAATAAAATTAAAGCATGAAGGGTATAATTGTGAATTGTGATCTTTGAATCCTCATACAAAATTCAAACAATCTTAATATGGAAGTACATATGTTCATAAGCTACATTTACAAGAAACTAAGGATCATGTGCACCTTTACATTTCTATAATGACAAAGTTTGTTTCCCCAACCCATTAAAAAACTTGGTGCATAATGCAAATTTAGATTAATCATGGATGTATGGATTTGTTTTCGGTATCAATGATCTGTTTTATAATAAAATAATAAATAGATATTTAGATAGCCTGAAATCCATACCTAAAGTTTAAATATTTCAAATGTTAATGATAATAAATGTTGTATTATTCGTGTGAGTCAACAAATGAAGCTTTTAACTTGTTAATTACAGTCAGGTTAAAAAGGTAAAGAGCTCAAATTATTTGTCCAAACTTTTTAAGTTGGTGTATATAAGTAAAATAAAAGGATTTAATTATTGAAAAACCATCTGCCATATTTGTGATAGCGAAACCATTTAATAACCATTTGGAAATGCCAAATACTTTATAAAACCTGTTATTGTACAAAACTGTATGTGATTGGATATATTTAATGATAAAAAATCACAATTATTTTCCATGATTATTATTTATTTAATATTGTAAGAACATTATTATTATTTATTTAATATTGTAAGAAAAATAAAACTCAACAATAGTTTATTTTCTCTGTTTTACCGTCATTCACAAGGGTGGTTATCTCCCTGCGTCGTTTCTTTATAAGATTCGAATGAGACATTAACTGATTAACACTCTTTTAGATTATCTTTAAATGGCCAAGAATTCCATTTTAAAAACAATTATATTCTATCTTCTAAATATTATAAAAACTTGATATTAATATTAGAAATATTAGTAAAACGGCATATATATTATTTGAAGCAATGATTAGGATTCTTGTCTAGGTACTTATGAGACATGGAACATGGTTAGTTGATAATGTTTCATTAATGGAACAATATTTGTGTTTGTCTAAACCTAAACCAATAAAGGTTCTCATTATATCAATTATTGATTTATGAATTTATCTCTAAATGTATGATAATATTGGACAAATTGTTAAACCTTCAAAGGTTTTCTTAACATAAGAATGCACTAAATTCTTTTGCTATGGATTTAGATGACGTAAATGAGTTTCATATGACGTAGTCAGATCTAAATCCAAATTATCATAACCCTGATTATCTGACTTGGTTACGCGATGAACAAAGATCTATCGTTCTCCTCAATGCTTCCCTAACTGAGGAAGCTTTGTCTGTGATTGTTGGGCTTCCCACGGCTCGGCCCATATGGCTTGCCCTCGAGAATGCCTTTTGCAATGCATCCCTTGAGCACATCCAAAATCTGTGCAGCCTCCAAAAAGGCAACAAATCCGTTTCTAAATTTGGGCGTTGTTTCAAAGCCCTGTGTGATCAGCAATAAGGCACCCTGTTGACCCATTGGATCAACTCCATTGGTTCTTGTGCGGACTTGGTCCCGTATTTGAAAGCTTTTCAACTTCTGTTCGATCAGTTCGTCCTCTACTAGGCTTTGCGGATCTTCTTGCAAGAGCATCAAGCCATGAATTATTTGTCAAGGCATTACATGTTTCATCCACACCTTATGTTGCCTTTTTGGTTGAGTCTCACAATCAGGCCCAATCCCGCCCTAACCGTCCACATCTCCGCGAGGCCCAACTTCATCTCAGGCCCATTTACGTCCCAACCGTAACACCCCACCATCCAATATGTTGGCCAAAACTACATTATAGCCAATCCTAACGATTTAATAACTGATACAAACCGAACCACCTATATACATTTTTTTCCTTTTGAATCTATAGTTCAACATGTATTTCCACATGTTTTTATAAAAAAAAAAACTGATAACTTAGATGTTCTAGGGTCCAACAACGGAACCAACATGTAGACTGTCACACCCCAACCGATGGCGGAAACATCGGGGTTAGTGGCACTAGGCGACCAGATTGATTTTACGAGATGTTCCATAACAATCATTTAACATATCACAACCTGCTTAATATCTCATACTATTAAACGTAACATTTAAACAATTATTACAAAACGGAGATTTCTCATAAAATTCAACCGGGTTCGATTTCACCTAGATTTCATACATAAGTTCAAAATCTGAAATACATCAACAAACTAACTAAATAAACTAAACTACGCTAAGCATGCAACATCCAAGCATCCATAGCTAAAATCCTCAACCTGTTACATACGTTAAAATACATGTCAATACAATTAAGTAAAGGTGAGCATACAGGTTTAAGTACTACTAGCATAATCGAGAAAGCGTTCGTGAAATAATCTAACTACACATCATGATACACCGAAACAATTCACACAGATTAACATAGGCTTATTTCTCATGCTAACTACCGAGAGAAGGCTTGTGTGTCCATCCTAACTAGACCCCGCCGGGTGTAAGCCACACTATAGTACCATACTAGCTAAGGAGGCAAGTTAACGAAAATAAGTCATAGTCACATGTTTCTAGCATCACGTATTGAGCATATATAATCAGATTATTTGCGTGTGATAAACAGTTTGATTTGTGAAGTGATTTTGATATAGGAACGTTTGTAACACCCAAAAAGTGCGTTTAAAGCGAAAATGGGTCAAGTATACTCACTGTGGGTTCGTTTAGGTAAGAGTTCGGGGTCTGAGGAGAGTCAGAGAAGAGCGCCGGATCAGCCTGCATACGCGAACGGAAGTGCATCAGTTAGGTTAAGTCTTGGTTGGACAGTAGACAAGCTTGGGCGAACTTGTGTAAACACAAGTTCGACCGAACTTTGTAGAATTGGTGAGATTAGAGCCAAGTTCGGTCGAACTTGAGGAGTTTCTTTAAGAAACTTGTCAAGTTCGGGCGAACTTGTAAGGATCTCTTACTGAGGAGACAAGTTCGGGCGAACAAGTTCGGTCGAACATGTAGGAGATTTGGTGAGGAAGTTCCGTCGAACTTGACCCATTTGGGTGCAAGTTCGGTCGAACTTGACCTGTGGAGCTAGTGATTCTCGAGCGAACTTGATGTTTTCGGGTCCAAAATCTTGCGTTTTCACGTCGTTTGCTGAGGAAAATCGAGTGTTCATCCCTCCAACCCTGTGCTACTGAGCAAACTTAGGTCGAAGAGGTCTTTTAGAGCTGTTTTAGCCGTTTTACAAAAGCGTGGGCAAATCCGGGCGAACTCGGGGTTCGTTCGGATTAGTCCGGCTTGTGTAAACCAACATAAACGTCTTTGTGCTTCCAGATCTGGGATCTTGAATGATAGATGCTTCGTTTCATACTAGAAAATGAACAAAACACCATCAAAAGTCCGTATCTTGTGTAGAAATCAATGGTTTTCAAAGGTTTTTCTCAGATCTATCACTTACAAGCCGAGATCTTGCAGATCTCATGTTTGGGAAGTCTCTACTATCGCCAAACGAACTCGTATTGTGTAGATCTAAGCTTAAAACAGAAGTTTTTGAAGAAAAAGATGAAGATTTTCGTAAAAGAATGAGTTTTGATGAAAACGAAGGCTACGCCTTGTGCCAAAATCGTTGTAAACCTTTGTAGATCGTTGATAAACGTTATTGCAGTGAAATCGGGTTTATTCTTACTTAGAACACGAATGTTTCGGGTTTTGAGAGCTCTGGGCGAACTTGCATCAAGTTCAAATGAGAGAACAAAGCTTGGTATTTATAGGAGAAGGCAAAAAGTGAGCTGGTGGAGACCAAGTTCGGTCGAACTTGCATGAGATTCATGCAAGTTCGGGCGAACTTGCTAGATTTTCAAGAATGGATGGCTAAGTTCGGCCGAACTTGCATATGTATATGCAAGTTCGAGCGAACTTGAGGTTCAATGAAGAAACATAGTTTTGTCAGCCAAGTTCGGCCGAACTTGGGGTCACCCAAGTTCGAGCGAACTTGTCCAAATGTTGGGTTTTCTCTGTTTGTTTCGCGTTAAGAGTTCGTTTGGTTATTCGGTTCGCATTAGATAGTTATATTAAACGTTAAATTAAAGCGTTAAGCGTTATAGTTGATATAATAGTGCGATTTAGCGATTCGAGTGTGCAAGAGCGATGTGATTGCGATTGTAATCAAAACCAATAACACACATACCACATAATTAATATAATACCACGTAAATAAGTGTGATTTGCGGTGCGATGAGATTAGCGATGCGATTTAGTAAGCGATTAGATGCGATAAGAATGTACAACACCATAAGTAATTAACATAAACTTTATTATTAACCGAATCTCGGGATTACAAGGTAGATAAACGGGAAAACAAAATGAAAAGATAACAACGAATTTTTTCGAGTTGTTACATAGAGGTTGGACATCAATCGTTTCTCACATCGACACTCGTTTATCCCAAGTCATGTCGATAACTTTAGTGTTATCGCCCTCGACTACAAGGTTAATGTATTTAGTTTCAAGTCAATTCGTACAACATTATCTATTTGATTCTAAATGTTCCAACCATTTAATTTTAGGCCACGGAGATCATTTTAATTTATATAACGGTGTAAATATGCACTTGATCTTAGGTTGGTCGGGGCACTCGTAGGTAAGGGGTTTCGGGTTCAAACCCAAACACCGCCGCCACCCATGGGGTTAGGTGGGCGGGTTCGGCTAGCCACAAGGGAACCCACGATCTTTTGTTGTTGTTGTTTGATGAAGGTTTGACCATTCAACGGTCATATGACCGTTAACTTTAATAAAATAATATATTTTTTATTTATTAATTTAACTTATAAATAACACCTCATTCCTCATTACACTTTAAAATCTTATACCACTCACTCATTCTTAAACTATTTTCACTCTAATCATTCTTTTTCTCAATGGCTATTTCTCATACGAAAACTTTTGTATTTATTTACCACCCGGCGATTTCAAATACAAATTTTCAATCGACAATAGCTTACTTTTTTTTCGTACCCGAGGAAGTTGAAGCGGGAGACACGCTAACGTCGTCGAGCGTACCAAAAAAAATCGTCAAACGTGGATATTATTTAACCGACGGGATCTACCGTACTTGGTCAATGTTTGTGAACCGTCGATCCGAATGAAAAGAAGTTCAAGAAATTGCAAGAAGGGACAAGAAAAATGTGAAACGTGCTTTTGGTGCCCTAAAAGGAAAATTAGGCATACTTAGGAAACCCATGCGTGTTATGCCGGTGGACAAGACTATTAGCGTGACGTATTCATGCATAATACTGCATAATATGATCTTAAAGGACGACGAACATGCATTCTCACCGGTCCACATCAGGGTTCCAGTCATCGAACCCGTTTTTGACGATACAGTTCTTCGGGAGTTGATGGATCAAGATACACATTTTCGACTATGAAGTGATCGTGTGGTCCCATCTTGTAGCTCAAAATCTACTATACATCGAAGAGGAAAACGTAAACGTGGAGTCGTTTGTTTTTTTATTATTGTTTTTCAATTTTTTAAATTGTCTTTTTTTTATTAGTTTGTTTTGAATTATTTACTATTATTTTTATTTCAGTGAAATTTAATTTTCATTTAACATTTGACTTTATTTCAACTAAAAAAAATACTTTATGGCATGGGTAGGTGCCACCTGTGTTTGATGACTGATATGATGGGTGTTGATTGGTTGGGAGCAAGGGTACGCCCTTGTCCTTTCCTCCCTTATAGTTAAGAACAACAATTGTGACTTGTAAGACAAGAATGGTATGAGTACCATGTCATATCAATCGAAGCATATACGCAATACCTCGCTAGTTTACACTATAGATATCAAAGAACAACATTGAATCAGTGATTCAAAACAAGAAAAAAGAAACATCAACAGCATTGAGTTTTTAATCCAGTTCAGTTTCATACCGAGTCAAAAAAAAAAAAAAAAAAAAACCTTTATCAGTTTTGGTTTAGTAAGGTTTTCAATTATATGCGTTTATACGACCCGCCAAGACTCGAGCCCATGCAAGCTGACTCGAGCCGGTCTACATGTTCTTTCAAGAGCCAACCAAGGCTTATGCCAAACAAGCTCTATCTTTGCTAGATATAATATGCACATTTGAACCTTGATTTAGTTTATATATATATATGTCATTTGCCAAACAAGCCCCATAGCAGTTAATTAGTTATACTTGCACAGGATGTTAAGGTTTAGAATGTACCAGAAGACCTGCATGTTTACCACAGTTGCATTGTTTCAAAAGTGCTTCTAACCAGCCTTCTTCTATATATATATATATATATAATAATAATAATAACAGGATACCACTTCTTCCTTGCACCACCGTAAACCGAAATCTGGACAAAATGACATGATATTTGGTTATACATAAAGCTTGTAATAAATATAGTTGAAAATAGTTGGATAAACTTAGTATCATACCTTCAAAAGAACGAAAGCTAAGATTTAAGTAGCACAGGCCAGTTCAATAAGCTTCGTATTGTCATCATCTTCGTCATCGCTTATCCATCCATAACAAGGCTTGAGTGTACGAGTGCAGATATTTAAAGGGGCATGAACCACATCACATACACGTAGTGAAAGAGAGGTGTTTTCAGAACTTTGGAGGGCAATTTCATTTGCAGAATGATCGTCACCATCGTGGAATGGGCTGGAATGAAGGGCGTTTTTGTCCGAATCAGCATCTTTCAAGCATAGCTCCACGGGTCCTACATAAATACCGGCTTTTTAATCTTAAAGTGCATAAACATATACACCCTACATTATGAATTCAAGATTCACATGGATTTTTTGGTTCTAGTTACATAGACTAATGTAATTTCGAAACTTTTTCTAAAAAACTAAAGAGTAAAGCACATGGATGGTCCATGTGGTTTACCAAAATTTTGGATTTGGTCCCTAGCTTTCCAAAAGTACACAGATGGTCCCTATGGTTTGCACTTTGTAACTCATTTAGTCCCAAACTTTTTTCAAAAGTTATGGATGGTCCCTCTGGTTTGCACTTTGTAACGCATTTAGTCCCTAACTTGGACATGCTAACACCTTTAGATTTGTTGGTTGGGGACTAAATTCGTTACAAAGTGAAAACTACAGGGACTATATCAGTGTACTTTTGGAAATCTAGAGACCAAATTCAAAATTTTGGTAAAACCACAGCAACCATCCGTGTACTCAAAACTAAATGATTTATATATGTTTTGAGGTTGAAAAGCAGAATATTTAACTCCAACAGTTTAAGAATACCTTGCATGGTAAGAAGGGGTACTTCACTTGACTCTACAATGTGGTTCAGTGACGATAGCGCGTTTTCGTTTGACTCTGCATTGTGGGTCAATGATGCTATCGTGTTTTCCTGGATAGATGCCTCTTCAGAAGCTACTTTAGATGATGATGCATCCTGCAGATCACAAACTCAGTAGCAAGAAAAGATTAGAGCTCATTTTGACTTTTTAAGTTGACTGGACTAGTTTTTATACTCAGAAAGTCAAAACTGACACTCAATTGACACTATATAACCTGTTCTATTTGATATTAAGTTGAACACAGCCCATCTTATCTCTCAAACATCCGATACAGACACTATAACAGAAAACTGTCAAAGATAAATGTCTAAATGTCGTTCTAATCGTACCTTTAACAAGTTATTCGTTTGCGCAGCCTCTTGTTCATCAAGAATATAGTCAAGCAGTACCTTGTACGCGCCCTCTTCAATCAGCATCCATCCATCCTCACCATACACCTAAAAACGCAGCGCCACACGGGTCAAACACACAACATTCGGCTTATCGACTAGAACCATTCGGCTCAAGGGTCAAACACACACCATTGACCTAACCACTTTGACCAAATTATAGTCAAAACTTAAAAATTCAAACAAGTTACAACATTTCTACACTTCAAACATTGCACCCCCAAATCATCAAAAATGAAAAACCCCAATACTTAATTTTTCAACTTTCATCTACACAATGTCATATTTGGTAGCATATGAGTTTGACTGTTTGACCATCAAAGTCAAAATCAAAAGCTAGACTTACAAACAAAAACAAAAACAAAAACAAACCCTACAGATGAAAATCAAGAAAACCCTGATCAAAATCAGCAAAATAAAGAAACCCACAAAGAAAAGAAAAGAAAAGAAGTCAACTGACCTTAAGAAGATCTTTAACGGTTTTCCTGACAAGGGGTCTTGAGAATCCCATTCCACATATATGATCAAGAGCCGCATCCATTCGGGTTTGACCCGCCTGCAAAATCAGAGTGAAATGTGAAGAATAATGAAGAAGAAGAATAAATAGATGAGATGTTGATTACCTTTTTTCTCTTGGGGGCCATGGAGGGAGAAAGTGAAGTTGAAACAGAGGAAATGGGAGCAGAATGTGTGAGAATTGGAATGGAGGTGAATTTATGCATGGGACTAGGGCACTAGGTGACTCACTAGCTTATTATATTCATCATTATTCATTAATATTTAATGTATATCTTTTCTTTTTTAACGACAAATTTGAATCACATGAGTATTATCGTGAACCAGTGGAACTACATTATTATATTCATCTCCACTAGGAATAATACTTATACACCAATTCAGGAGGGAACCCAATAAATATGAGAAAACCCCCTTATGATAATCGACACAAAGACTTATTGGTCCCAAAGCCTTATCTTATCCCCAGAATGCCACTAGGCTATAAAGCCATGGACTTTAATATATATTTTTCTATATCTCATGGATCCAGTTTCAAATGCATCGTGTCAACTTTCATCTTAGATTAAGAAGCTCCTAATTTTATATTTGATGCTTAATTCACTAGGGATGATAATTAACTCATAATCTGGTAAACCTATAATATTGGGGGGCAATTGAGTCGGATAATCAAGTATGACATTAATTTTTTTTCACGAGTTTAGAATGAGTATGAGATTTGATTATATACCTATTTACATGACCTGATAACATATGCATGTATACCTGATTATGTGTGATAGAGGACCCCTGCATCTTTTCGCGCGATTTGGGCACCATTTTTGTACAAATATAGATGAAAATATTATAAACACATCGATAAAAAAATATGTCAGAGTCAGTAGTTACGCGTAATACAAATATAGTTTATGCCTCACGTAAATTTTCTTTATTAAGAGGTAAATCTTTTACATCCAATCTAAATTTTAAATTTTTTTTTGGAATAAGTGATTTAAAAAAGAATTAAAAAAGAACCTTCTAAAAAGTGTAGTTCTCATATCTTTTTGGAAGGAACATTCATAGCCAATCATCTCTAGATCAAGTGGTGGAATACTTGTACTTCTTTTGAAAGATGCAGGTTTTACTTTCACTTGGTGCAGAGTGAGGCACTGGTGGGCAATGATAGGAGACTCAGAGAAACCTGGGTTCGATCCTTGAGCCAAACGGGTTTTACCGGTAATTTCATTATCATGCCTATAGGCGGGTGGGTTACCGGGTTTCCCCGGAATTGATGGTGGACTCGGGTTACTCTTGAAGTACTCCGTTTAAGTACTGGCCCGGAAGATTTCTTATCCTAAGGTTTCAGCAGAAATACTGCTTTCGATGCAACGTTTGATTATTGATTAATAACTAGGATCTCGCCCCGCCGCGCGTTGCGGCGGCGTCAAACCTTAAAAAAACTATTATACTCTAAATCTTTTAAACATCTAGGATTTAATCTGATGTCCCAATTAATTCATCTGAATCTATTGAATTTCTCTCCCCTTTAATCCCAAATATCAATTTCCAAGTCTCGCCCCAAATGAATTGACATATCTAACACATCGAAATAATCTAAAGTTATACCAATTTGTGAAATTAGAGCTGCCCACAATAGCCCAAGTTTATTAATTATTACTATATTTTTGTAAAACTCGGAATCCAAGTTAGGCTTTGCTTTGGTGAGTCCCAAGAAATCATGTAAGCACCTGACATTGTTTTAACCTTCCTTTGCTTACTCCTTCACACTTACTGTATAATCATCTATGATCACTAAAACTTTGAATGAGCATATGCCTCATTCGCGCTTTCTTTAACCAATACATATTACCCAACAACAACACAAAGAAAACCAGGACTACTAAAGCAAACTCAGACCCAAATCAATACAATTATCGAAATAAAAATTCAAACCACTAAAAATCAATGAATCTAAAAACAAAAAACAAGATGAAAACTCAAAATCAGGGTTCAAGTGAGGCTTGCCCATCATCATCATCACCATGGTATTTATTTTTTAATTTTTTTTGTCTTAGATGATGGTTCCATCATCATCATTGACTTCACTAGTTCGAAAGAACTTAGATGCACCATCGTCGTCACCATCGGTTCAAGCAATAGTAACTTAATGTCGTAGCATCGTAACAACTCAAAAAATCAGGAATATCAAAAACAACCATCATCATGAAAAAACATAAACCGACGACCACATACCGTCGCCGCCATAGACAACCGACAACATCAAGGTTGTTTCTCTCTTTATAAACCCCTTCTCTATGTACAAAATCAGACCTTAGTAGGTCCGTAAATGGCCATTTGTCAGCCAAAATGAGACATATTGAAGAACGTACAGGTTAGTCGCCGCCATGGGCGGTTGGAAAGCCGCCGACGACACCAAGACTACACCCATCTCTATGCTTCTCTCTAGAAACCCATTGTAGTTCCTATCTCTATAAAATAGGACCGCGAAAGGTCCATTTCTCATAACATCGAATGAAAAAATTACAACCAAACATAACCATTTTCGGGTTGGATCATAAGGCCAGAGAAGGTATCTAGAAAGACAGGTTGCAATGGGTATTCTCAACATATGACAACCCAAACCTCTTTTAGAAGGAAAACAAAGCAACTTGTCAAGGAAGGGGTAATACGACTTTACCAAAACCAATGTTTTAAAACCCGGTTTTCATATCGTACCGGATTTGGCTTGAAAGCGATTTAACCGAGTATGTCGGGAGGTTCAACCGGGTATACCGGACAGTACAACTGACCAATTTAAACCGGTTTTAAAACATTGACCAAAAACATACAATCTTCCATGGTTTAGACAAAACTACTTTACAACCATAATATACAAATAGTGTCAAAAAGTAAAGTATAATACCATTTAACATATAACATCAAATATGTATAAGGTACAAATACCAATAGCCTATATATGTTACAAATTATATTTATATATAATATAATATATAATTATTTGTTATTCTTTCAAAGTAATTAAATTACTTTACCTTACATTATACTTGTTTTAATATAAAAAGTTTCAATATGTATCTTTTTTTCTTTTAAATGTCGCCCTAAAATTCAAAGGTGCTAAAAGTTCACCGTTTGGATTTTAGAAAACAACTTTTGCTTCTGATATTACGGCTTCTTGATTAATTGTTTTTTAAAACGCAAAGAAACACTCTTAAACGATATTTACAGATATAAACACTTGCAGAAATGTAAAAAACATTATAAAAATAACAAGTTTCTAAATACTTTAGTGTTTAAACAAGAGGGTTGTATCACCTAATTAGAACTGTATTGACGTCTATAACAACTTATACTATGTAGATATCGATAGAGAAACTACATTTGTTGCCTGTAACCATGGGCAGAGAGGATAATGGAGGCTCAGGGTGCCCGGGTCTGCATCGATTTTTCGCACGTTTTGTTAATTTTACCGAAAATTTGTTTTATCTAGTATAAAATATTGGATTTTTAAGAGTTCAGCGTCTATCGATTTGGATTTTTAGAGTCTGGTCCACACTGAGTTTCCGTTCAAACTCCGCCACTGCCTATTACTAAAGTACCAGTTCATTACACATTGACTCTTAAGAGATTATTTAAAAAACTGATTTTAGATGTTCTGGTTTTTATTTATTAACATATATAAGTATTGGAATATCATGATCATACTCAGTAAATCCCGTCAGTAGCAAGGCTAATGTAAGGTCTGGGGAGGGTAAGATGTAGACAACCTTGTCTCTACCCCGTTGGAATAGAGAGGCTGCCTCCAGTAAGACCTCCGGCTCGATAGTAGTTTTGCATCAAGTCTTGGACTAAAGGTACATAACACTTAGCAATCGGGACAAAGACCGATTGGTGCATGTACCCTCTTGTCTTTCGGTTATCAACACCACTACATTATGCATGATTAACTGCCCACCGCTTTTAATATTATTTTCACGAAATTAGTAAAATAACATTAAAATTAGTACAATTTCACTTTTACCCCCTAAGCGTCACACATATATACATGATATTATATACATTATATGGGCACGTTGGAAGCGGCACACTCAAGTATTTGGACATCAAAAAGGAATAATTCTGTCTTTTACATGATTTTGACATATTACTAAAAACATGTTAAAAACAAATATTGGGCAGCCTTTCACGTTAGCTCCTCTATATGGTGTCGATGATCCCCCTACAAATATGATAACGATGTATTTTTAAAAACAGCAATAACCAACATCACTTCAATACTATTATTTTTTGATTTTTGTTATTTATATAAGTTTATAATATTATGATGGTTGTCGCCTTTATGGGTAAAAAGAAAGTGATTACCAAAAGCGACATATAGTGAAACTCATTTATGGATTGATTTATTTTAATTGTTTGTAAAGTTAACTCTTAAGATATGTACAATAAGAAAGTGAATATAAGCTTAATTGAGTAATTGTTCTTTAACACTTTTCCTTTGAGTGTTCATGTTTTTGTTTTTTTATTCGGTTAAAATTAAAATGTGTTAGCGAACATGAACAAGCCCTGCTCATGTCGTTTGGTTCATCACATCGTTATTGTTTACATGCCTCTATGATAACCACAGAACTCTTGATATTTTATTGTCGGCATTACTCTTTGTACATTTTGCATTATCATTTTGGAACCACTTCAAAGGAGTTGGGGGAAAAATTGATGTTATTAAACCTTTATAATTTAGACTATGTGTTACGAAGGGGCTTCGTTACGGCTTTATTAAGAGAGAAAGTGTTGTCATGTAACGTTACGTAGGCACATTTTTTGCACCCTTTCACCCCACTATAGGCGTGTTGGGTGCATTATTGAGGCTTTATCTTAAGACTACGCGGTGTGGCATAAAGCCCCCCACCACATAAGCATTTTTAGTGCCCTATTGCCACCCTATGGGCAATAACACCCTTTAAAGGGGCTTTAAAGGTGGGGCCTATCTTTTCTACCAATCAAATATATTCTCTTTGTTTTATTTTTTAATTTTGTTTAATAGGGGTTTTAAAGGGTCTTTAAACCATTGCATGCAACTTAAAGGAAAAGATTTTAAAGCCCCCTATGTGACATGGTACTAATGTGACGTGATAAAGTCCCTAGAGGCTTTATACGACACCTGTAGCCTATATGTGATATTCAGATGAGGTGGTAGATATGATTGGGTGAGTTATGTTATTTAATATTAATAGAAAATAATAAAGTCACATTCCCCTTCCCACGCGCGTGAGTAGTCCAAGCCCACCTCACGTCTTGGTTGGCGCCCCTATTTAACGGTGTATGCACCCCTGGTGCGGGTTACGTGGCACCAACAATGCCCCAAAAATATGACCCTTGAATATAATATACATAAAAGTTGGGTTAAATTATTCGTATGTTTAGACTCACGTGTTTCACACAATTTTTAGGTTCATACAAATATTTTGAGTTGACGTGAGGACCCTCCGTCACACAAACACCGTAAAATTCAACAACTCTAATAAATGAAGAACATTTTTGTTAATTGGAGGAAGTACTAACTTGATTATTATGAAGCTTACATGCAAAAATGTTGATTCTAAATCAATCATTTTATGTGATTGAACATCCCATAAATCCAAAAGGTCTACAATGGGTCAAGAAGTATGAGCTAATATTTTGGACCTAGTCAAGAGACAAAACCTCTTAACAGTGGTCCATTAACGGGTAAGTGGACTGTGGACATAATCACGATACACTGCCCCCAAATAGAGGTGCACAAAAAAATTGTACCTGGAACAGAGGTGCAAAAAAAAAAGCGTATTTGAAATCAGACCCGGCAAAAAAATCCGGAATGGGTTTATTTAATACCCGGGTATTCTATACCCAAAACCGGAACCGACCCTACCCGTAGGGTATAGATAGGGTATGCATTTGATCTCAATACCTGGAATCGAAACTGGAACCGATCATACCCGATTAATATCCGAAACCTAGGCCTGTAAACGAACCGAACATTCAGATGGGGAGCTCCGCCGCAGCACATAGGCATTCCTGACTGGTTTCCGCCGCAGCATTTCTCGCAACCGGGATGGGGAGCTCCGCAGGGCGGTGGTGATGTGCAGATGGAAGATGAGCCGGCAGGTGGTGATGACGTGGCAGAGGAGTAGGTGTTTGGTATGATAGCCACCGGTAATTTTGGGATATGATGTACTTTTCCTTTATTTTGTTTTGATTCGTATACTTTTGGTCTGTACTAAATTTGATACTAACTCTTATTTGGGAATTGTACGGGGTTCACCGGTTGGGCATATTTATATGTGTTATGCTTGTTATGTTTGTGTTGGTTTTGATAGACTATCCGTGGTTGGTGCGTGTGTGTTTTTGTGTGAAAATGACGGCCAGCATGTTGGAAAGGAGACATGGAACTAGACAGTTGCAAGCGGTGAAGAAACTCAGGGAGTCTGTTCCATTTTGTTATATTATTTTTTATTTTGTTTATTATTATGTTTGTTAGTTTCTCGCTTCATTGAGGACAATGAAGGAATTAAGTGTGGGGATGTGATGTGTTTCTGGTGGGTCCATATTAAGTACTGTTGCTTTTCTTTTTAAAGCTGATCTTAGGAGCAGATTTTGCCTAGCAGTCTTCTCGATTTCTGGGTCGAAAAGCAGTGGTGAAGACTTTCCTGAAAACCTGGTATGCATGCAATTGACTCACCTACACACAAGTAAACAAGAAACTGCGCGTAATACCGAACGAAACAAAAACAAACAAAAGGAAATATTTTTGGATTTTTATGATTTTTAGAAAACAAAAAGACAACTAATTCTAACTAACACTAAGCGCATGAATACCCCGGCAACGGCGCCATTTTGATGTAACTGTTGTGGGCTAATCAAAAACCTAATTAAACCACATAGATAGCGTAAGTAGGGTATCGAATCCACAGGGAATTTGTGGTCAGTGTCAAGATTTTAACTAAACACTAGACTATCTAAATCGGGGGTTTTTGATTGATTAATTAGAAAAAAAAAATGCTTAAACTAAATAAAAAGATTGTAATCAATGAGAGAAAAAGCAACTTCCACCTAAAATCCCAATTACCCGTTTAACATCAAAACCTGTTTACCAATTCTGGACACCACACCACATAGACATGGCCTCGGAATTAATGATTTTGATTAGCTATTAAGGATAGTTTTTAAGATTCACTATGCCACCTAATAACCCGTTTGTTTGTATCAATTATTCGCCAATTTACCAACCCGCTAACGATGCAAGGAAATCGCCAATACGCTTAATGAACGACAAGTAATTCAAACACAAGAAACATTTACCAATAATTCAACACAAGTGGTCAAGTTGTACCAGTCACAACGAATAAATAAACAAAGTTCAATGCGAAACAAAGTAAAAGTTCATCCGGGCGAAAGTTACAAAGAGCTTAGCCGCTCATGGTAGTCATCATAGCTTCAATAATGATACGGAATTGATCTGACATGAAAGAATAGCTTGAACGGAGTGAAAACCTTTGCTGGATCGCCTCTAATGACTGCTGAATTCGTAAATCGGTTGCTAGGTTATTCAACAACCCCCAAAACCTGATAAAAATCGACTTTTATACTTTCCTCCAATTGACCTCTCCCGTGCGTCGCTAGAGAGTACACTCCTTCCGGCGTGTGTCGTGTCACACCCCGACCCGCAGCGGAATAAGAGTCGGGGCATAATTGGGTTATCACCAAAGCTCATGATATTTACTAATATGTTTCATATTTATTAAAGTCAAAATTACATCCTCAATATTCCAAACATGTTCATACAAATACAAAGAAAGATAATCAACTAAACAATCCAAAGTCTAAACCAGTTTATTCTTCTAAGCCATCCTATGTGTTTCTTGCTGCAGCTGGATCACCTGTATCATGTGTAAAAATGGGGGTTTTTGGTCAACATAAGTTGGCGAGTGAACCTTATTAGAAAAACATTTATTATTGATTCCTTGTTATCTTTATCATGAAAAATTGTGCAATAATCATATGTGAGCAAATGTAATTAAATCATACAATAACAATAACAACAACAAACAATAACATACAATAACAAACCAACTTGCATGAATATATAACATGAATGAAGCTGTATATGTTGGCAACGTCACGTTCACGCTCATAATGTAATGGGGAACGGACGGCCTATGATAAATGTCTGTGCGATCAAGGCTCAATCAAACGGAGCCGATCGTATGTTGGCAACGCCTGGTTCACGCTCATAATGTAATGGGGAACAGCTCAACGCTCATAATGTAATGGGGAGCGGCGACCTATGATAATGTATGTACTGAAAATGATAATTTAATCTAAACAATAATCACACAAACAGTTGATACATGTTGAATACACATTTGTTCATGGATATGATGGATGCACAATGATTTAAATATAATAAATGGTAAGACACATGATACACCCCAAAAACGTGATTAAAACGGGGAATTCGTAGAGATTCACTCACATTGGGTGCGTTCGGTTGAAGATGATGAAATGCGCACGAGTTTGGAGGATTGATCGACGAGAACTAACTAACCTAAATAATAACGGAAAGTATGGTAAATGAGTGGATTTTATTATTAATTTTTAACAGGATTTTTAGATATATTTTTGTGAGTTTAAGGCTATTTTCTATCTTTAAAAACGTTATTTTTAAGTATTTTCAATTGATTTTTAATTAAATAAATAAATAAGAATATAAAAAAAATGTTGACTTTTGCGTTGACCATTGACCGTTGACCGGGACTGTTGACTGTTTGACCGGTTCGCTAAAGTGTAAGTGTGCGCCGGGTAAGGCTCGAACCCGAGACCTCTCGTACGCGTGCACGCAGCTCTACCAACTGAGCTACGTGTCTAACCCGAAATAATTATGTTTTTAATTATATTTATATACTGTTTTAGTTTATTCAAAATTCTTTTATTTTCAAAAAGGGTTTTAATCGTTGAACCGGAGTGTGCAACAGGTCTCGAACCCGGGACCTGTGGGTTTATGTTGCACACAGTCCACCGCTGGACTGTGTGTCTAACCTGGTTAATATACCGATTTTTATTATACTTAACAACTTCAGTGAGTTAATCCGGTTCAGTTAGAAAAAGAAAACATCTTTATTACAGAGCATACGTGTGTGTCAAGGATCGAACTCGCGGCGTGTGATATATGTGCGCACACAGTCCACCGCTGGACTGTGTGTCTAACCCGAGATAATATCCAATTTATATTAAACTTATAAACAAACTAACTTCATCTTCTTCGTTACAATATCACAGACTACGATTACTCTACTGTTTCTTGTTTAATTCGATTGACAAACATTCAAATGACTAAAATGAAATGGCAGAGAAGATTTTGGAAGTAAACATACCGGAGAAACGATCTATCTCAGAATTCCGGCGAAGTCGTCGGCTCTGTTTTTATGGATTTCGTCTGAGCGGACAATTAACAATTTTGATTAGCTAGATGCGGAATTGAAGCACTGAACAAGAATTACCAGAAGGTTTAAAAGGCTATACCGTTTCACAGCGAGAATTGGGAACTTTCAGAAGTTTTCCGGCGAGAGTTAATTATCCGATATCGTCGTCTGAAACTGATTCTGATTGAAGGGTTTGAGTTAGCAAAAGCTTAACAACTGATACACGATGAAAGAATTGAGAAACTTACTGATTTGATGGAAGACACGGTTTTCCGGCGAAAGTCTGGCGAGTTCAAAAAGCAATTCCGACGATCAGAAACTAGAGTAAACGTGAGAATAGAAGTTCTGGGAATGTAATTGAGTCGCGAAATGAAGCTTTTGTTGAAGTAATTCCAGAAGTGAATGTTTTCGGTTATAAAAACCGAACATCACATGAATTCAAGTCCATTCATGACTGAATTGATTAAAAATGTCGGTGTATCGGTTATTAACAGAAAATCGCGATCACTCAAACGTTTTGGACGTTTGGAAGCCGATTACGGTTACAGTTGGCGTAAACCGGTTGATTCCTGAGTGAAGTTATCATTTAATTGTTTCCTAGAACTCACAGAAAACATCAAGTGGCGGAGTGGTTATATGTGTGCGTGTTAAGTCTTTAGACTCACCCGGCTGACCCGGGTTCGAATCCCGGCAGCCGGTTTTTTTTTATTTATTTTCTTTTCACTTTTTATTAATTATAGTTTTTAAATTCTAATTTGTTAATTAATTATGCATCGTTTGAAATTAAAATAAACATAAATACGCAACGAAAAATTTATAACTTGATATTCGATTACAAACGAAGCGGGTTTGGAAAACCCGTTTTTGACAAATGTTACAGTATCCCCTACTTTTAGAAATTTCGTCCCAAAATTTAAGTAGTAGTGGTAATAGGAAAAAAATGCGGGTATTTTTCGCGCATTGAGTCTCGTTCCCAAGTAAACTCAGGTCCCCGTTTCGACTCCCAGCGTACCCTAACAATTGGAATACGACTTCGTCTTAAACGTTTTTCTCCGAAGTCCATGATCTCTACTGGTCTTTCAATGAAATGCATAGATTCATCGATCTGAATATCTTCCAGGGGAATATGGAGATTCTCATCGGCGAGGCACTTCTTCAAGTTTGATACGTGGAATGTGGGGTGAATTCTGTTGAGTTCTTCTGGTAGATCAAGCTTGTATGCTACAGGTCCTACTCTTTCGAGTATCTTGAAAGGTCCTACGTAGCGTGGTGCTAGCTTGCCTTTCTGGCCAAAACGAACTACTCCCTTCCACGGTGATACTTTTAAAAGTACATGATCACCAATGTTAAACTCCAAAGGCTTCCGTCGTTTATCTGCATAACTCTTTTGACGACTTTGAGCCGCTAGAAGATTGTTTCGAATTTGATGGATCTTGTCTGTGGTTTCTTGAATCAATTCCGGACCGGTGATTTGAGCTTCCCCAATTTCGTGCCAACATACTGGAGATCGGCACTTACGACCATATAAAGCTTCAAAAGGTGCCATGCCGATACTTGAATGATAGCAGTTGTTGTACGAAAATTCAACTAATGGTAGATGAGCGTCCCAATTTCCCTTGAAGTCTATGACACATGCTCGAAGCATATCTTCAAGAGTTTGAATGGTGCGTTCAGATTGTCCATCAGTTTGAGGATGATAAGCGGTACTGAGGTCTAATCGTGTACCCAAAGCGGCTTGTACGGCTTGCCATGTTCGTGAAGTGAAACGACCATCACGATCTGAAATAATGCTTAACGGTACACCATGTCGGCTTACGATTTCGCTGATGTAGATACGAGCTAGCTTCTCGTTCTTGAAATCTTCGCGGATTGGAATAAAGTGAGCTGATTTTGTAAGACGATCAATGATTACCCATATAGTGTCATACCCATCAGAAGTGCGAGGTAACCCGGTAATGAAATCCATGGTTATGTTTTCCCACTTCCATACAGGTATTTCAGGTTGGACCAGAAGTCCTGAGGGTCTTTGGTGTTCAGCTTCACCTTGGAACATGTAAGGCACTTGGAAACAAAAACAGCAATATCCTTTTTCATTCCAGCCACCAGTAGGTGTATCGAAGGTCTTGATACATCTTGTCGGCTCCTGGGTGTATAGAGTATCGTGTTTTGTGTGCCTCATTCATAAGGAATTCACGAAGGTTGTTGTGGTCAGGAATCCATATGCGATCTAGATAGTACAGAATACCGTCAGATTTAGTTTCAATTTTAAGTTCAGCTCCATAGGACAGCTCCTTTCGTACGTCGTCTTCCATTACTGAAACATGTTGGGCTTCTCGAATTTGATCTTTAATGTCGGTTATGATTTGCGAACATAGAAGACGAATGGAGTTCGCATAACCCTTTCGACTGAGTGCATCAGCCACCACATTTGCCTTGCCAGGGTGATACCGAATTTCACAGTCGTAGTCATTTAGAAGTTCGACCCATCTTCGTTGCCTCATGTTTAACTCCTTTTGGTTGAAGATATGTTGAAGACTCTTGTGGTCAGTGTATATTTCACACTTAGTACCGTAGAGATAATGTCTCCATATCTTAAGAGCGAACACAACGGCTCCAAGTTCTAGGTCATGGGTGGTGTAGTTCTTCTCATGAGTCTTGAGTTGTCTCGAAGCATAAGCTATTACCTTTCCTCTTTGCATTAGAACACAGCCTAGTCCTTGCCCTGACGCGTCGCAATAAACCTCGAAGTCATCACAACCTTCAGGAAGAGTGAGGATAGGTGCATCACAGAGTTTTTGTTTAAGGGTTTGGAAGGCTTCTTCTTGTTTGGGTCCCCAAATGAAGGGTTTTCCTTTATGAGTTAAAGCCGTGAGTGGTACAGCAATGCGAGAGAAATTTGAAATGAAACGGCGATAATAACCAGCCAAACCAAGGAATGATCTTACTTCGGTTGGTGTACGTGGCGCTTGCCATTCTTGTACTGCTTTGATCTTTGAGGGGTCGACATGTATTCCCTTGTCATTGACGACATGTCCAAGGAATTGTACCTCTTTTAACCAGAATTCGCATTTGGAGAATTTGGCGTAGAGCTTCTCATTCTCTAAGAGTGTAAGGATGAGTCGAAGGTGCCGTTCATGATCAGACTTAGACTTTGAGTAAATGAGGATGTCGTCGATGAAGACTATAACAAAACGATCGAGATAGGGTTTGCAGACTCTGTTCATTAGATCCATGAAGACAGCTGGAGCGTTGGTTAAACCAAATGGCATGACCATGAATTCATAATGACCATAACGAGTTCGGAAGGCGGTCTTTGGGACGTCTTCTTCATGTACTCTGAGTTGATGATAACCAGAACGAAGGTCGATTTTTGAAAAACAGCTGGCGCCTTGAAGTTGGTCAAGAAGATCATCAATGCGAGGTAATGGATAGCGATTCTTGATTGTTAACTTGTTGAGTTCTCTGTAGTCGATGCACATGCGAAACGTTCCATCTTTCTTCTTCACAAAAAGGACAGGTGCACCCCAAGGCGAGGAGCTAGGACGTAGAATCCTTTGTCAGTCAACTCTTGCAATTGACTGGCTAGCTCTTGCATTTCAGAGAGGGCTAACCTATAAGGAGACTTTGCAACTGGTGTAGCACCAGGTATAAGATCAATGCAGAATTCGACTTCTCTCAAGGGAGGAAGTCCTGAAATGTCGTCAGGAAAAACTTGCAGAAAATCTTTTACTACTGGGATGTCTTCAAGTTTCTTCTCCATGGTTCCCTTTTTGACGACATGAGTTAAAAATGCGACATAATTCTTGCGAAGATATTTTTGAGATTGAAGACAGGACATTAATCTGAGCCCTTTCGATGGGGTTTCTCCAAAGATTCGTAGAGTCTGACCGTTTGAAAGAGGAATGCGTACAAACTTTTCGCGGCATACAACTTCAGCCTGATGTTGGCTGAGCCAGTCCATACCAATTATAATGTCAAAGCTTCCCAACTTCATAGGAATGAGGTCAACTGGAAAATCGTGATCGTTTAAGGTGAGAGTACAATTGCGTATAATAGAGTTTAATGAGACCAATTTTCCGTCAGCAACTTCTACTGTTATGGATTCCATGAGCTTATCACGAATTTGGTTTAGGATGGGTTCAAACTCTAAGGACACAAAACTTTTATCCGCGCCAGTATCAAACAACATGGATGCATAACTACCATTGATAAGAAACGTACCGTTAACCACATTGCTGTCAGCTCTAGCCTGGTTAGCGTTGATGTTGAAAGCTCTTCCTCTTGCAGGTGGAGGAGCTTGGTTAGCTTGATTCACCGGATTTGCTTGGGCTTGAGCATGTATAATGTTCACCAAACGTGGACAAGTGTTTCTAAAGTGGCTTGGGTCTCCACAATTGTAGCAAGCCCGCATAGGTTGCACCATGGGATAGTTGGGTTGGTAGTATGATTGGGCTAAATGTTGGGTAGGTGGTAGTAGTAGGGGTTGTTGGGCTTGACCCATTATTTGATGGTGGGTTTGGGTTGAGGGCTGGTGGCGGTTCGTTCGCTGAGGTATGCGACAGGTTTGAACAGTGTGACCTGCGCGACCACAGCCGGTGCAATGTTGACAGGGATGATCAGGAAAGTGATGGTATTGGCAACGGTTGCATTTTGGTAATGGGCCAGAGTATGGCCTTTTATATGGTGCAGGTGAGGGGGCAACTTGGGTAATGGGTGCAGCAGGGATAAGGAAATTTGTTTGTGTGACAGCAAAGTTTCTGGTGTTACGTTTCCTCTTGTTAGCAAACTTAGAGGAAGAGGTGGAATGGTTTGAAGTTTGGCCCTCAACGGGGGCTTTCTTTTTCTCCTCTTTAAATTTACCGTTGCGAATTCGATTCTCGGTCAGTTCAGTAGCTAGTTCCATAGCAGCTTGAAGTGTTGCTGGCGAAGTGCTGAGAACTGAATCTTGAATTTTCGAGGGGAGACCTCGAATATAATGCTCGACTAAGCAGTAAACTGGGGTGAACAAGTTAGGGACCATTTGGTTCAACTCTAAGAACCTCTTGTTGTAGGAAGTATGATCTCCCTCCTTTTGCTTCAATGAATGAAATTCATCCTCTAACTTTTTAATCTCACTTCTAGGACAGAATCGTCTCGTCATGATTTCCCTTAACTCCTCCCACGTTAAGGCCATTGCATCTTCGATTCCCCTCTTACCCTTTTCAGTATTCCACCAGGTAAGAGCTACCCCAAATAGTCTCCCGGTTGCGTATCATACCTTGCGATCCTTGGGACAATCGCAGTTGAGGAAGGTGTTTTCCATTTCCTCAAACCAGTGGAGGAGAGCAGTGACACCTTCGGTCCCTTCAAATTTCGGAGGATCGCAAGACTTGAAATGTTTATATGAGCACTTTTTGGTAGGAGGGTTGCCGATGTTCTGGTCTTCTTGCTGGGGAGGATTGGTGGGATTTGTGGCGAGAGCTTGTTGTACTTGAACCACAATGTCAGGAAGCACCGCGGCCATTTGTTTTGCGATTTGAGTGGCCAAGCGTTCGTGTGACCTTCCTGATCTTCTACCCCCTCGTTGTTGTCTAGCCGACATCTACAGGAACATACATAAGAATATTGTGAGTTTATGGAGTCTTTTTAGGTGTCATGTGTCTTAAAGAAAATGAAAATAACATAAATATCAATAATGCAACTACATCCATAGGATGTCTTGGGTTTGCTCATGTTGGGCCTCAAATGTCCCCCATACCTTCACCTGTATAGTCATGTGGGCCCCCATGACTATTGGCTTGGTAGGATTCACATTAGTATTGGCGGTTTAACACTCGCATCACCCGAATGAAAACCATGAAATATGTTTACGAGATGTATGGTCGGAATGTGTCCAGGTGTAGACACAATGACAACTCAAAGTGGGGTTAGCTCACACGACGTTTGGTATAGCATGCTTTGGCCTAATAGGTACTTCGTACTCTCATCGTTAGTCCCCAGGTAGGCAAACTGGTCCTTTATTTTGGATTTATACGAATGCCAGCCTAGACAGGACGTTCCGACTACCGGTATTTGTACCCTTCCAGTTACTACATGCCCATCATGAGAACTCACTTTGATGTGATTTGAAAATACAAAAATCATTGCAAAAACAATCATGAAAATGATGTGGTGTGTGCTCGAATGGATATGATATGTTATGAGAATATGATTCATGATAGGCATTATATAATAATATGTACTTATGAACATGCTTGCATAACATTGAATGTAACATTAAACATAAAACATATAAACATCATGAATTTTGCATGTAACACACAACAATCTTAAAAATTTCTAATCAACTATAGTATAGGCTCTAAGGGTCTAATAACCTATCCTATATCCCTATAGTCATGGCTCTGATACCAATCTGTCACACCCCGACCCGCAGCGGAATAAGAGTCGGGGCATAATTGGGTTATCACCAAAGCTCATGATATTTACTAATATGTTTCATATTTATTAAAGTCAAAATTACATCCTCAATATTCCAAACATGTTCATACAAATACAAAGAAAGATAATCAACTAAACAATCCAAAGTCTAAACCAGATTATTCTTCTAAGCCATCCTATGTGTTTCTTGCTGCAGCTGGATCACCTGTATCATGTGTAAAAATGAGGGTTTTTAGGTCAACATAAGTTGGCGAGTGAACCTTATTAGAAAAACATTTATTATTGATTCCTTGTTATCTTTATCATGAAAAATTGTGCAATAATCATATGTGAGCAAATGTAATTAAATCATACAATAACAATAACAACAACAAACAATAACATACAATAACAAACCAACTTGCATGAATATATAACATGAATGAAGCTGTATATGTTGGCAACGTCACGTTCACGCTCATAATGTAATGGGGAACGGACGGCCTATGATAAATGTCTGTGCGATCAAGGCTCAATCAAACGGAGCCGATCGTATGTTGGCAACGCCTGGTTCACGCTCATAATGTAATGGGGAACAGCTCAACGCTCATAATGTAATGGGGAGCGGCGACCTATGATAATGTATGTACTGAAAATGATAATTTAATCTAAACAATAATCACACAAACAGTTGATACATGTTGAATACACATTTGTTCATGGATATGATGGATGCACAATGATTTAAATATAATAAATGGTAAGACACATGATACACCCCAAAAACGTGATTAAAACGGGGAATTCGTAGAGATTCACTCACATTGGGTGCGTTCGGTTGAAGATGATGAAATGCGCACGAGTTTGGAGGATTGATCGACGAGAACTAACTAACCTAAATAATAACGGAAAGTATGGTAAATGAGTGGATTTTATTATTAATTTTTAACAGGATTTTTAGATATATTTTTGTGAGTTTAAGGCTATTTTCTATCTTTAAAAACGTTATTTTTAAGTATTTTCAATTGATTTTTAATTAAATAAATAAATAAGAATATAAAAAAAATGTTGACTTTTGCGTTGACCATTGACCGTTGACCGGGACTGTTGACTGTTTGACCGGTTCGCTAAAGTGTAAGTGTGCGCCGGGTAAGGCTCGAACCCGAGACCTCTCGTACGCGTGCACGCAGCTCTACCAACTGAGCTACGTGTCTAACCCGAAATAATTATGTTTTTAATTATATTTATATACTGTTTTAGTTTATTCAAAATTCTTTTATTTTCAAAAAGGGTTTTAATCGTTGAACCGGAGTGTGCAACAGGTCTCGAACCCGGGACCTGTGGGTTTATGTTGCACACAGTCCACCGCTGGACTGTGTGTCTAACCTGGTTAATATACCGATTTTTATTATACTTAACAACTTCAGTGAGTTAATCCGGTTCAGTTAGAAAAAGAAAACATCTTTATTACAGAGCATACGTGTGTGTCAAGGATCGAACTCGCGGCGTGTGATATATGTGCGCACACAGTCCACCGCTGGACTGTGTGTCTAACCCGAGATAATATCCAATTTATATTAAACTTATAAACAAACTAACTTCATCTTCTTCGTTACAATATCACAGACTACGATTACTCTACTGTTTCTTGTTTAATTCGATTGACAAACATTCAAATGACTAAAATGAAATGGCAGAGAAGATTTTGGAAGTAAACATACCGGAGAAACGATCTATCTCAGAATTCCGGCGAAGTCGTCGGCTCTGTTTTTATGGATTTCGTCTGAGCGGACAATTAACAATTTTGATTAGCTAGATGCGGAATTGAAGCACTGAACAAGAATTACCAGAAGGTTTAAAAGGCTATACCGTTTCACAGCGAGAATTGGGAACTTTCAGAAGTTTTCCGGCGAGAGTTAATTATCCGATATCGTCGTCTGAAACTGATTCTGATTGAAGGGTTTGAGTTAGCAAAAGCTTAACAACTGATACACGATGAAAGAATTGAGAAACTTACTGATTTGATGGAAGACACGGTTTTCCGGCGAAAGTCTGGCGAGTTCAAAAAGCAATTCCGACGATCAGAAACTAGAGTAAACGTGAGAATAGAAGTTCTGGGAATGTAATTGAGTCGCGAAATGAAGCTTTTGTTGAAGTAATTCCAGAAGTGAATGTTTTCGGTTATAAAAACCGAACATCACATGAATTCAAGTCCATTCATGACTGAATTGATTAAAAATGTCGGTGTATCGGTTATTAACAGAAAATCGCGATCACTCAAACGTTTTGGACGTTTGGAAGCCGATTACGGTTACAGTTGGCGTAAACCGGTTGATTCCTGAGTGAAGTTATCATTTAATTGTTTCATAGAACTCACAGAAAACATCAAGTGGCGGAGTGGTTATATGTGTGCGTGTTAAGTCTTTAGACTCACCCGGCTGACCCGGGTTCGAATCCCGGCAGCCGGTTTTTTATTTATTTATTTTCTTTTCACTTTTTATTAATTATAGTTTTTAAATTCTAATTTGTTAATTAATTATGCATCGTTTAAATTAAAATAAACATAAATACGCAACGAAAAATTTATAACTTGATATTCGATTACAAACGAAGCGGGTTTGGAAAACCCGTTTTTGACAAATGTTACATGTCGCATGGGACATCTACACCGACCCCACTTTAACCGCCCCCGCGCGTCGCGATAGGGCTCAAGACATCCCCGCGTGGCGCGGGGGGGGGGGGGGGGCTACCAATTGATTTTTCCTCTTTTCCTGCTTCCAGCTTCTTCCAGCACTCGATTCTTGATCATTTTACGCTGTTTAACCCTGAAACGAAGCACACACAATAAATAGTACTACAGACCCGAATAAACACTCATATGTACATAACTCTACTCAAAACACATAGGCAACGGCGCAGCATTTCCCGCAACCGGACAAGAACCGGAACCGGAACCGGAACCGACACATGATTCTAATATCTTTCTTTTGAATTTATATTAATGCATTTGTTTTGGTTTTCTTATATAATACAATGCATATTTAATAATAATAAAAAAATACGTGAAAATAGGGTAATAAAAACGCAACAGAGTATTAAAAAATATGAAAATATGGAACTAAAAAAACTCAGAAATAGGGTATAAAAACCCAAAAATAGGGTATTTTAATACCCGGTTTCTTAAGAATCGGAACCGAACCCTACCCGGAACCGAGCACATAGAGTATGGTTTTTTGGTCAAATAACTGGAACCGGAACCAAACCGGTTATAGCAATAACCGATTCTAACCCTTAAAAGGCAAAACCGGAACCGGTTCCATAACCGAAACCGGTTATTAAATTACCCAATTTGTGCACCTCTACCTGGAACCTGACCCGGTAAAAAATCCGTAACCAGTTTTTTTATTACCCGAGTATCTATAGCCAAAACCCGAACCGACCCTACCCGTAGGGTATAGGTAGGGTATGCATTTTGATCTCCATACCTGGAACTGATCATACCCGATTAATACCCGAAATCTGACAAGAACCGAAACCGAAACCGAAACCGATTATACCTAGCTATACCTGATACATGATTCTAATATCTTTCTTTTAAATTTATGTTAGTGCATTTATTTAAATTTTCTTACATTATACAAAGCATATTTAATAATAATAAACAAAAAGTACGAGAAATAGAAAAATACAATAGAGTATTAAAAATATGAAAATTTCGACTACAATACTCGGAAATAGGGTATAAAAAACCCAAAAATAGGGTATTTTAATACCCGGTTTCTTAAGAACTGGAAACGAACCTTACCTAGAACCGGGCACATAGGGTGTTTTTTTGTCAAGTAACCGAAACCGAACTGGTTATAGTAATAACCGGTTCCACCCCTTAAAACAAAAAGCCGAAACTAATTCCATAACTAAAACCAATTATTAAAAATACCCGATTTTGTGCAGCTCTATCCCCAAAGCCTAAATAGGTGATTATCACCTATCTTTCTCATCAAAATAAAATAGGGTAATTGGATTTTATCACCCTCAACTATTGACTATTGGCCGCTGCCACCCCCAACTATCACTTTGACGTCCGTCACCCTCAACTTAATATTTAGTGTGTTTTGTCACCACGTCGTTAACTATTCATTAACTTTTGATCTTGTTACTATACTTTTGGGGTGTCATAGGGATCTTAGGAAGGTTTTAGGGATCTTAGGACACCCCCAAGAGTATAGTAACAAGATCAAAAGTTAGTGATCAGTTAACGATTTGGTGACAGAACACACTAAGTGTTAAGTTGGGGGTAGCGGACGTCAAAGTGATAGTTAGTGGTAGTAGTAGCCAATAGTCAATAATTATGGGTGATAAAATCCAATAACCCAATGAAATAAAGCCATAAAAGCTATCATATTAACTACCACATTTCAAGTTTCAAAAAGTACGTTTGTAGAATAAATATTCATTCATTTTGGAAGAACATTCAAACGGCGCTCCTGGGTGCTTTGTACTTTTTTCTCAAAGTTTTTGCCTAAAACTAAAGTTTCTTTTTTGGTCATTTCTTGTAACCTAAGGCTTTGGGTAGAAATGCTACTTTTGGGTAGTGTAAAACACAATCAAAGGTTTTATCCCTGTCGATAATTTCATCATCCCTTGTCAAAATTCCTAAAAACTTTAACATTCAATAGGGTAAATGTGTCCTAGCTAAAACAAAATAATGTAAATCTACTCAACTGTATATCAATTTCTACGCTGCTTCTTTGTCCAGGGCTGAATTTAGTACATTTATTTTAAAAAAACACGTGTCTCTGAATGAAAAAAAATATAAGCATTTATGTCTTATGTTGTAATTAACACTTTTATATTTATCTTTCATTAAGAGAGAAACATATCACATGCATAAATCCTACAATTTATTATAAACATTATCAAAAGTTCAATGGTTTATTGTGTTTATAAAAACAAAAGGTATAATATCATTCGACATTTGCTTTTAAGGGAGATGATCAAATAAGAAGTATATGTTTTGGGTAGAAAGGATATGAAACAATAGTAGGAGAACACGTGGTAAAGAATAAAAATAAAAAAGAAAGGACATTTTTGTCAACCACAAATTAGTCTCGTATAACCCTAACTTTTTTACAAAAACCATGTATATCTTTATGGTTTATCCCCCCACCACCACTCTACCACCCACCATCACCGTCACCGTCATCGTCACCGCCACCACTCCATCGCCCACCTCCACCACAACTGTCACCCCACTCCTACCACATGGTCACCGTCCACAAATCACAACCCGAACCATTGCCCAAGATCTCTCAATCTTTATTCAAACTTGACACATCCACCTGCAAAAGAGATTAACGAATCTCCATCAGTGGCGTTCACTCAGGATGCACCGTTCATCGCTGCCGACACCGTGGTCGGAGCATCAACGAATTGATTTAGTTTCAGTCTCAGAAAGCCGAGGTCACCATGAAAGCCGTAGTTGCCGCCGTCAGAGCCGAGTAATAATTGTTTCAGATTAAAGCCAACATGAATTGCGTTTCATAGTTTTTGAACATTTCTTAGAATAATCAAATAATCACAAAAACATAACCTCACACCCTTGTTCTACTAAGTTGTTAGTTACAAAAATTCAGGATTTCAAAGAATGGCTTTGTTTATTGCGTTTTATAAAAAGAAAAGAAATTTTTGTTATGTTTAAGTTTGAGAAGGTGAAAGTATATAAAGTGTGCTTGCGGCTGAAAAGAGTGAGAGATTGTTTAGGGTTTTTTGTTGGTGTGAGAAGGAAATAAAAGAAATTTTTTTGTGTGTACAAAGACAAATTTCTTTGCCTCGTTCCCATTGAAACTTCTAGGTAGTTTTCCAAATGATGTAACGCATTAATTTTATTTTGTAAAATGCTTTATGATGAAAACATAAGAAGTTAGATCATTGATGAAACCGCACTAACTTTCTAAAACGTATTAGATTTCTAAAACTCAATAAGTTAGATTATTGGAAATGTCCCCAAATAAATGATTATTTTTAATTGCTTTTCAAAATGTGTTTCATAACACATCTACTTCATTGCGTTTTTTCATTATGTTTTATCAAACACACCAATGCATTACGTTCTATAACCTAGTTTGAAAAATACAACAACACATTTTTATTATATTTTTTCTCTAAATCATGGAAACTCTACCTTTATTTGCAAACTTAAAACTCCGTTAGACTCCCTGTTGTGTGTGGCGCCCCATGCCACCTCACCCAAATTTGACGCTGTACACTAAAACTTGATTGTTAAAGGGGGCCGCAAAGAGGGGAGGCATTTCCCCTTAATGAGCGTGATGCTAAGAGAGATGAAGAGAGATATTGTTTGTTTATTTTTTTAGTTAAATCATAACATATAATCTAGTCTTAGTAGTACATATAGACTTACCCAAAAAGGTGGTCCCAAAGAGTTTTATGAAAATCGAAGTAGGAATCTCCTTTGGAGAACCGAGAGGGCCGACCCATTAGTGAAAAACATACAAGCTAGGGTCTTGCACCCTTCAAAAAAATACAAGGCATTCATTTTAAAAATTTTCTTTTCGTCAATACATATATATTGTTGGGTGGCTTAGGCCAGTATTATTAATCTTATCGTTGATTTCCAACCAAAACCGATATTGAAACCGGCTTGGAGAGATCCGAACTAACAAGTTGTAAACCAATACTTTAAAACCTGTCAAACCCGAACCCCAACAACTCAAACTGAACCGACCGGTTTCAAACCAAACCGGTTTAAACTATTTTGAGCCCATAACCCGACCCGATCAAAACTTCAAAAGATTCTGATTTATCTCATTTCATCCGATTCTTCAAAACTTCCAACGATCCTGATTTATGTTTCATCTCAGGTACACACGATTCACCTGATTATTGATTACAAATTAAAAAAACTGACGTTGGATTGTTCTCAGGTTCATTAAGACTCCAAATGCTTAATTTTTCTGTAATGATTATATCTTTTGTTCAGATAAGTAGATAAGATTACGCATTTTGTGTATAATGGGTCATGTTGAGTTGATAATTGTTTTATGCGCACCAGGTGTTTGATGAAATTCTTGAACCAAAACCCACCATTTTGATATTGATCATGTTAAGTTGATGGTTCTTTTATGTGCACCAGGTGTTTGATGAAATGCTTGTACCAAAACTCACCATTCTGTGTTTAAATGGTATGGATAGTTTGATAATTGGTCATGTTAAGTTGATCGTTTTTTATGCACACCAGGTGTTTGATGAAATGCTTGAACCAAAACCCACTTTAAACAGATACATTGTTTTGAACCTTTTTTTAAAATATCCAAATCTCAACCAAGAAAACATGTAAAATAAGTTCTATATTCTTATTTTTTTTGGGTTGTAATTCTTTTAGCATCTAGTGATGTTTGAAGTTTATTCTTACTTTCATCTCATATAGCAGAAAATATATACAAGTTAAGGATGTATTTGTTTATTCAGGTTTTCTAATTCACATATGTTTCTGTTTGAGGTGGGTTTTGTGGATTTATCAGTAGCTACTTAGGACTTGTTTAGATCTACATTTTGAGATCGTTTCTCATTGTTCTTGTTGTTACTTATATGTTAGAGATAACTTAAATAAAACTATATAGCTATATTATATAGATGTTTCAATGTTATAATAAAAAAGTACATTCGACTTGAGACTTGCTTAGTTGATGATGTTGATCACTTAGTTCATAGTAGTCGGAGCAGTAATAAAATACATTCAACATTGTGGCAGAAGAGTTGCTTTATGCAACAAATTTCGATGAACAAATTCATACAAGCACACACTTAGGTCCCTCATGTGGGTGTCGATTGTTTTGAAGGTATACAGCCTAGTTCTAGCCTTTAACTTCAATATGTTAACGTTCTGACGCAAATTTTCATTTAAGTTTATTAGTTAAATTTAATAGTTTGTAGTAGAGGTAGCAATTTAGACTCATTTACGCATCAACGTGCCAATTTGGGCGTTGTTTTATTTCAAACGTGTCCAACAAGGGTTTAAGCAACGTTGATATATTTACTGCTCATTTTTCAGGAATATCGTGCATCTGATAAAAGAGCAATTCACCGTCTTATCATCAACTGCAGAGTATCCTTGTCTCACAGCTCATGCTCGTTGAATACTAATTCTTTATAATCGACTAAAAAAGTTGCAATCGTCTTTGGTGGATCGTTTTTGAACTTATCAACATTTCCATAGTTCGCGATTGCTCAATCAGATCACTAAAGAAGGTGGATATGTAAATAACCGAATTCAACGATGAAGGCTCTTGTTACAAGCCGAGGTATTGTTAACTAATAATTTACATCTTCTTGGACCAATCTAGTTACTAATTTTGCCTCGATGCAGGGAAGTTATGCTGCAATATCGTTGTTCTATGTGAGAGGTTGTCATCCACACGTATTGCGCCTTTTGATTTGCAACGACGAGCTTGTTCTACAAACGGAATCGATCAAGAACACATTGCAAGATTTGACGGAAAAAAGCAAGTGGTTGATTCCGTATGTCGGATCTTGGAGGGCGGTCAATGGGGAACATCTTTGGAAAATGCTTTATCGGAATACAACGAAAGTACGCAAAGCGATCTTGTGATTTCCGTTTTACGGAAATTAAAAGACGTCGATCTCGCGATAAATTATTTCAAATGGGCCGAAAGTAAAACTGATCAACCGCATTGTCCTGAAGCGTACAATTCGCTTCTCATGGTGATGGCAAGAAGTAAAAACTTTGATCGAATTGAACATATTTTCGAAGAAATGAATCTTGCTGGCTTCGGTCCATCTAACTTCGCATGTATCGAGTTAATTGTAAGTTGTATCAAGACTTATAAGTTAAAAGAAGCTTATGATATAATTCAACTAATGAGAAAATTCAAGTTTCGTCCCGCGTTTTCCGCTTACACAACGTTAATAGGAGCGCTCTCAACCATTAACGAACCCGATCTCATACTCGCATTATTTCACCAAATGCAAGAGCTCGGGTATGAAGTACACGTGCACTTGTTCACAACTGTAATCCGCGTGTTTGCTAGATCTGGCCGCGTTAATTCCGCTCTTGCGTTGTTAGACGAGATGAGAAGCAATTACGTTGACGGGGATATCGTTCTATATAACGTGTGTATTGACTGCTTCGGTAAGGCGGGAAAAGTCGATATGGCTTGGAAATTCTTTCATGAAATGAAAGTTCACGGTATCGTGCCGGATGATGTCACATACACTAGCATGATCGGTGTTCTATGCAAAGCTAATAAGCTCAACGACGCGATTGACTTATTTAACGAAATGGATCATATTAAGAAAGTCCCGTGTGCGTATGCTTACAACACCATGATCATGGGTTACGGAATGGCTGGACGGTTCGACGAAGCGTTTCAATTACTTGAGAAACAAAAATCGAAAGGTTCGATTCCAAGCGTGGTGGCTTATAATTGTATACTCACTTGTCTCGGGAAAAAAGGGAAATTAGATGACGCTTTGACGTTATTCGAAGATATGAAGAAAGACGCGTCGCCGAATTTATCGACGTATAATATTCTTATAGATAATCTTTGCAAGTCGGGTAAGCTCGATATTGCGTTAAAGATTCGAGATTCCATGAAAGAAGCTGGTTTGTATCCCAATATTTTGACGGTGAACATAATGATCGATAGATTGTGTAAGTCGCAACAACTCGATGCAGCGTGTGAAATATTCGAAAATCTGGATCGTAATTGTGCACCAACCGATTACACGTATTGTTCGCTTATCGAGGGATTAGGCCGACATAATAGAGTTGATGACGCGTACAAGTTATACGAACGGATGTTGGAAGCTGGTGTGACTCCAAATGCTGTTGTGTATACGTCGCTTATTAGAAACTTTTTTAAATTAGGAAGAACGGAAGACGGTCATAAGATTTATAAAGAAATGATACGCGGCGGGATTGTTCCAGATTTAACCCTTTTGAATACGTACATGGATTGCGTTTTTAAAGCCGGTGAAACCGAAAAAGGTCGAGCTTTATTTGAAGAAATTAAGAGTCACGGTGTTGTACCAGACGCTCGAAGCTACTCGATACTAATTCACGGGTTGATAAAAGCGGGGTTTGCACGCGAAACGTATAAACTCTATAACGCGATGAAGAAACAAGGGTGTGTTATGGATACGCTTGCGTATAACACCGTTATCGATGGTTTTTGCAAATCCGGCAATGTGAACAAAGCGTACCAGCTTCTAGAAGAAATGAAAGTGAAGGGGTATCCGCCAACTGTCGTCACTTACGGGTCGGTAATCGACGGGCTTGCGAAAATCGATCGGCTTGATGAAGCGTACATGCTTTTCGAAGAAGCTAAAACTCTTGGTGTTCAGTTAAACGTAGTTGTGTATAGCAGTCTTGTTGACGGGTTCGGAAAAGTCGGTAGAATCGATGAAGCTTATTTGATTATGGAAGAATTAATGCAAAAAGGTTTGACCCCGAATGTATACACGTGGAACTGTATGCTCGACGCGTTAGTGAAAGCCGAGGAAATCGACGAAGCACTCGTGTGTTTTAACTCGATGAAGGATTTAAAGTGTATCCCCAACGCGATAACTTATAGTATAATTATAAACGGGTTATGTAAAGTTAGAAAGTTTAACAAGGCGTTTGTGTTCTGGCAAGAGATGCAGAAACACGGGTTGCAACCGAATGTGGTTACGTATACTACTATGATTTGCGGGCTCGCACGGGCCGGAAACGTGTTGGAGGCTAACCGTCTTTTTGAGAGGTTTAGAAAAAGCGGCGGTGTTCCAGACTCGGCTTGTTATAATACTATGATTGAAGGGTTGAGTGTAGCGAATCGCGCAATGGAAGCGTATATGTTGTTTGAGGATACTAGGCTGAAAGGATGTTTTGTGTATCCTAATACTTGTGTTGTACTTATGGATTCATTGCATAAGGCTGAGTGTCTTGAGCAGGCTGCAATTGTGGGTGCTGTTTTGAAGGAAACAGCTAAAGCTCAACATGCTTCTAGTTCAATGTAGCATGTTATATTTTTTTTTTTGTTTTTTAACTAAACTTTATTTATTTATACAAAATGGGTGTTTTAAGTTAGGATTTAAATTCAATTTTGTTTTAAGGTTGTTATAAATCTTGAGTTATTATATGATATTTGCCTTTGCTTTCTTGGCTGTGTAGTGTTTACAATCAAACATTGTTGGCATGATGTGTTTAGATGTGGCTTCTAGTTGTAGCTTCTATCAGTTTTCGTTCTCCTCTTCAGTATTGGAGGTGTGTTTTTAAAGTTATTTGTTTATGAGCTTTGGGTCTTTAGTCTTGTATATATGGTTTCTTTTTGCTGTTTTAATACATGTTCTGTTGGGCCGCGTTTTGAGGCCCATTTTGTTAGGTCCCTCGTGGATAGGGGTGGTGAGTTCCTTGGGTAGTATGTAGGCATGAGCAAATCTCGATACCGTCCCGATACCGAAAATCCTGATCCCGAATTTCTCCAAAAGTGGATACCGATACCGAAATATGTCGGTACGGTACGGTACCGGTATTTGAGTGTAAAATTGGGTATTTTACCGCTACCGTACCGAACCCGTCCCGATCCCGAAAATCCCGATACCGAAAATGCCAAAAGGTGGATACCGATTTGGATACCGAAAAAATTCGGTACGATATTATCGGGATCGGTATCGTGATTGGGACGGTATTTGATGCCGGTTGCTCATTCCTAATAGTATGTCCCTGGAACCTAAACCTCTTAGGTGTAAATATTTTTTTTGTTATTAATAAAATTTACCGGAGGTACCGCCTACTTTAAAAAAAAGAAAGAATATATGTTCTTTTTTTATGTAATGTTCCATGCATAGATTAGGTGATCATCATGAAGCATTATTAAAATACTAAGTTGATTTGGATACTTAGTCTACTCAAATTAGTGAACCTAAGGGCCCTTGGTATAGAGATATTAAAGTGTCGAATAAGGGTTTGTTTTTTCTAAGGGTGAGGGTCTAATTCTTGTGGTGGACAAAAAAATGTTGTTTAATGGTAGAATTAGAGAACGTGAGTTATCATTCTAAAAAAAACTCAAATGAGAGGAAAAAAAAGGGTTAATTTAGAGCTACTGGTTGTCACCACTTATAATCATTATTTATATCCATCACCTACTTGTTGTTGTCTTTGACACCACCACCTTTGGTGGCACATACACCACCATTTGTCACTACCACCATCGACATCATTGCAAACACCATTACAACACATCTTTGCCTAAGCTAACACCGCCTCATGGATGTTGCCACCACTACCAAACCACTTATTGAACCAGCAGTATTACTAGTTAATTAAAATGAACTAAAAGCTGTGTTATAAGATATTTAAACACTATATAAGATTTAGATACCATATTGTTATCTTGGTTATATATAATAGAACATATATATATATATATATACACATACATAGGGGATGGGTAAAAATGTAAAATGAGAACCACCTCAATTGTGAGAACCACTTTCTAACTATTAGATCTTTGAAATGGATGATATTAAAAGTTATTAAAACTATGATTAAATCGTGTTGTCTTATTATGTTTTTAATATTTTAATGTTAAAAGGATAGTTTAGTAAATTTGCTTTTTTGTCTTTTTGTATTTATTGTTTTTTATTACTATTTTGTCTTATCATATTAATTGTTTTTTTATAAAATCAGATTTTTTTATTAAAAACATTTTAAAATCAGATTTTTAACAAAAAAAAAACAAGATTTTTTCAAGATTTCTTTTACCTAAAAACATTTTTACGTGCCCTTTTTTTACGTCAATTTTTAAGCGCAGTTTTTTCGCCCTCGTTTTATTTACGCGCTATTTTTTACATCCAGTTTTCTACGCCCAGTTTTGTTTTAAGCGCCGTTTTTCGCCCCGTTTTTACACCCCTTATTTACGCCCGTTTTTTCGCACGGTTTTTTTACGCACCGTTTTTTATGCCCCGCTTTTTTACGCTTTGTTTTTTTACGCCCGTTTCTTACGCTCCGTATTACGCGCCGTTTTTTTACACCCCGTTTTTTACTAAGTTTTTTTTCGGACAAGGATTTTTTTATGAAAAACTTTTTTTTTACGAAAGACGTTTTTTTTCGAAAAACTTTTTTTTTCGTAAAACTTTTTTTACGAATCAATATTTTAAAAAAAAAAACTTTTTATTACTATCGGTGATGCACTCCTACCTTTAACTGGGCAGGTCCGCCATTAGGTGTGCACCGGTTTACTCGTCCCTTCTGTCAGATTTTTCACGCACCCGTTTCTTTACGCGCCGTTTTTACACCCTTTTTTTATACGCCTTGTTTTTTACACTCTATTTTTTACGCCCCTTTTTTCGCCCGTTTTTTTACACGCCGTTTTTTATACGCCCCGTTTTTACGCCCAACTTTTTTACGCGCTTGTTTTTTATGACCCGTTTTTTACGCTCCGTATTTACGCGCCGTTTTTTACGAAGTTTTTTTTACGGAAAAGTTAAAAAAAATTAAACCTTTTTTACACCACGGTTATAAACTTTTTTACACATGGTTGTAAACTTTTTTTACGCACCCCGGTTGTAAATTTTTTATGCCCTTGTTAAAAAAAAATTAAACATTCTTTTACACCGCGATTGTAAACTTTTCATACACAGTTTTTTCGTGTATAGTTTTTTACGGGTAACGTAAAATTTTAAGTAAAGTTTTAAAAAAGTTTTTTACAGGTTTTTTTAGCTTTTTTTCACGGTTGCAGGTCAATAACCTACCCTCCACCATCCTTGCCTCCATCGATTTTTTACGTGCCGTTTTTACACGCACATTTTTTTCGCGCCGTTTTTTACGCGCCATTTTTTACGCCCCGTTTTTTACGCGTCATTTTTACGGCCCATTTTTTACGCTCCGTAATTACGCGTCGTTTTTTTTACGACCCAGTTTTAAAACATTTTTTCTCCCCCTTCCCCCCGTTTTTACGCCCCACTTTTTACGCCGCTAAAACCTTTTTTACATGCGGGTTTTAAAAACTTTTTTCGCCCCGGTTTGAAACTTTTTTTACCCCCGATTTAAAAAAAAATTACGCCGTGGTTTTGAATTTTTTTATGCCCCGAGTTTAAACTTTTTTTATACCCCGGGTTTAAACTTTTTTTACGCCCCATTATTTTTACCACTTCACAAAAACTTAATATTTTTTTTTTACCCCAGAACATCTTTTTACCCCTGAACCCGATTAATCATCCGTGGATCTTGAAAAAAAAACGGAGTTTGGCTTAGAGTTTCCAATAAAAATAATGGCTGCAAAAGTGGGGTTGCAGGTTCGAAAACCTACCCTCCGCCATCCTCGCCGCGCCATCGTCATCAATTATCGAATAAATTGTTTCGAACCATCACTGCCAACTCAAAATACAAAATACCCACCACCACAAACCCCATTTATTGTTATTACAACTATTTTGTGCTTCACCAATCTAAAGAATGGCACTCTTGAAAACCTGCACACCAAAAACTATTTCTAGTTAACAAAAAAAAAAAAAAAAAAAAAACTCGAAAACTACCGTTTGGAAACATAAATTATAAACATGCATTCATATTCATAACTGACATAAAGTAGAACAAATACTAAATAGGATCCCATAAATTACATTTGTTATCTGTATGCCTGCCTAAAAGCACAGCTGAGATAACATAAACTTTTAATGCATCCATAAAAATAGAATGCAAAAACAACACATCTGGATTCGACCACACATATTTCCTCTAACAAGCACACAAAAGCTCTATCACTACAAGCACAACAGAGAGAACATCAACCCTAATTCAAATGAGAATATATCACAGATGTATAGAGTATACTCAATGCCACATAAGGATTCCAATACATTTATTTTCTCCAATCCGATTAACAAGCACACAGTAAATCTATCACTACAAACACATAAACTGAAAAACACACCTAATTCTGATCACAAATGTCTAGGCTATTCTTAATGTCTGCATCTGTAAAAAATAATAATGTATAAACAACGCAACATGATTCAAATACATATAATTCCTCGAATCCGATTAACAAGCACACAGTAGATCTATCACTTCAAACGCAATAACTAATAAACACCCTGTCATAAACCAAACTAACAGTTTCCGTACAAATACTCAAACAACCGCAAAATGATTCAATCAAGTAATTACACAATAAGTGAAGTGTATGTATACCTTGCAAGCAATCACAATTCTCAGCCTCCTTCCTAACAACATCGATAACAGAATCAATCAACTCAGCCTCCTTCCTAACAACGTCGTCACCTACTCTGTTAACAACCGTCCCATTCAAAACCTCCCCTTGCCGGAACCACTTCAACCATCCCCCGCCGGTAAAACAACGCTGGCAGGAACGCCACCTAGATTCTTTCTCTCTAACTCTCCAACCTCTCTACTTTCTTCCATCGAACGCCCACCACCATTAGCACCACCGAACCACTATTCATTCTAAAGAATCTTGAAGATAACAAAACCTTTCAACAACTCTGGTGAACCACAAGCTTCCACTTGTCCCAATGAGCTCCGGCGAGTAGATTTGAACTCGCCTGCTTTTATTTTTTTTAGATCTGAACTCCGAAAGTTTAGCGTAACAATGGTGATGGTTATTTTTTCAGATCTGAATTCCGATGATTTAGGATAACTCCGGTGATTTAAGGTAACAACCGTATACCATTGGATTTGCTGGTGTTGGGGTTGTTGAGGTGTTTGAGAGAGGTAAGGGAATTTGAATATGTATTTTGGAGAAAAGAAAAAGTCTGCAAAGGCTTTTAAGAAAGAGATAAAGAGAAAGAGATGACATTGACATGTGGGTAAATTACCTGGTTGACCCTCTATTAAAAAACTAAAAGTTTCCATGTGTTATATTCTGATTGGTAATATTGGTTCTTACGGTTCTCGTAACTCGACTTGGTTTTCTCTTGAACCGGATCCTAACCTTAAAACGTAAGATAATAAAGAGATTCTTTTAGGGACATTATTTAATTTAGCTACACATAATTAGAACACTGGAGCAACACGTGTACTAATCCGCTTGGATTAGAATCGAAATGGTAGTCTCGACAAGGTGGTTAATCCTTTATCTCTTCTAGACCAGCGATTCGTTTTGTTCTGAGAGTAGATATGCAAAACAAGAACACCATGAAACTCGTTATGAGGAGAAGAGGTGGGGGTTCTCCTTGTAACCACCCTCCGGTGTGGGAATAAGTATTCGCTTTGAGAGAGTAAACGAGTGTGTGTTAATGTGAGATAATGAGAGAGCCAATCCTTAAACCTGGGTTGAAGGCTTGTATTTATAACCGAAGAGTGTGGAGAAAGAAATGGGCTGATGGGCCTTAGGCTAGACGTCTCCAACAAGGAATATCCTGTTTGTCCCCTCTGACATGACATATAATGTTTGCAAAGGTAGAGGGATGTTGACGCGATGATCGAATCCAAGTGGCTTTCCGAGTGTACTTGTTGTTGAATCTGTCATCAGCTGTGAGTGGAGATCATGGAGCAATGAATTGCGCAAGCTAATTAGCTACACGCCATTGTCCTTTTAGACTGTTTGTCTCCTGCACAATTTATCAACGTGGTAATTGTTTGGGCAGAACCTAGCGCATGTTGATTGGTTTGCAAGCTCTGCCATTTATACGGATTGTACTTATTATCTGTCACCTCTGCACGCACGCAGACGAGACCCGCACATGATTTTTGTGAATAGCTGAGTGTTGCTTTGATTAAGTCTGGGTATGGTCCTTTGCGTGAATGGCTTGCACAGGATTTAGGACAATATCCCTTCAGTCCCCCAATCCAGTGTTGTTCCTATGTGTTACACCCTAACCGATGGCGGAAACATCGAGACGAGAGTAATAGATTTCTCAAAGACAACATAACACTAAATTTGCGACAATAGATTAAGGTTCAAATTTTATTTCATATTATAACTTCAAATAATACATTGTTTCAAAAGGAAATTACAACAAGTTGGGAATAGTGTGACAAACATAAAGGAAAAACATAAAGTAAAGTTTGGGTGCGTTTCTGGTTCCACCCTAATTCGATTTATGCATCATAATATATTTACTGCAACATTTATATAAAGTATCCATCAACACGAAAAGGTCGGTGAGCATACAAGTTTTGTCTACATAGCATAAGTATAAAAGTGTCTCAAATCCACATGTTAACTGTACACTAAGTTATATAAACATACTAGCGTTCATCAACTATAAATCAAACCAAAGTGTCCACTACCGTAATCTTATCACTAGAATTAGAATACTGATTGTATACTTAACAATGGCCGCAAAATGGACGGTGTGCTACTCCTATAGCGCTATACATGTTAAGAAAGGCTTGCAAAGTTAATGATGGATAACATGCATAAGATTGTCCTAGTATGTATAAACAAATAGCATAACAAATATCATGTTTAAGGATTGAGTGTTTTCATAAGATTGATTGTATGTGTGATTGTGAATTTAATAATGATACATGTTACAACCCAAAGTGATTTAAAGCATAAAATGGGTCAAGTATACTCACGGTTTGTGAAGCTATTCCACAAAATGCAATTAAGCATTTGAAGGTTGGAATCACCAAGTGAACCTAAAAGGATAAACAAAGGTGTATGAGTTTATGGAGTTTAAACACGGAATGTATTATGAATTTATAAGTAAGAAAATACATAAAAATATATCTTGCTTAGACACTTATTCATACACTATTTTAGTTAGTGTTTTTCATGGGCACTAAGTCACCCATTAGAAGTCTAAAATAAGGAGTCTAAAACTAAAATAATTTCCACTTTAACGTATAACATTCAATCATGGTTCCGATTGATGTTATAGTTCGGTTTTGGTAGTAGGTATATTACTAGATATATTATAGTCATATATTAGAGGTAGGGTAATCCACTAACCTCATGATGTTCACCATTGCACAAAATCACCACAAGGATGATTCGGATGGTCATGAAATACAAGTATGAATAACATAAATAAATCAATCTAAATCACAAAGTAACCAAGTGAGTACAACTAGACGAGTGCATTCCAAACATGGTTATGATTGGAGACTTGGTGTAGTTTGCTCAGTTTGTTACTTGGAAGTTACTTAGTGACTTAGAGTTCATATAATGGAGGCTTTTGAACCTCAATATTTCTGAAACAAAACCCTAACACAAGCAATTTATTATTGAAGTTAGTTGATGGCTTAGTTTGGTTTGCAAATGTTCCAAGAAACCAAGTATAATGAACAAGTTTTGAAAGAAACCAAGAAAAATCCCAACTTTGGACCTCAACATGGTGATGTACCATATTTTTTTACCTTGGTAAACATGTGGTAACACTCCTAGAGGTTATCTAAGGAAGGGGAAGCAAGAAAACAAAAAGAAACTATCAGAAAAGGGTCCAAAACTCAATGTTTTGAGCTTGGAGTTTTCTGCCCAAAATTGAGAAATGTGGAGATTTGAGAGTGTTAGAGAGAACTTTTAGAGTGTGGAAGTGTTTAGGAGGTGCTAAGGGGTTTTATTTATAGTTGGGATTAGGGTTTAGGTGTTAAATGAGGTGGTTGGGCTTGAAAGAAGGGAAATGGAGCCACAATTCACGAAATCCAAACAATCTGCCAGACCAGGTCCTTGCGGACCGTAACCGTAAGACCTTTCAAAAATATCAAAGTTCCATTTTGGCCCTTGTGGTTAGGTTTGGTTGTTATTTGGGGCCATAAACGCATAGTTAAGCATGTTTTGGACACTTTAAGGTGTAATTACGCATGTGTAATGTAGGGATATGTACGAATATCAAGAAGAATGATAAAAGTAATCTCTTGATTGTCAATCTTTATGTTGATGACCTTATCTATACAGGAGATAGTGATGATATGCTCGGTGAAGGGGTATGGTCCCAAAAACCTTGCGCCAATCAAGGAAACCATACCCATTAATAACTTCGAAGAAAACTGCGCGCATACTTCTTTGCCAAAATAAGACTTATTAGAACTCTGCGCCAAATATCCAAGAGATGAAAGCGTCATTTAACTACCTTGCGCGGGCTCGCGCAAGGTTCAAAGTTAACCTTGAACACTCTCTTTGGATAAATGGTTCATTTAACTACCTTACGCGGGCTCACGCAAGGTTCAAAGTTAACCTTGAACACTCTCGATTGATAATGCTTCATTTAACTACCTTGCGCGGGCTCGCGCAAGGTTCAAAGTTAACCTTGAACATTCTTGTTTGATAATGCTTCATTTAACTACCTTGCGCGGGCTCGCGCAAGGTTCAAAGTTAACCTTGAACATTCTTGTTTGATAATGCTCCATGCACAAACCTTGCGCAGATATTTATATCAAAGCAAGCATCCACCAAACGTTGCGCTAAGCAGCAAGGAGAAGAAGGAAGATCAGTTAACTAACTTGCGCTTCTCGCGCAAGGAAACAGTAAATCCTGACAAACTTTCCCTTAGCAAAACTCTTGACTTGGTCCAGAAGCAAAGGGAATCTTTTCTGTTGTAACAGAATGTACACGTGGCGAATAATAGATGGGTAACAGCCGAACCTTCTAGAAGTCATTAACACCCAATCGTGCAAGCATCTTTTCGGTTATAACCAATTGCCACATGGCAGCATCTGGACGGCTGAGGAAGATCACGGTGATGGCATGCTCACATTTATAAGATGTAGTGATCTCATGTTGACACGTGGCACCTCCCTAACCGCTGATGAGCTCATGATCCGTGTGCACTAACGGATTGCCAACAAACGTTAACGGAATAACAAAAGATTCCGTTAAAGTTAACAATCTCTCTTTTTGGCGCCAAACACCGGCTATAAATAAGTAACTTGGAGTTCAAGGAAAGGTATTCACTCTCAACTACTCTCTCACTTACAATACTTACTTCCGACTACCTGTACTTATTCTCACGCCGGAGGGTGGTCACGGAGAGAACCTCCCTTCTCCCCGTGGCGAGCTAACGGTGTTCAGTTTTGCAGGATCATCCGGAATATTGTTCTATTCATCATCCATCGTGAAACCAAACGGAGGATTAACCCTTTTATGCAGAGCCCATTCCATACATCTACTTTGATTCCGGTCTAGTTGATCTAGGGTTTTCTTCATTGGCGCCCACCGATTTCGATTCTTTATCACCTTTCGTTTCGTTTCACTTAGATCTACAGCGTCATGGCTGACGGATCATCTTTTCAAGGTCCTCGATCAGGGATTCGACGCGTTGTTGTTGGACCTCAGGTCGACGGACAAATAGTTGAGGATTCCTCCGGCGAAGCTAATGCTCAGTATGATCCTAATCATGCGAGTATGCCTGTAACGCCGGCGGCTCCTCAGGTTGATGTTACGTCGATTTTACCACCTGGAGAGACTCCATTATCGTGGTTAATCAAATCTCAAGTGACTCTAAACGCTATGTATGCTCAGTTATGTGCCCAAACCGGAACTCCAACTTTTCAAGCTCCGGTTAACGCTCCTCAGGTCCGTGCTTCACCGGCACCTCGAGTTTTGAGTTATAATACTCAAAGTCATGCTCGTTCCCCTTCGCCATGCCTGAAGATGGAATAGAAATGTATTCTAAAACCAGGAATGATCCTGTTCATTCTGGTAATAGAAGGCAAGAAGATAACGTTCAGCGTCGCACATCTGTCCACTCTCGTTTGGGCCCGCCGTCTTCGCAGAAACGGGACACCCAACACGATGAGCTCGATAGAACCTATGAGGAAGGGGATAGTGCAAGTATTTTTAATCGAATATCTGCAGATCATGCTAGTTACAGGCCAAAAGTACGCGCAGTATACAATCCAGAAGCTGAGCATGATTACAATTTGGTGTATCGCCCAACCAAAGCAGCTGAACAATCAAAGTTTACCAGAGAGATAGCACTGGCTCCGTTGGAGCGAGCGAAATTACCATCCAACATTGGAAAGTTTAACGGTTTGACCGATCCTGATGATCACATGCGCCTCTTTATCGGTACAAGGTTACTTGGGTGCTGGACATTGCCAATGTGGTGTCACCTATTTGTACAGACCCTTACCGGCGCTGCGCGCCTTTTGTTTGATAATTTGCCGGCAGGTAAACTTTCCTCTTGGAACGACTTAAAAGAGAAATTTCTTACACACTTTAGCCAGCAACGGCGATACGTGCGCGACTCCTCTGATGTAATGAACATCTGGCGGAGGGACGATGAAAGCCTCTAAGATTTTATAATGCGTTACAATAAAGAGGTGTTGGAGATTGGAGATGTCCATGAAGACCTTATACGCTCGCAGTTCAAGTATGCGGTAAGGTGCGGCGAAATGATTAAAGTGTTGTCCGGTACAACTGTCCTTCCAAAAAACTGGGATAAACTCATGGCGGCAGCCAAGGTCTACGTCCAGACTGAGCGCAACTTAAGTTCTAACCGGCCACCTCTGCCTCAGAATCATCCGCAAGACTTGAGTAGAGGTAGTCGCAAGTATAAGATAAATTGGAAAGAGTCAAGTCAGAATTCGTATTTTCCTTATTCACCAATTGATGCACGAGCAACAATCAACAAGATAACAACTCAAAAAGCGATTAAGCAGGAGAATAGGGAACGTCAGTGGACTCCCTTAATGAAATCTCCGGCTGAGGTTCTCAGCACTGAGAATTATCAGTTTAAACAGCCGCAACCAATGAAAAACAAAAAAGGGCAAGACCCGAATTTGTTCTGTGACTATCATAGAGACATAGGCCACACAACAGATAACTGCATCAGTCTGCGCATGGAGATTGAAAAAGCATTAAAAAGTGGGAGGCTTACACATCTAGTCCAGAATGTGCGCAAAGAGATTAAGCAGATTACGCGCGAGAACGAAGGGCCTAGAAACAAGAAAATGAAACAACACATTTCCATGATTCAAGGTGGATCATCACGCAAGCGTAGCCTTCAACATTTTCAAAACAACACTTGGCGCGAACAACAAGTCATTTTTCCTATCGTTCCAGGAGGTCCTCAAGAAGACCGGCCAGTAGTTATCACCGGTATATTTGGCACTACCAAACAGACTATATGTTTATAGATCCGGGTAGTTCCATGGATATCATGTATGAGCAGTGCTTCAAGCAACTAGATCCTGAGGATAAGGCACGCTTGGAACCAATTGATTTTCTATTAACTGGGTTCTGCAATGAGGTTGTCTTTCCTCTAGGACAAATCCTCTTTCCTGTTACTTTATGTGATGGGAGGTGTTCTCGAACGAGTAACGTCAACTTCATGGTGATGCCGGCAAATTCCCATCACGATGTACTATTGGGACGCCGCGCGCAACGTGATTTTAGTATGATTACCTCCGCTCTGCATGCTGCTTGTGGTTTTCCGACACCAAATGGTGTAGCTATACTTTATGCACGGAAAGAAATCATGTCAATTGAGGAACCAGTTATGAAGTCTGGCAAGACATTGCCAAGTAATGAACCAGAAAAGTGGGTACTCAACAATAAGTACCTGAGCAGACAATCTTATTAGGGCCTGCAGTCAGTATTGAAATTCGCGCAAAGCTTAAACTACTGTTGTTTCGCAACAAAGACATTTTCGCCTGGACACCTGCCGACATGGTTGGTGTCCCGCGCGACGTTGCGGAACATTGCCTGAGTGTATTTCCATCAGCAGAACCAGTTGTGCAGAAAAAGCGCAGCCTCGGGTCAGAAAAGACAGAGGCAATGAACGAACAAGTCACCGAGTTATTAAATGCTGGTATTCTGCGCGAAGTCAAATACCAGACCTGGGGGGCAAACCCAGTCATGGTAAAGAAACATAATGGCGGATGGCGGATGTGTGTAGATTTTAAAGATCTAAACAAGGCGTGTCCAAAGATTGTTATTCTCTTCCTGAGATTGACAAAAAGGTTGACTCGTTAGCTTCCTTTCGCTGGAAATGTTTTCTAGATTGTTATAAAGGTTATCATCAAGTCTTAATGAAAAAAGAGGACGAAGATAAAACCACTTTTCGCACGGAGAAGGGCATTTTTTGTTATACCAAGATGCCTTTTGGTCTGCGCAATGCGGGAGCTACTTATCAAAGATTGATGGATACAGTGTTTGGAGATGACATCGTAAAAACTGTGGAAGTCTACATTGATGATTTGGTCGTTATGAGTAATTCAGAAGACACTATGCTAGACAACATCCAACGAACTTTTGATTCTCTGCGCGAGGTAAATCTAAAGTTAAATCCCAGCAAATGCTCCTTCGGCATGGAGGAGGGCAAATTTTTGGGTTTCATCGTCTCCAAAGACGGTTTCAAAGTTAATCCCGAGAAGGTCGAGGCAATACAAAAAATGTCTTCTCCTACTACCATCAAAGAGATGCAACGTTTGCTGGAAGGTTAGCTGCGCTAAACCTCTTCCTCGCCAATTATGCTGCAAAATCTTATCCATTTATTCGAACCTTGCACAATTGTACGAAGAGCAAAGAGTTCGTATGGACTCCTGAAGCTGATCAAGCTTTCCAGCAGATGAAAGATTGTTTAGTTCAACTTCCCACACTTACTGCTCCTCGAGAAAAAGAACCCATGGTCTTATATCTTGCTGCATCTGAGGTAGCAGTAGGTGCTGTCTTGTTGGTAGAACGCGAAGGGGTCCAGTCTCCAATTTATTATATCAGCAAGATGTTGAACGATCCAGAGACAAGGTATTCAATCATGGAGAAATTAGTTTTAGCATTGGTCCATGCTTCACGCAGGCTGCGAAGATACTTTTCAGGACATGTTATTACAGTTTTAACAAATTTTCACATTGGCCAAGTCCTGGCCAAACCAGACGTTTCTGGACGACTTGCGAAATGGGCAATAGAATTGAGAGGTTATAACATCTGTTATAAACCTAGACCAGCTAACAAAGGCCAAGTTTTGGCAGATTTCATCGCTGAAATTCCTACTGATAAGCTTGAAGAATGCCAAGCAATCCAAAACCCAGTCCTAGTCATCGACAACAGAGCCTGGACATTGTTTACAGATGGCGCATCAAACAGTGATGGGGCTGGAGCAGGTCTTCGATTAATGAGTCCAGAGGGAGTAGAATTCACATATGCAATTCGGTTAGATTTTAAAAGCACCAACAACGAGGCTGAATATGAAGCTTTCCTAGCAGGCTTACGCCTCGCTATCAAAATGGGCGCAACAAATTTAGAAGCCCATGTTGATTCATTACTAGTTGCTAAGCAAGTAATTGGAATGTACGATGCAAAGGGAGATATCATGGCTTTATACTTGGCGTAAGCCAAGGCTCTTATAGCACAGTTCCAACAATTTAAAGTCACACACATCAAGCGAAGTGAAAACAAACATGCTGATGCTTTAAGTAAACTCGCAGCAACTAGTTTCAAACATTTGGCTTAGGAAGTTCGCATCGAGGTTTTAAGTAATCCATCAGTTCCCCTCAGACAAGTAACAATGGTCGAAGTAGGAGATCCATCATGGATGTCTCCAATAATAATGTATATGTTACATGGTTCTTTACCAGAAGATAAAGCGTAAGCACGTAAGTTACGATGCAAAGCCCTCAATTATGAAATGATTAACGGTATTCTTTATCGACGCTCTTACATGGGTCCTTCACTCCGCTGCGTTAACAAACATGATGCGCAATACCTGATCAGGGAGGTTCATGAGGGGCTATGCGGTATACATTCTGGGCTGCGCATGGTAGTAGCCAAAGTGAAAAGCGCAGGGCATTATTGGCCCGGAATGTACGTTGACGCGGTGGAGATCTTGCTCAAATGCATGTCCTGCCAAAGGCAGGCCCCTAAAACGTTGCGCCCAAAGAATCCTTTGGTACCCGTCACAACAGCTTGGCCATTTCAACAATGGGCCATTGATTTAGTGGGACCATTTCCGGATGCGCCCGGCACAGTAAAGTTTATCATTGTTGCGGTCGATTACTTCACCAAATGGGTTGAAGCAAAACCTTTAGCTTCTACTACAGCGATGGTAATTCGCAAATTCATCTGGGAATACATTATTTGCCGTTTTGGTCTGCCCATGAGCATTAATACAGACAACGGTACAAATTTAATGGCTGAAGAGTTGCAAACATGGATGACCGAAATGGGAATCCAGCATGTTTTCGCTTCTGTTGCACACCCACAAGCAAATGGTCAAGTTGAAAGCATAAACAAACAGTTGGTCGACGGTATCAAGCCCGCCCTGGCACGGCACGGCGGGGGTGGGTTGACGAATTGCCTAGCATCTTGTGGGCACACCGAACTATGCCCAAGACTAGCACTGGAGAAACTCCTTTTAGCCTTATGTACGGCACGGAAGCTGTGATTCCTGCCGAAATTGGGTTACCATCTCCAAGAATGCTAGCTTTGGAAAAACAAGATGACGAAGAACAAAGGCGCATAGACCTAGACTTATTGGAAGAACGATGAGAAAATGCAGCGATTCACGAAGCTAAATACAAGTCCTACCTTGAAAAGTATTACAACAAAAGGGTGCGCATCTGTTCCTTTTCACCTGGTGACTTTGTTCTTCGCGATAATGAAGTATCGAATGCCGAAAAACCGGGGAAGTTAGCCCCGCGATGGGAGTCCGTACGTGATAAATGAAGTATTGGGAAAAGGCGCGTACACTCTGAAGCGTATGGACGGATCCAACGTTCCTCGAACCTGGAACGCCCAACAACTACGCCGATGTTATATGTAATCTCAGTCCTCTAAGCAACTTCTGAGCGTTGCGTAATGAGACTGCTTACTTTATTTTGTTATGTAATCTTAGTGGCAGCCATAGCTTTGTGCTTTATCGTTATGAATAAAATACTTTGCCACTATTTACAGTCTTGTATATGTTCATTTACAAATGCATGCAATTCCTTTGGATAAACAAAAACACAAACTCATGAGCCACAAGCTAACTTAATACTTACGCTCACACATGAGAACAGAAATTGTTCATTTATCTATCCTACAAGTAATTGGTCCCATGCAAATATTGTAAAACTGAAATATATTATATTCACATCCATAGTTCTTGCGCAGCAGCGCAACATTACAAGTTATCACAAAGTGAAAAATTACAAATTTGCTATTCTATGGATTTGGTCCCCGCCTGCCTCTCCGTTGACGAAAAGATCTCCTTTAATTTATCAACAAAGTCATCTTGCTGTAGCGCGGCATCCACAAGGTCCATAATCAAAATTTGCAATTGATCATATTTTTCTTTGGCAGCAGAATAAATGGCGGCACTATTTAGCCCATACGTGGCAGCACGACTTGTATCCCATTCGGTCTTCAGCGCATGGGCCACGTGCAAAGTACACTTTCTATAACCCTCGGCATGCCCGTCATTGCGCGCCGCGATCATCAATTCTGCCACTCTCTCATCCAACTCCGTAGAGTTAAGGATGTCATTTGCAATCTGTATACAAATACAATCCGTATATGTTGCGACAATCAAACCAGACATGTATAAAGAAAAGGGAATATTACCTCCACAATCCCGTACTCCCGCAACCAAGTAAGCTGGTTCATGAGGGATTCGGTGAGGCTTTCTGCTGTAGCGTGAGCGACCTCCGTGCCGTTAATTTTTTGTTCGCCTTCAGTCAAACGGCGGATCAACTTGGCTTTTTCTATTCGGTGAAGGTTGATATCTTTTTTCAAACTATCAACCTCATCTTGCAGCCGCGCCTGGTCAAATAGCATAACAGTTAGATCATCAATTTCTTTATTCTTAAGAAGGAGAGTCATTTTGGTTGATACCTCATTCTGCTCGCTCCTTTCTCTGTGTGAGCGTGCCTCTTCTGCTGCCGCAACTGCATCAGCTTTCTCTTTCTCGAGTTTCTCAATTTCGTTGCGCAGAAAAAATTTTTCTTTATCATGATCACAAGCCTCTACAAAGCGCTTGCGCTCGTCCGCATATTGCGCAGCAGAGGCCTCACACTTGCGCTTCCACGACAGCGCAGCCCACTCTTCAGTCTTCTTCTCTTCCTCAAACTGGGACTTTTCCGCCTCAAAATCGACAAGCATTCTCAACGTCTTCTCTTTCTCAAGTTTGGCCTTTGCCTTCTCAAGCTCAACCTCATCCCACTCTTTGTTCATGCTGCGCCATTCGCGCACAATCCTGTTTATGGTGGAAGAGGCAAGGGCAGACTCTTGCAAATATGACTCGTAGGTAGCCTCGTGGTATTTTTCTTCCTGGCGCTTCACCTCCGCCGGCGGGAAGATGCCCTTATACCGCTCCCTGCAGGAGTGCCAATCAGTGAAAACATCACCCTGCTTAACTTTCCACACGAGCTGATGAATCACAGAGGCCCGCCTCTTAGAATAAGAGCGATAATAATAGTCCCCAGGCGTCTCCTCTGGGCGAATAGGCAACTCCTCCTCCGAATCCTCAACAAACACAAAGCCTTCGCTTTGTGTTGAAGGTCCGGCTCCCTTGGATATCAACTTTGACGGTTCCCCAACATCTGTAGCCGTATCTTTAACCTGCTCGCCAGCAGGATTCTCAGCATCAAAATTTTTGGGCTCTTCTTCCGGAGCCACTTTCTCAATATTTTCCGGGACGATGGGGTCGGCATCAAGAACAAGAGTTTCTTGCCCCGCATCTCCCTCTTCAACGTTCTCAGGCCTGCGCGGTGATGGTATAGAAGATGAGGTGGCCGGCGCAGCCTTCACCATTTTCTCTGCAAAACATATTAACAGATACCAAGTATAAGATCCTGCGCAACTTTTATGACAGAAATGTGCAACAAACTAAACGTACCAGGTGAGAACTTCTTTGCAAAGGCATCCAGATTGTCCTTCTTACCAATGCTATGGCGCGCAACTTTGGTTGGCGCAGGAGTTTTAGTCTCCGCCTCCTTCCTCTTCTTAGAAGTGCGCCTCAACGCCTCTTTCGGGCTAGAAGGTACTTCCAAAGGATCATCTGGGTTCGCAACAGGAAGAGATGAGGTGTCAGCGGGTTCTGGCTTCGGTTTCTTCAAACCTACAGGTGCAAGACCCTCCAGTGAGTCCAACACCACCACATAATTGCACCAAGAGTCAGATACGGGAAGCGTACCTTTCTTGCCCTCAGCTTTCGCAGCAGCTGATGGCTTGGTTTTTTGCTCTGGGTTGGAAGGGGGAGGCGCAGCAGCTGCAACAGCAGTTGGTTTCTTCTTCTTCTTCGAATCAGGGCCTACGCCCAAGTTTAGCAAATCTCCTACATAATCAATCATATTGAGCAAAGGTTGCGCCATTAGTTATATTGCAATATTACGTAGAAAAAATGTTCAAGAGTAATATTGCAATATCAACTTAGTCTTTGTAAGGACTTATTTTCCAGTCTTCGAATATGGTTGCGCCTCCAGATCCTCCTTCTTGGGCAACTCAAAGTCCCCAAGATTTGTGAGAACCAAGTTTCCTCACCATCAGCAATAGGCACGACGGCCATTTTTCCTCTCTCTCTTGAAAGAGACCAAGTAGAGAGGCGCAGCTACATAACAAACATTTATGCATCAGTACATATCTATTGAAAGATATTGCTAGGAAGTTAAAGGGTTACATACCAGTTCCATCTTCTGTATACACCGGTTTTTCACGGCGTTCCTTCTTCCAGAAAATACTCATTCCGGTAGCGATGAGGGCCCTCTCCGGCAAAACAATATTGGGCACATCTTTAATATCTTGATACCATACCTCGTCGGCAGGTATGGGAAGGGTCTCCAGCTCGATCTCATCACCGGCCCGGAATGTCATCTTCATCGGGATCACCGCCGCCTTGATAAAGAAGAACTTCTGCTTCCAGTCGTGGTAGGACTTCGGTGGCACCAACAGCAATCATTTGGCTTGCACAAGCTGTTGGAACGAATAAAAACCCAACGAGCAGTGCAGCTGGTAGAAAACTCTAAACTTCTCGACCGACGGCATGATCTGCATCGATCGGCAAACGAACTCAAAATGCCGGATCCTCACCATTCCCATCGGGATCAACTGAGAAATGTGAATCTTGTAAAAACCAAGAATTTCCAGCAAGAAATTGGTCACCAGCAGCCGGAAGTTCCCTTCGGCAAAATAATCGTAAAATAATGTAATGTAGCCGGCCGGCGCATCAGCCGTCGTGGCATTCGCCACCGGAAAAAACGCTTTCCAGGACGGAGCGAAAAGGAAGTAGGTGGCAAGATTATCGAAATATTTCTTCGACCACTTTAGCGGTGGCAAACTTGACGACGAGATCTCAGCAGAACTTGCACCGGTGGCCATAACTCGAACTTTGAAGAAAACTTAGAAAACTTTGAAGGTCGCCGGAATTTTTGAACACAAATTTCTCTCAAGTTATAATTGGGTGAGGAAGCAAATGGATCCTTGATCCCTTTATATGCTAACCGCAATTAACGCACGATTTGACAGCAGCGACTTTTGCGACCGTCACGTATCCCCAAGTAACCGCAGGGGCGAGTGGGGAACAGTAACCGCCCCACGCGCACGAGTGTCACTGAAAAGCATTAAATACGGTAAGACATGTATTGTTGAAGCATGTCAACAGTACTACCACGTCTCAAGAACGTGCGTCGTCACCAACTACACCATCCAGATAAGTGACACGTGTCTAAGTATATTTGAAGTTCAAATACTTTTTCAAAATTCACTTACGACACGTCATCAAGATGCATAAAGCAACAAAAAGCTAGTCCTTACCTAGCGCAATACATTTATCTTAAGTCCAGTGCTCCACCTACTTTTTATTCTTACATAGGAGCAACACTGGACTGGAGGAACTTGAAGGGGTATGGTCCCAAAAACCTTGCGCCAATCAAGGAAACCATACCCATTAAGAACTTCTAAGAAAACTGCGCGCAGACTTCTTTGCCAAAATAAGATTTATTAGAACTCTGCGCCAAATATCCAAGAGAGGAAAGCGTCATTTAACTACCTTGCGCGGGCTCGCATAAGGTTCAAAGTTAACCTTGAACACTCTCTTTGGATAAATGGTTCATTTAACTACCTTGCGCGGGCTCGCGCAAGGTTCAAAGTTAACCTTGAACACTCTCGTTTGATAATGCTTCATTTAACTACCTTGCGCGGGCTCGCGCAAGGTTCAAAGTTAACCTTGAACATTCTTGTTTGATAATGCTTCATTTAACTACCTTGCGCGGGCTCGCGCAAGGTTCAAAGTTAACCTTAAACATTCTTGTTTGATAATGCTCCATGCACAAACCTTGCGTAGATATTTATATCAAAACAAGCATCCACCAAACGTTGCGCTAAGCAGCAAGGAGAAGAAGGAAGATCAGTTAACTAACTTGCGTTTCTCGCGCAAGGAAACAGTAAATCCTGAGAAACTTTCCCTTAGCAAAACTCTTGACTTGGTGCAGAAGCAAAGGGAATCTTTTCTGTTGTAACAGAATGTACACATGGCGAATGCTGTGAAACCTTCTAGAAGCCATTAACACCCAATCGTGCAAGCATTTTTTCGGTTATAACCAATTGCCACATGGCAGCATCTGGACGGCTGAGGAAGATCACGGTGATGGCATGCTCACATTTATAAGATGTAGTGATCTCATCTTGACACGTGGCACCTCCCTAACCGCTGATGAGCTCACGATCCGTGTGCACTAACGGATTGCCAACAAACGTTAACGGAATAACAAAAGATTCCGTTAAAGTTAACAATCTCTCTTTTTGGCGCCAAACACCGGCTATAAATAAGTAACTTGGAGTTCAAGGAAAGGTATTCACTCTCAACTACTATCTCACTTACAATACTTACTTCCGACTACCTGTACTTATTCTCACGCCGGAGGGTGGTCACGGAGAGAACCCCCCTTCTCCCCGTGGCGAGCTAACGGTGTTCTATTTTGCAGGATCAGCCAGAATATTGTTCTATTCATCATTCATCGTGAAACCAAACGGAGGGTTAACCCTTTTATGCAGAGCCCATTCCATAGATCTACTTTGATTCCGGTCTAGTTAATCTAGGGTTTCTTCACTCGGTATTGAAGTGTTGCAAACCTCCAAACGTATACATATTTCTCAACAAAAGTATGCTATGGAGATTCTAAAGAGGTTTGAGATGGAGGACTGCAATTTCGTATTGAATCCGATGGTTTTAGGGAGTATTTAGCTACAAATGAAGGTGAAAGAACATAAGTCACTCGGTTCAAACAACTTTTGTGAAGTCTCATGTACATCACTATTACCCGACCGGATAAATAGTTTTAAAATCAGCTTGTTTAGCGTATTCAGTTCAGATCCTAAAGAGATACATTTTACAGCAGCAAAGCGTGTTTTAAGATACCCGCAAAGGACTGTGGAGTTTGGTATATGGTACGAAAAGGAGGAGAGGGCTCTCTAGAAGTATTCACATATAGTGATTTTGTAGGTGATGTTTGTTAGGGGTTAATTTTTAATACAATGGATCATTAATCCTGAGATTGACCTGGATCATTTATCCTTCATGGGTGATGCAGGAAGTTTGAGGATCAAGGATCCCTATCTTTAATAACATTACCTAATGATTGTTTCCTATATTTATAGCTTGTGATCGCAGGTATAATATGTCACACCCCGACCCGCAGCGGAATAAGAGTCGGGGCATAATTGGGTTATCACCAAAGCTCATGATATTCCTATTATGTTTCATATTTATTTAAATCAAAATTACATTCTCAATAATCCAAACATGTCCATACAAATACAAAGAAAAATAACCAACTAACAATTCCAAGCTCTAAACCATTTTATTCTTCTAGGCCAATCCTATGTGTTTCTGGCTGCAGCTGGTTCACCTGTATCATGTGTAAAAATGGGGGTTTTTGGGTCAACATAAGTTGGCGAGTGAACCTTGTTAGATAAACATTTATAATTGATTTTCTTGTTATTTTATCAAGGAAAAATTGTGCATAACATAAGTGAGCAAATGTAAATAATCAATCAGTAACAATGTTAACCACAAACTATAACATACAATAACATACCAACAGCATACCATAACATATCAACTTGCATAAATATATAACATGAATGAAACTGTGCGGTCAAGGCTCAATCAAACGGAGCCGATCGTATTGCATGTACTGAAAATGATAAATGTCTGTGCGATCAAGGCTCAATCAAACGGAGCCGATCGTATGTTGGCACGCCAGGTTCACGCTCATAATGTAATGGGGAACATGCTCAACGCTCATAATGTAATGGGGAGCGGCGGCCTATGAAATTGCATGTACTGAAAATAATGAATTAAATCTAACAATAACCACACAAACAATTTGAATCAAACTGAATACATATTTGTTCATGATATGATGTATGGACAATGATTTAAGTATAATAAGTGGCAAGACACATGATACACCCCAAAAACGTGATTAAAACGGGGAATTTGTAAAGATTCACTCACATTGGGTGCGTTTGATTGAAGATGGTGAGATGTGCACGAGTTGGAAGAGTTGAACAACGAGAATTACTAACCTAAATAAATAACGGAAAATATAGTAAATGAGTGGATTTTATTAAAGATTTTAATGGAATTTTTAGATATATTTTTGTGAGTTTAAGGCTATTTCCTATCTTTAAAAACATTATTTTTAAGTATTTTTAATTGATTTTTAAATTAAATTAAATAATTAAAAATATAAAAATATGTTGACTTTTTTTCATTGACCGTTGACCGTTTGACTTGTTGACCGGTTTTATTGTGTAATTGTATGCGCCAGGTGAGGCTCGAACCCGAGATCTCCCGTACGCGTGCACGCAGCTCTACCAACTGAGCTACGTGTCTAACCCGAAATAATTCTGTTTTTAATTATACTTATATATTAACTCAGCTTATTCAAAATTCTTTTATTTTCAAAAACATTTTAAATCATCGAACCGGTGCCATGTACAGGTCTCGAACCCGGGACCTGCGCTTTAACGCTACACACAGTCCACCGCTGGACTGTGTGTCTAACTTGGTTAATATACAGATTTTTATTATATTTAACAACTAACGTAAGTTAACCCGGTTCAGTTAGAAAAATAAAACGTTTTTTATTACGGAGAGGGTGCGTGTATCAGGGATCGAACTCGCGGCATGTGCGTATTATTTGAACACAGTCCACCGCTGGACTGTGTGTCTAACCCGAGATAATATCCAGATTTTATTAAACTTATAATCAAACTATCATCGTCTTCTTCATTTCAAAATTACAGACTGCGATTACACCATTATATCTTGTTTAATTCGATTGATAAACATTGTACAGACTAATATGAAATGGCAGAGACGATATTTAGAAGTAAACATACCGGTGAACGATTTATTTCGGAATTCCGGCAAGGCGTCGGCTCTGTTTTTATGAACTTCAACTGAGCAAGCAAATTAACCGTTTTGATTAGCTAATCGTGGAATTGAAGTGCAAAACAAACGTTAACAGAGTGTTTGAATGTCCTTACCGTTTCACAGATGAAAATAAGGATTTCCAGAAGTTTTCCGGCGAACTGGAATTATCCGATAACAGCGTCTGAATTTGATTTCAATTGAAAGGTCTGAGTTAAAAGTAGCTTAACAATTGTTAGACCACGACGGTATTGAAAGACTTACCGTTTTGATGGAGAATACGGTTTTCCGGCGACTTGCAGAAACTTTCCGGCGAGTAAAATTTGATTCTCCGGCGAACTGAAACTTGAGCGAAAATGTAATTGAAAGTCTGTAGATTATGTTTGAGTCGTGAAGGAGTACAAAGATGGAAGTAAAACTGGAATTGAAGATTTTCGGTTATAAAAACCGATCCACTTCTAGAATTCAAGTTCATTCAAAGCAACTTGATTGAAAACGTCGGTATATCGGTTATACTCAGTGAACCGCGAGTATTCAGATCGTCTTTGAGCGTTTGATAACCGATTTCAGTTACAGTTGGCGTAACCGGTTGATTTATGTTTGTAGATAAGATTTATTTGTTTCCTAGAGTTGACAGAAAACAACAAGTGGCGGAGTGGTTATGCGTGTGAGTGTTAAGTCTTTGGAGTTCACAACCCGGCTGACCCGGGTTCGAGTCCCGGCAGCCTCATTTTATTTTTATTTATTTTATTTTTACTTTTTATCAATTATAATTTTTATAGTTTAGTTTGTTTATTAATTATGTATCACTAAAAATCAAAATAGTCATAAATACGCAACGTGACATTTATAACTTGATATTCGATTACAAAACGGAGCGGGTTTGGAAACCCGTTTTTGACAAATGTTACAGTATCCCCTACTTTTAGGAATTTCGTCCCGAAATTTAAGTAGTAGTAGTAGGAAAAAGGTGCGGGTATTTTCGCGCATCGAGTCTTCACGTTCCCAAGTAAACTCAGGTCCCCGTTTCGACTCCCAGCGTACCGTAACAATTGGAATGCGACTTCGTCGAAGACGTTTTTCTCCGAAATCCATGATCTCTACATGTCTTTCAATAAAATGCATAGATTCATCAATCTGAATATCTTCCAGAGGAATGTGGAGGTTTTCATCAGCGAGGCACTTCTTCAAGTTTGATACGTGGAATGTGGGATGAATCCTGTTGAGTTCTTCTGGTAGATCAAGCTTGTATGCTACAGGTCCTACTCTTTCAAGTATCTTGAAAGGTCCTACGTAGCGTGGTGCTAGCTTGCCTTTTTGACCAAAACGAACTACTCCCTTCCACGGTGATACTTTAAAAAGTACATGATCACCAATGTTAAACTCCAAAGGCTTTCGTCGTTTATCTGCATAACTCTTTTGACGACTTTGAGCCGCTAGAAGATTGTTTCGAATTTGATGGATCTTGTCTGTGGTTTCTTGAATCAATTCTGGACCAGTGATTTGAGCTTCCCCAATTTCGTGCCAACATACTGGAGATCGGCACTTACGACCATATAAGGCTTCAAAAGGTGCCATGCCGATGCTTGAATGATAGCTGTTGTTGTACGAAAATTCAACTAATGGTAGATGAGCGTCCCAATTTCCCTTGAAGTCTATGACACATGCTCGAAGCATATCTTCAAGAGTTTGAATGGTGCTATCAGATTGACCATCAGTTTGAGGATGATAGGCGGTACTGAGATCTAATCGCGTACCCAAAGCGGCTTGTACTGCTTGCCATGTTCGGGAAGTGAAACGACCATCACGATCAGAAATAATGCTTAACGGTACACCATGCCGGCTTACGATTTCGCTGATATAAACACGAGCTAGCTTTTCGTTCTTGAAATCTTCTCGGATCGGAATAAAGTGAGCTGATTTTGTAAGACGACCAATGATTACTCATATAGTGTCATACCCACCAGAAGTGCGAGGTAACCCGGTAATGAAGTCCATGGTTATGTTTTCCCACTTCCATACAGGTATTTCAGGTTGGACTAGAAGTCCTGAGGGTCTTTGATGTTCAGCTTATATTTTTGGAACATGAAAGGCACTTGGAAACAAAATCATCAATATCCTTTTTCATTCCAGGCCACCAGTAGGTGTATCGAAGGTCTTGATACCTCTTGTCGGCTCCTGGGTGTATAGAATATCGTGTTTTGTGCGCCACATTCATAAGAAAATCACGAAGGTTATTGTGGTCAGGAATCCATAAGCGATCTAGACAGTATAGAATACAGTCGGATTTAGTTTCAATTTTTTTTTAGTTTAGCTCCACAAGACGGCTCCTTGCGTACGTCTCTTTTCTGTTACTGCAACATGCTGGGCTTCTCGGATTTGATCTTTGATGTCGCTTACGATTTTATGCATAATAGTTTTGAGGGAACTGATACGTTTGTATTGGTAAGGTATGTATCATAAAACAAAAACTTCAACCATAACGATATTTAAACCTACACGGAACTTTTCATAACCTCCTGCTAATGCTTTTGATCCTTTGCCAAGAATACTTATATATAGGAAGTACCAGCGGCGTATTCACCATATTCTTGTCGAATTTTCGTTGGCTTTATCAGTAAATCATGATCAGTTCTATGTGACTCTAAAACATAAACAACACAACGAACAAAACTTGAGTCTCAATTCTGAAATGATACATGACTAAATGATGACAGTACCTCTCTCGTTGGTTATGATGAAGGGATCAGTCTATGTAAAAGTGTGACACAACCCAACTTCTTTAAATGATGAGATTGAGATACGTCGAGATGTATGATGATATGAATGTTAAATCAATGAGTATAGAACAAAACTGTAATATCAAATCGCATTAAAATTCTTGGATACATAATTTCCAAATTTTACAACTGGGATACGGAAAGATTGAGATAACATAAAGAAAACATTAAAACTAGACGATTGGAGTTGAGTCTTGATTCTTGGTGAGGAAAAACTAGTTGGGTGATTCGTTTGGGCCGTTATTATTTTCAACAGTATTGGCGTTGATGTTATAAGCTCTTCCTCTTGCAGGTGGTGGAGCTTGGTTAGCTTGATTCACCGGATTTGCTTGAGCTTGGGCATGAATGATGTTCACCAACCTTGGACAAGTGTTTCTAAAATGGCTTGGGTCACCACAATTGTAGCAAGCCCGCATAGGTTGTACCACGGGATAGTTGGGTTGGTAGTATGTTTGGGCTAAATGTTGGGTAGGTGGTAATAGTAGGGGTTGTTGGGCTTGACCCATTATTTGTTGGTGGGTTTGGGTTGAAGGCTGGTGGCGGTTCGTTCGCTGAGGCATGCGGCATGTTTGAACAGTATGACCTGCGCGACCACAGCCGGTGCAATGTTGGCAGGGATGATCAGGAAAGTGATGGTATTGGCAACGGTTGCATTTTGGTAATGGGCTGGAGTATGGCTTTTTATATGGTGCAGGTGAAGGGGCAACTTGAGTGATGGGTGCAGCAGGGATAGGGAAATTTGCTTTTGTGACAGCAAAGTTACTTGTGTTTCGATTCCTTTTACCAGTAAACTTCGAAGAGGAACCAGAATGGTTTGAAGTTTGAGCCTCGATGGGGGCTTTCTTTTCTCCTCTTTGAATTTACCGTTTCGAATGCGATTTTCGGTAAGTTCAGTCGCTAGCTCCATAGCAGCTTCAAGTGTTGCTGGCGAAATGCTGAGAACTGAATCTTGAATTTTCGAGGGAAGACCTCGAATATAATGCTCGATCAAGCGATAAACTGGGGTGAACAAATTAGGGACCATTTGGTTCAACTCTAAGAACCTCTTGTTGTAGGTGGTATGATCTCCCTCCTTTTGCTTTAAAGAATGAAATTCGTCCTCCAACTTTTTAATTTCACTCCTAGGACAGAAACGCCTAGTCATGATTTCCCTTAACTCCTCCCATGTTAAGGCCATTGCATCATCAATTCCCCTCTTCCCCTTTTCAGTATTCCACCAGGTGAGAGCTACCCCAAATAGTCTCCCGGTGGCGTATCGAACCTTGCGATCCTCAGGGCAATCGCAGTTGAGGAAGGTGTTTTCCATTTCCTCAAACCAGTGGAGGAGAGCAGTGACACCTTCGGTCCCTTCAAATTTAGGAGGATCACAAGACTTGAAATGTTTGTATGAGCACTTGCTGGTAGGAGGGTTGCCGATGATCTGGTCATGTTGTTGGGGAGGATTAGTGGGATTTGTGGCGAGAGCTTGTTGTACTTGAACCACAATGTCAGGAAGTACCGCGGCCATTTGTTTCGCAATTTGTGTGGCCAAACGTTCGTGAGACCTTCCTGATCTTTTACCCCCTCGTTGTTGTCTAGACGACATCTACAGGAACATACATAAGAAGATTGTGAGTTTATGGAGTCTTTTTAGGTGTCATGTGTCTCAAAGAAAATGAAAATAACATAAATATCAATATGCAACTACATCCATAGGATGTCTTGGGTTTGCTCATGTTGGGCCTCAAATGTCCCCCATACCTTCACCTGTATAGTCATGTAGGCCCCCATGACTATTGGCTTGGTAGGATTCACATTAGTATTGGCGATTTAACACTCGCATCACCCGAATGCAAACCACAAAATATGTTTACGAGATGTATAGTCGGAATGTGTCCAGGTGTAGACACAATGACAACTCAAAGTGGGGCTAGCTCACACGACGTTTGGTATAGCATGCTTTGGCCTAATAGGTACTTCGTACTCTCATCGTTAGTCCCCAGGTAGGCAAACTGGTCCTTTATTTTGGATTTATACGAATGCCAGCCTAGACAGGACGTTCCGACTACCGGTACTGGTACCCTTCCAGTTACTACATGCCCGTCATGAGAACTCACTTTGATGAGATTTGAAAAACACAAAAATCATTGTAAAAGCAATCATGAAAATGATGTGGTGTGTGCTTTCATGTGTATGATATGTTATGAGAATATGATTCGTGATAGGCATTATATGATAATATATACTTATGAACATGCTTGCATAACATTGAATGTAACATTTAACATAAAACATATAAACATCATGAAATTTGGCATGTAACACGCTAAAATCTTAAAAATTTCTAATCAACTATAGTATAGGCTCTAAGGGTCTAATAACCTATCCTATATCCCTATAGTCATGGCTCTGATACCAATCTTTCACACCCCGACTCGCAGCGGAATAAGAGTCGGGGCATAATTGGGTTATCACAAAAGCTCATGATATTACTATTATGTTTCATATTTATTTAAATCAAAATTACATTCTCAATAATCCAAACATGTCCATACAAATACAAAGAAAAATAACCAACTAAACAATTCTAAGCTCTAAACCATTTTATTCTTCTAGGCCAATCCTATGTGTTTCTGGCTGCACCTGGTTCACCTGTATCATGTGTAAAAATGGGGGTTTTTGGGTCAACATAAGTTGGCGAGTGAACCTTGTTAGATAAACATTTATAATTGATTTTCTTGTTATTTTATCAAGGAAAAATTGTGCATAATCATAAGTGAGCAAATGTAAATAATCAATCAGTAACAATGTTAACCACAAACTATAACATACAATAACATACCAACAGCATACCATAACATATCAACTTGCATAAATATATAACATGAATGAAACTGTGCGATCAAGGCTCAATCAAACGGAGCCGATCGTATTGCATGTACTGAAAATGATAAATGTCTGTGCGATCAAGGCTCAATCAAACGGAGCCGACCGTATGTTGGCACGCCAGGTTCACGCTCATAATGTAATGGGGAACATGCTCAACGCTCATAATGTAATGGGGAGCGGCGGCCTATGAAATTGTATGTACTGAAAATAATGAATTAAATCTAACAATAACCACACAAACAATTTGAATCAAACTGAATACACATTTGTTCATGATATGATGTATGCACAATGATTTAAGTATAATAAGTGGCAAGACACATGATACACCCCAAAAACGTGATTAAAACGGGGAATTTGTAAAGATTCACTCACGTTGGGTGCGTTTGATTGGAGATGGTGAGATGCGCACGAGTTGGAAGAGTTGAACAACGAGAATTATTAACCTAAATAAATAACGGAAAATATAGTAAATGAGTGGATTTTATTAAGGATTTTAATGGAATTTTTAGATATATTTTTGTGAGTTTAAGGCTATTTCCTATCTTTAAAAACATTATTTTTAAGTATTTTTAATTGATTTTTAAATTAAATTAAATAATTAAAAATATAAAAATATGTTGACTTTTTTCATTGACCGTTGACCGTTTGACTTGTTGACCGGTTTTATTGTGTAATTGTATGCGCCGGGTGAGGCTCGAACCCGAGACCTCCCGTACGCGTGCACGCAGCTCTACCAACTGAGCTACGTGTCTAACCCGAAATAATTCTGATTTTAATTATACTTATATATTAACTCAGCTTATTCAAAATTTTTTTATTTTCAAAAACATTTTAAATCATCGAACCGGTGCCATGTACAGGTCTCGAACCCGGGACCTGTGCTTTAACGCTACACACAGTCCACCACTGGACTGTGTGTCTAATTTGGTTAATATACAGATTTTTATTATATTTAACAACTAATGTAAGTTAACCCGGTTCAGTTAGAAAAATAAAACGTTTTTTATTACGGAGAGGGTGCGTGTATCAGGGATCGAACTCGCGGCGTGTGCGTATTATTTGCACACAGTCCACCGCTGGACTGTGTGTCTAACCTGAGATAATATCCAGATTTTATTAAACTTATAATCAAACTATCATCGTCTTCTTCATTTCAAAATTACAGACTGCGATTACACCATTATATCTTGTTTAATTCGATTGATAAACATTGTACAGACTAATATGAAATGGCAGAGACGATATTTAGAAGTAAACATACCGGTGAACGATTTATTTCGGAATTCCGGCAAGGCGTCGGCTCTGTTTTTATGAACTTCAACTGAGCAAGCAAATTAACCGTTTTGATTAGCTAATCGTGGAATTGAAGTGCAAAACAAACGTTAACAGAGTGTTTGAATGTCCTTACCGTTTCACAGATGAAAATAAGGATTTCCAGAAGTTTTCCGGCGAACTGGAATTATCCGATAACAGCGTCTGAATTTGATTTCAATTGAAAGGTCTGAGTTAAAAATAGCTTAACAATTGTTAGACCACGACGGTATTGAAAGATTTACCGTTTTGATGGAGAATACGGTTTTCCGGCGACTTGCAGAAACTTTCCGGCGAGTAAAATTTGATTCTCCGGCGGACTGAAACTTGAGCGAAAATGTAATTGAAAGTCTGTAGATTATGTTTGAGTCGTGAAGGAGTACAAAGATGGAAGTAAAACTGGAATTGAAGATTTTCGGTTATAAAAACCGATCCATTTCTAGAATTCAAGTTCACTCAAAGCAACTTGATTGAAAACGTCGGTAAGTGAACCGCGAGTATTCAGATCGTCTTTGAGCGTTTGATAACCGATTTCAGTTACAGTTGGCGTAACTGGTTGATTTATGTTTGTAGATAAGATTTATTTGTTTCTTAGAGTTGACAGAAAACAACAAGTGGCGGAGTGGTTATGCGTGTGAGTGTTAAGTCTTTGGAGTTCACAACCTGGCTGACCTGGGTTCGAGTCCCGGCAGCCTCATTTTATTTTTATTTATTTTATTTTTACTTTTTATCAATTATAATTTTTATAGTTTAGTTTGTTTATTAATTATGTATCATTAAAAATCAAAATAGCCATAAATACGCAACGTGACATTTATAACTTGATATTCGATTACAAAACGGAGCGGGTTTGGAAACCCGTTTTTGACAAATGTTACATAATACGAGCCAGACTTGTTCTAAGCGAGAATCTCGAAGAATATGCCTTTATTCCGCACGTGCTAATGGAGCAAAGAAGACATTATGGTGATCGTGTGATACTTGCAAGATTATCGGATAGTTAGTTTAGGATATTGTTAACAAATTTAATGGGGGTATTGAGCTATATAGTGGACACTTAGCTTTTTTGCACATTCTTTACGTTCAACTCTCATACTCGCAGCTACTCTTGAACACACACACTCACTAGATTACATTGTAACAAGCTCAATACCATCCGAAGTTGTAACCATTTTTAGCAATATAGTTGATAGTGATAGTTTTCACTATCCGAGGTTTTTATGCCGGCGATCTATTAGTGATCAAGGGCTTTTCCTCGTATAAATCTCTGTGTTCATTATCATTTTTTTGCCATACAAATGCTTGCATTATCATTAATACACATCAAGCACTCAACCTCACAAAATCAGATTTGGTTACATTTTTTGACCAAAACAATATTGACACTAGAAAAAGTATTGCTGGGTATGTTTTTTATTTGTGTGGAACAAGGGTGTTGTTGCTTGGTCTTCTAAGAAGAACATTGTCGTTTCCTTATCCTCTACGGAGGCTTAATATGTTGCAGCTGCAACATGTGCTTATCAAGCTATTTGGGTCAAGGGAATACTCGAGGAACTTGGACTCAATCTCACAGAAAACATGGTGATAAACTGTCATAACACTTCAACTATTAAACTATCTAAGAACCCGGTTTTCTCGGTAGGTGCAAGCACATTGGAGTTAAGTTTCATTTTCTTCGTGACTTGGTTAAAGAGGGAACAATGCTTTGAAACATTGCGGGTCAAATGAACAAGTCGCTGATATATTCACAAAACCCTTGAGCCGAGAAGTCTTCACAAAGTTAAGAGAAAGGTTGGGGATGTGTAGTGTGAAAGGCAAACTTGATGACCATCGAGTCTATCATGGAAAACAATCAAATGAACAATCGATTAAGAAAAGATTCCTACTCATAGTTTGTGGAATATTTTGGTTTTATTAACTAACTCAACTGAAAAATAAAAATCATTAAATACTAGCTAACATAACACTAGTAATTACAAACAAATTACAAAACAACACTTTACAGTTTTTTAATTAGTGTGTATGTACTATGATCATAACTTATAAAGTAATAATTTAATGACCATGTTATATATACTATATCAGTTAAAAAGATAATAATTGACATTTTCCTTAGTTATACTATTAAATTTATACTATAAATATATAAAACTACAAGTGTTTTCATAAAATGTTTTATTTTTGCTTAGCTACACAACGATCAGTGTTTTGTCTCTTTATGTTACGCTCGCCACCCGTACTTCTCACTTGCCTCGCTTGTAAATCTTTTTGGAAGAATATCATTTTCTCCAACAACACCTTCTTTGTATTATTCGTGTGACAAATTTATCATCTAACCTACAGAAAGAAATAATAAGTCAACATTGACTATGTTCGTATTTAATTATCTTTCGAAGAAAATTATTTCCTCCAACCACCCCTTCTTTGTATTACTAGTGTGATACAAAATTATTATTTAAGTAAGTCCGAGCACTATCTTGCCCCAGCTAGGCGCATATGTCTCGTCCGGTGCCTAGGCGCAAAGTATATAAAAAGCAAGGACGAGAGAAAAAAACACACAATGAGAAAAAAAAACTAAAAATTATATTACGTATTAGAAAAAATGCTAATATTCTTCAAATAAACAAACAAAAACTATTATATAACATTTCATATAATGTATTTAGTACCAAAAGTTCTAAAATATCAGTGTATTAATGTAGAAAAGTAGTTTTTTTTAGATAAAAATAGAATTCCGGCTGGAATCTTGCCGGAAATTAGAGAATTTGGCGGGAGATACTCTAGAATCTAGGAATCTCGCTGGAATCTACGCCATAACTATCACATAGAGAATTAAAGCGCAATTGCCTCGACTTAAAGCGCAATTGCTTCCCCTCGCCTGAAAAATGAGCCTAGGCGCAAGAGGCGACGACTTTTAGGCCATGTTTGGCTTAGCTTTTCATAAGGGCTTATGACTTTTTGGAAAAGTCAGTATGAAGTGACTTTTTGGATCTTATGACTTTTCCTCTCACATACACCCTCATTGCCAAACAAAAACTATGCCCAACGTTTTATAGTACTTGTTAAAAATAGAATTCGTTTACCTTGTTTTGTTTTGATCATTTTATTATCAAAGATTATACATTTTGGCGTTATTAATTACTCTATTTGTCATAATAGTAGTTAATGTAACAAATAAAACCCACGAAAATGATGAAGAGTTAGTCTATATACTTTATTATGCTTCATATTTACCTAAAGCCACCAGACTTGACTTCAGTTTAATAAATTTGTATTATAGGATGTGGAAATAGATTGTCATTTTCTTCACATGCCTCCAACTTCGAATGTATATATAGAAGGGTAAGTGGTTTCCTCAAATTTCAAAGCTATCAAGCAACAAATTCTCTCAGAGGTAAATATATATTTGATCATTAAGAAGCTAAAAAGTATTTACTTGAACATTTTCTGATCATTTTTTCGATTCATAGGTTCTTCATTTCACTAGAACCATGGGAGCAGGAGGCCGAATGAATGAATCCGAAACGAAAAGGGATGTCTTCAAACATGTCCCTGTCGAAAAACCTCCATTCGGAATCGCGGATGTGAAGAAGGCAATACCACCACACTGTTTCAACCGATCTCTTTCAACCTCTTTCTACTACCTTATCCGCGATTTATGCTTCGTCTTTTCGCTCTATTATATCGCAAACAATTACATTACCCTCCTCTCTCCACCCTTCTCATACATAGCATGGCCACTTTACTGGTTCTCTCAAGGAAGTGTCATGGTGGGACTATGGAATATTGTCCATGATTGTGGTCATCACTCCTTTAGTGAATATCCATTGCTTGATGACACCATTGGCCTCATTTTCCACTCACTTGTCCTCACACCCTACTTCTCTTTCAAATACAGCCACCGTACGCACCACGCCAACACTAGTTCACTCGAAAAGGATGAAAACTGGGTCCCTAAACTCAAGAATGATACATGGTTTGTTGACTTGATTGCCAACCCTATTGTCAATGTGGTGCTAGTCCTATTTAGGTTAGTGTTCGGGTACTTTGGGTACTTTTTGTTCAACCTTCATGGCAGGATATACAAAGGCTTCCCAAGCCACTTCAACCCACTTGGACCTATCTTCAACGACAGTGAACGCGCTCAAGTTTTCCTATCCGATATTGGAGTTGGTGTTGTCGCCTATGGGCTTTACCGAATTGGGACGAAAACAGGTTTCCAGTGGCTACTTTACATGTATGGTTACCCCTTGTTTGTTATGTGTGCACTTTTCATATTGTTCACTTATCTAAACCACAACCACCCTTCGGTTGCGCACTATGATGCAAGAGAATGGGATTGGTTGAGAGGGGCTTTAGCAACTGTTGATAGAGATTATGGGATTTTGAACACTGTCTTCCATGATGAACCTAATGCTCATGTGGTTCACCATTTGTTCTCCTCCATTCCACATTATCATATCGTCGAGGCGACGCGTGCTGTGAAACCTGTCTTGGGTGAGTACTATAACTTTGATGATACTCCAATTGTGAAGGCAGTTTTTAGAGAGACATATAACTGTCTCTTTATTAAAGAAGACCCTGAGAAAGAAGGTGTTTACTGGTTCAGTAATTAGTAGATGTGGCATGTGTGAAAAATGAATAAAAGTTTATGTGAGTTAAAGATGTTGTTGGGCTATGATTTGCTATCTAAAGCACTTTTCTTCCTATTGCAGTAATTAACATATGTATATTGTCTGGTTTTGTGAGAAAAATATATATAATGTGTTAATATATTTAGTGTTAATGTTGCTTTGTTACCAACTTACCAGTTTCAACTTCTTAATTTTGTGTTTCTCTCATCACATATTGGCATTGCTATTTTCTCATGTAAAAAGATCAGTTGTTAAACATTTGGATAAATAACCAGAAGTGTGATAATTCAACAAATGTGCTTTTCAACCTTTTTTTTGTACCTGATATATAAGTGTTTTGCAATGTTCAAATTTGTTCTCACCAATATTTTATTGTCTTTTCAACCTTATTTTATGTACTTGACATATAAGTGTTATTTGCAATGTTCAAATTTGTTCTCACCAATATTTTATTGTAAGACATATCAAATCTTTTGTGTTTTTATCTATATTTTAAAATATAACCTTTATAAAAAGATTTAAAGGACTTCAAGAAAAAAAACCTAATGAAGGTAATAAAATTCATATTCGAATTAACGTTAAATGTACATCAGTAAACTTTATTATAAAAAGGACAGCAAGGAAAATCAGAAAAGCTGCACGAGGAGTGTTGGGAGTATGGATTATACGTAACTTTAATAAAACTAGTTAATTTTCGCCTGCGAGTTGCGGCGGGGATTCAGTGTCTAAAAACGTGTGCTGGCAACGACAAGCAGATACCGAATATCAAAACATAGATAAAAATAACGTAGTAACGATAGTCATTACGTACTAAAAAACGATTTTAAATAATCTAATATATAATAGTAGGACCCACACATCCTATAAGTTGGAAATTCGGTTGTTTTCATTTCAGTTATTACGGTACTAACACGTAAAAATATGGATGATCTCGGTACCGGTAATGGCACCGAAAGTACCGATCCCGAAAATCATCGAAATTAGGTATCAGCACCGAAAATGCTCGGTATGATACAGTAAGGATGAGCACGGTACCCGTTCGGTACCGAACCGGTACTTTAAAACAGGGAAAAGTGGTATTGGTACCGGTACCGGTACCGAATACACCGGTTCGGTACCGGTACTTACCGGTGTTTTACCCATAAATACCGGTACCGTACCAGTACCCGTACCGAGAAACGGGGAAAATGGGAATCGGTGCCGGTACCGAATATACCTAGTATGGTACCGGTTCGGTACCCGTACGTTACCGGAATTTGAGGGTAAAAACCGGAATTGTACCGGTATCGAAAATGTCAAAAGACAGTACCGAATCGGTACGAAAAATGTATCCGGTTTGGTAAAGTCGATACCGGTACCGGTTCAGTATCGATAACCGGTACCATTTGCTCATCCATAGGTGATGTTATTGTTATAATATTATTATAATAATAAATACGAAAGAAAAAAACACTAAACTAAAAAAACGATACAAGAAAAAAAAGTAAAAAAAAAAAAGAAATCAAAGAAAAAAAATGAAAAGAAAAAAAATTGTAAATAATACTATTCACAAGGTTGTATCATTAATATATAGGATAATTGTCAAAATCTTTATTATACGTAACTTTAGATGGTGAAGTTAGTGACAAATCTAGAAATTTTTTTCATGGGATGTGGAATATTTTATGGGTCGTTTCTCTATTGGTATATACTAATTTTTTTAGCCAATTCATGTCGGATCAGGTTAGGTCGGTGAAAAAAATTCTTACCGGATTCTTATTAAAGTCAATAACTCAAAAACATATCTCAATGTCACATCATCACATATTCACTCATTACTCATATTATTCAAATATTCATTCTTCTAAACTTCTAATCCATATTAACTATTAACTACTCAATACTAAAAACTATACTATAAAATAATAAAAAAAACCATTGTTATGAAAACATTAAAAACACATAATTAAATATGAGTTATGAGAATATTAAAAACACAAAATACGATTGTTTTATGAATTAAAAAAACTACATGTTGTTCTTTACATGTTTGATGATTAGTGTAGACACTTAATTAGATCACCATAAGTTACATGTACATGAATTTAGTTACTGTCGATGTTGTTAGATATTTTAGTGTAATCTGAGATTGCGTGTGATGTTCAAATAAGAGTGCACGCTTATTTGAATGTCATCGGGACTAACGGGGAATCCAAGGGGGCAGCGCTCCTGGGAGCAGGGTCCAAGGGGCGGCAGAAGTCCTTTATCAAAAATGCAATAGAAACTCATTTTTGGGCTAAATGTGCAATTTTGAAACTTGAGGGACTAAAGGTGTTTTTGTTCAAAATTGAAACTGCAAGCAGTTGTGAAAAACTGAAAATACGCTCTCAATTTTTTAGAGAAAAACCCTTGACGAATTTTGATTCGACACTAATCCCAAAATCTTACAATCAAAATCCATACAGAAATCTAGTATCAAATCTGATTTTATCCGATCAAAGATTGGTAGCCACTCCAATTGTTTGATCTGAAAGTGATTACACGACTTCAGATTTATCCAAGCAAATTTCGATTTTCCCAACAAAGATCAAACAATTTCAGTGAAGATGACAAGCGGTGGTGAATCTTCGAAGGCTATGACGAACAAATTTGCGAAACTGGACAAGTTTGAAGGGCAAGACTTTCGTCGCTGGCAAATGAAGATGCATTTTCTGTTGACGACTTTGAAAGTGGTGTACGTTCTGAGTACTCCGATGCCCGAGGAAGTGGTGGACGAACCGCTGGAACAAACTAGGAAGCGTGGAAAGTGGTTGAATGCTGATTACATCTGTCGTGGGCATATTCTGAATGGTATGTGTGACTCTCTTTTCGATATTTATCAAAATGTTGAATCTGCAAAAGAACTGTGGGAACTACTAGAGGCCAAATACATGGCTGAAGACACATCTAGTAAGAAATTTTTAGTCAGTGATTTTATGAATTATAAAATGGTTGATGGTAGACCCATCATGGAACAATACAATGAATGTCTAAGAATTCTGGGTCAATTTGAACAACATGGTTTGAAGATGGATGAAGCAATTTCTGTTCCATCTATCATTGATAAACTTCCTCCTTCATGGAAAGATTTTAAACATACTTTAAAACATAAGAAGGAGGAAATGAATCTGGTTGAACTTGGAAGTTGATTTCGAATTGAGGAGTTCTTGTCGGGCCATGGAAAATGTTAACAAAGATAAACAAGTTGGTGGGTCTTCTGTTAACATGGTTGAAGAAAGTGGTCCTAGTTTTAAAAGTTCTAACAAGGGAAACAACAAAAGGAAGTTTCAAAGTGGGCCTAACAAGAAGAACAAGGCTATGAAGTATACAAAACAGACCAAGGATCAAGGTTGTTGGAAGTGTGGTAAACCGGGACACTTCAAGAGAGATTGTCGTGTTGGTAAAGCCAAGAATGAAGCTGATACTAGTGGATCCTTGAAGGATCCAAAGTAACAAGGTCATAAATTAAACTTTAATTATAATTCGGATGTGAATTATGTGTCACTAATTTCTGAAGCATTTTATGTGCAGGATGATTCTGTTGCTTGGTGGTACGACTCGGGAGCAACAAGTCACGTATGTAAGGATCGAAGATGGTTCCAAGGACCTTACCTTAATTGAAGATGGATCTGTTTTAAAGATGAGAAATGTTGCAACCGAGCCAATCCACGGATTGGAAGTGTAGTACTAGTATTTACTTCGGGAAAAAACTATAAGTTTAAGTAATGTATTGTATGTACCCGTCACTCGGAAAAACTTGTTATCCGGTATCGTATTAAATAATTGCGGGTACAAACAAGTGTTAGAATGTGACAAGTATATCTTGTCAAGACATGGTTCTTTTATCGGATTTGGTTATCTATGTAATGGTATGATTATGTTAAATCTAGAAGTGCCGTTTAATGATAATTCTGTTTGTATGATTGATTCGTCATCTAGTGTAAATTCGTCAAAATCTGAATTATGGCATGCTAGACTAGGACATGTACATTATAAACGACTTATGGAAAGGTCTAAAATGAGCTTAATTCCGGCAATTAATTTAACAAATGAAAAATGCCATATCTGCAAGTTGAATAAAATAACTAGAAAACCATTCATGCAACATGTTACTAGAGAAAGTAAACTATTAGATTTGATACATAGTGATCTATGTGATTTTCATGGTACACCATCATTAGGTAACAAGAAGTATGTTGTAACCTTTATAGATGATGCTACTAGATTCTGTTACGTTTACTTATTAAATGCAAAAGATGAAGCTCTGGAAAAGTTTAAAATCTATAAACAAGAAGTGCAGCTTCATCGAAGTGAATTGATCAAAACCCTACATACGGATAGAGGTGATGAGTATTTTGATCCGGAATATTTCCAATCAACTGGAATAATACACCTTACCACAGCTCCTTACACACCGGAACAAAATGATGTGGCGGAAAGGAAGAATAGGACGCTAAAAGAGATGGTTAATACCATGCTGTCCCATTCGGGTTTAAATAATGGGTTTTGGGGAGAGGTTATGTTGATAACCTGCTATTTGTTAAACCGGGTTCCTAATAAAAGGAACAAAACAACCCCTTTTGAGCTTTGGTATAAAAAGCCACCCGAGTTGCAAAAACTAAGAGTTTGGGGTTGTAGAGCCGTGGTTAGGCTCAATGATCCTAAGATAAGAAACTTAGGGGAAAGCGGTATAGAATGCATTTTCATTGGATATGCTGAGCAGTCATTTGCTCACAGGTTCTATGTAATAGAACCAAATGACCACGTTTCAGTACATACGGTTATTGAGGCAAGACGTGGAAATGTAGAATATGATGAAGAAAGATTCACATCTATACCTAGGCCAAAGGATATGAATCATTCTCTTAAGATTTCTAGTGAAAAAGAAATCATGCCTTCAACTAGCACTGAATCAAGAAGGAGTTCAGGAGAAAGAAAGGCCAAGTCTTATGGTGACGATTTTTAACTCTACTTAGTTGAGGGATCTAGGATTATATTGATTTTCAATATCAATATTTCTTCCATGTTGATGAGGATCCAAAGACATACAGTGAAGCAATGGCTTCACAGGATGTTTCATTTTGGAAAGAACCCATCCAAGATGAAATGGATTCTATTTTGCAAAATAACACTTGGAAATTGGTGGATTTGCCTCCTGGTTGTAAACCATTGGGAAGTAAATGGATCTTCAAGAGGAAGATGAAGGTGGATGGTACTATTGATAAGTTCAAAGCCATATTAGTAATCCAAGGGTTTAGACAAAAGGATGGTATTGACTTCTTTGATACATATGCTCCTGTAGCAAGGATATCCACCATTAGATTATTATTAGCACTTGCTGCTATACATAATCTTGTAATTCACCAAATGGATGTGAAAACTGCATTTCTAAATGGTGAATTAGATGAGGAGATTTACATGAAACAGCCAGATAGGTTTTTTATGCCTGGAAGTGAAAACAAGGTGTGTAAACTAATTAAATCTCTTTGTGGTTTGAAGCAAGCACCCAAACAGTGGCATCAAAAGTTTTATGAGATTGTATTGTCTAATGGTTTTGCTTTAAACCTAGCAGATAAATGTGTTTATAGCAAGTTTGATGCTTCTGGAAACGGAGTCTTGATCTGTTTGTATGTAGATGATATGTTGATTTTTGGCACTAACCAAGATCAAATTAATAGAACAAAAGAATTTTTATCATCTATGTTTGCTATGAAAGATACGGGGGAGGCTGAGGTGATTTTAGGTATTAAAATCAAATGTGAGAACATGGGCATTTCAATCTCTCAATCATACTATATTGAGAAGATCTTGAACAAGTTCAATTTCAAGGATTGTTCTCCCGCAAGTACTCTTGTTGATCCTAGTCTGAAGCTATTACCTAATAAAGGCATTGCAGTATCTCCACTTGAGTACTCAAGAGTGATTGGATCACTTATGTACGCTATGATCTGCACCAGACCAGATATAGCGTATGCTGTTGGAAAACTTAGTAGGTTTACTAGCAATCCTAGTACTCATCACTGGCAAGCACTAGGTCGAGTATTCAAATACTTGAAAGGAACCATAGATTATGGTCTAACTTACATTGGATTTCCTTCAGTGATTGAAGGATATTCATATGCAAGTTGGATAAACAATAAGGAAGATCATTCTTCCACAAGTGGTTGGGTATTCCTACTTAGGGGATGTGCCATTTCTTGGGTTTCAAAGAAACAGACTTGCATAACTGATTTAACAATGGAGTCTGAGTTTGTAGCGTTAGCCGCAGCTGGCAAAGAAGCTGAGTGGCTAAAAACTTGATTTATGAGATTCCATTGTGGCAAAAACCAATGGCTCCCATTTCTATAAGGTGTGATAGTGAAGCTACACTGGCTAAGGCGTATAGTCAAGTGTATAATGGCAAGTCAAGACACTTAGGTGTGAGACATAGCATGGTTCATGAGCTCATCATGCATGGTGCGATTTCGGTTGAGTATGTGAGAACTCAACATAACTTAGCTGATCACTAACCAAAGGGTTAACTAGAGATCTCTGAAAGGATCAGCTGTGGGATTAGGGTTAAAGTCCATCTGAAAACTCTCATGTTAAGATACCCAATTCCCACCTAATATGACGTTAGGTGCAGAATTCAATGTGGAAAGCTTAACATCTAGAGTTTGGAACACAACATTAAAATTATCTTAAAGGTATGTGTTTAGATCTGCAAGTTAAGTAAGGTTGAGGTATATCTTCTTAATAGCTCTTTTGAAAAATTGCATTTGCAGGTGCAAGAGTAAAAGAGCTACCTATATGAGCATGAAGTTTAGCTGCTTCAAGAAGCTTGGACTTGGCTTTGATATGCTTATGAAGGATAGGGACATAGGCTAGTAAAAGATAGTGTCAAGTTAGATCTATGTATGTAAACTAATGTGTATATTATCTTCATGTATTCAGTATGGATATTAAGGGTTCAATCCTTAGAGACACCCTTAAATTCGAATATTTGGAATGTGTAATATACTAATATGAAATTCAATCGTCATGACATTTCATTTATGCATTAGTTTGTTTGATTGCTGTGAACAAGTTAGGTAATCCTTGATTACACTAAAATGGGGGAGGTATGTTTAATATTTTAGTGTAATTTGAGATTGGTGTGACGTTCAAATAAGAGTGCACGCTTATTTGAATGTCATCGGGACTAACGGGGGATCCAAGGGGGCAGCGCCCCTGGGAGCAGGCTCCAAAGGGCGGCAGTCCCTGGCGGGTCCAAGGGGCAGAGTGGCAAAGTCCTTTATAAAAAATGTAACAGAAACTCATTTTTGGGCTAAATGTGCAATTTTGAAACTTGAGAGACTAAAGGTGTTTTTGTTCAAAATTGAAACTGCAAGCTGTTGTGAAAAACTAAACCCAAATTTTTTAGAGAAAAACCCTAGACGAATTTTGATTCGACACTAATCCCCAAAATCTCACAATCAAAATCCCATACAGAAATCTAGAATCAAATCTGATTTTATCCGATCAAAGATTGGTAGCCACTCCAATTGTTTGACCTGAAAGTGATTACACAACTTTAGATTTATTCAAGCAAATTTCGATTTTCCCAACAGATTTGAATTGTTATGAAATACTACTCCATATAGCAATTGTTATGAAATGCTACTCCCTATATCAATCGAAAATAAAAATTAAATACTATCAATCTTTTCCAAAAGTTAGAATACATTTAATTGAAAAAAAATGAAAATCAATTTAATAAGTTAAGCTTAAAGTAGAAGTTGAGGAATAGGTAAAGAAAAAAACGAAAGGGGATTTGATTTAATTAATTGTATCAATTGTCAAATATGATGGGAGGACAAAATAAAGCACAAAATCCAAAGTTTGAGAATCCACCTATCAAAACAATTGTAGTTGTGTTTTTTATATTGTAGAAACCTATTCTGCTCTATTTTTATGTCACATCTTTATCATGGTGTCAAATTTCATAGGGGCGACTACAAAATTTTATATGGTGCACTCAATATTTTAACGGACGTATAATACTAAACATTTTTTATTCAAGGGGTGCGTCCTACCTCTTATGGTGTTTTATAAATTTAACTTGAAATTTATTAAATTGTGTCTTAATATTTTTTTGTTTGGTATTTTTTTGTTAAAACAATTCAAAATATCATGACTAAGAGACGTGATTGTTAAAGAAAGAGACAGCCAAAATTGAGATTGTAGTTATATATAATGGTTGATGACGGTGTATCAAGTTGCTCCTCAAAAATATAAAAGAAAGATTCGTTTGAAGATTCACTATTAACCTTAGAAATAAAAGTAAAGATAAAATGAACAAATACAACTAATTGGATTAGAAGAGATATTTGTAGAAAATAAATGGAAATACCAAACGAAGATGACCTACATGTATTTTAAAGTGTCTTTTATATTAGTGGTTTTTTTTACTTGACATGCATCCAGTGGCGAAGCTTGCCCTCGAAAACCGTGGGGGGGGGGGGGGAGCGGGCGCCCCGGCCCCAATGATGCTGCACCCCTGCATGAGCATCTATTGGATGTTGCATAAAATGATAATGTAATCATCTCCAATTTTTATTTGAGAGGACATACTTCTTTTGTTAAAAGTTTCATTTTGCGTAACTATATTTAATGTAATTAAAAAACTTGTTCAAATATAAATATAAGTTAAGCTAGATAGTGGAATGTTATCCAGGTTCTCTTTCTCACATAATATCTACAACACTACAGTTACAAGTACAACTACTCGCATTTGTTGTTTAGCACATACAAAAACGCCATCACCACTTTGGTGGGGTGGTAGAGGTTTGTGTCTCTTTGGGAGAGACCATGATTCAATTCCTGGCATGGGTAAACTTGGTGTAATTCAGAAGTAACGATTATGTAACCTTAGCCGTTCAAAAAAATAAAATAAAAAATACGACTCATATTTGTCCTTTTATACATAAAAGTTTTAACTACTCCTGTTTTGTCATTGTGTGGGTTAGCAATTTGGAAACTGCATTTCTTTTTCTTTTTGGAGTCCTAACATTGGTAGTTAATCACAGCAGCTCACCAAAAACGACTCTTATAATTGTTTGATCTTGAACCTAAGCTCCCAAACTCACTATGAAAAGGTTATCACTTAGCTGCATGATGGCATGCAGTAAAACAACAAAGCTTATTACTTATTTTACATATTCTTTGCCTTGTAGACGATAAAGATGGGAGCAGGGGGGCGGATGAATCAAGCCACCACTGATAAAAATGTTCTAAAGCGCGTACCCACGGATAAAACTCCATTCGAGATCAGTGATCTCAAGAAAGCAATACCACCACACTGTTTTAAGCGATCTCTTGCAACCTCCTCCTACTACCTTTTTCGCGATATCGCGATATGCTATACTTTTTACTATCTCGCATCAAATTACATCCCTCTTCTCCCTAAACCCCTCAATTACATAGCATGGCCGATTTATTGGTTTTGCCAAGGTAGTAGTTTCATGGGATATGGAGTATTGGTCATGATTTGGGCCATCACGGTTTTAGCGAATACCATGGCTTGATGATACACTTGGTTTTGTCCTTCACTCCTCATTCCTCACTCCATACTTCTCTTTCAAATACAGTCACCGTAGTCACCATGCTCATACTAATTCCATGGAGTATGATGAAGTTTGGATCCCCAAACGGAAGGCGGACACCATGTATTCTGAAGTTCTAAACAATCCACTAGGCAACTTGTTCATGACTGTTGTCAGGCCACTTCTCAGCTTTCCCCATGTTCTTTACCTTTAATATCCACGGGAGGGAATACGACGGCTTTGTTAGTCACTTTTACCCGCAAAGTCCTTTGTTTAATGATAGTGAGCGCAAGCTAGTTTGGCTCTCTGATGCTGGAATGCTTGTAGCTTTCTATGCACTTTACAAAAATTGCTGCAGCCACAAGTGCAACATGGTTATTTTGCATCTATGGAGGGCCTTTGTTGGTGATGAATGCTCATTTCATCTTTTTCACTTTTCTACATCATAGCCATCCTTCTCTTGCTCACTACGATTCAAGAGAATGGGATTGGATAAGAGGTGCTTTATCGACAGTTGATAGAGATTACGGAATCTTTAACACTATTTTTCATGACGTGACTTGTGCTCATGTGGTGCACCATTTGATCTCAACTATTCCACATTACCATACCGTAGAGGCCACGAAAGCTGTCAAACCGATCTTAGGTGACTACTACAAATACGATGATACACCCATCCTAAAGGCTTTCTGGAGAGAAACTAAGGAATGTATTCTTGTCGAACCAGATGAAGGTGCAGAGGACAGCGGCGTGTATTGGTTTCGTAGGTAAATAGCAAACACGTAATAGCTCTTTAAGCTTTTATGCTCGTGCTGTTTGTTTTGTTTTTGTTCTACCATGTTCCTAATAAAGAGTTAATGGTATACATGTAACCTTACTGTATGTTACGTCGATTCTTTTCGTTGGCATATATAAGATATCTGTCGGCTTCTATTCTCAAAAAGCCGTAAGGGTATTTTTAAAGGGTCTATATATTTGCACACCCCTTTGCCTATTTGCACATCCGTTAGGACCCATATATACGCCTCATACTGGTCTGTACGGGCGTATAGCCACCTAACATAATATAATCAAGTTTTGCAACGGGAAAATCAAAGAAGAGAATAGAACAAAAAAACATACAGGGTTACATATATAGTCTGGACAAAGAAATTCAAAAAACTTAGTCCACCGTCGAACTAGAGTGACATTGTTCTTAATCTTACACTTGAATTCAGAATTGCGGACACATATATAGTTGTGTCGTAACTCGTAATATACATACTGACCGAAATATCCTTTTTTGGTGCTTGGATCCTTTTCATTATGGTGGACTGAATATCAAGCAACATTATATGTGAGTACATACAATCTCCCACATAATCAGAAGGTGTTAACATCAAGGGTACTTCATAACATGTGTACATACCATTAATTCAAAACAATGTAAAATCCCCTTACCATTGCAATGTTTTCTCATGAATATAGAACACCAATTGAAGCTATAAGCTCCAAGTTCTACATGGTCACCAACTTGGTTAAAATATATATAAAATTACATTCTGAATCAAAAATATATTCGTCAAGTATAAAAATTACAATCATTTACAAATATCGAATATAATGACATTTCAACAAGATATTTATCTAAGTTAATTAGCTTATATTAAAACATCTTGAAACATAACTTATAATTAAACTTAACCAAACACGAAATGGAACATCACAAACATGATGTCAAAGTAAGTTGGTTAAAATGGTTTGACGTGAAAAAGAATGTGGCGTGTTTCATTCAACCCGCTAACCTAAAAAATATGTAATATGAAATAATATTTATAAATTATAATTAAAAAAGGTAAAACCTAAAAAGGAATACAAATCATCTAACCTAAATTGTTATAAGTCACACATAAACAACATACCACTAAAAATCATCTAACCTGAATTGTTATAAGTCACACATAAACAACATACCACTAAATTAATTAGATGTAGTCAACAGAGACATAAACCTTTCATTTTGTGTCGTTATTTTGTTTAATCATCTACGTGTGAAAGTGGAAAAACTTGAGGCTATGCGTAAAGTTTAGACTAGGGATTTATGCAACATAAGAACTGGCATCATCTGTTTATAACCATTGCCTCAATCATAGCACTTGAGATGGGGTTTGCCGACATCAAAAACTCCGACATAGAAGATAGAAGGATGAGGTGAAGGAGATATCGGTGGTAGTCATGGAGTTCGTTAACCACATAACAATATGTGAAGGAAGGCTTTTGCAGGAGGGGAGGAGAGAGACTATAGAGGCAGGTCCGTGTGATTGAGGCGACCATACCGAGTCATTAGATTGGATGAGACATGAATGTCGTTGATACTTCTAAATACCCTTGATTTAAAGAAAAAAAAACCTTCATGTATAGAATTTACATTCGGAAAATAATGTCACATATTTTCGATTGAAAATCTTATTATGTTAACTTGCAAAAACACGTCTTATAAACATTATTCTTCATAATATTTGGTAAGTCGGGTCTTCTGTCTGAGACATGATCTCTACGATACTCTTCTTTCCAACAATGTTGTTTTAAAGCATATGTAATATCATAAACTTTCGCTAAGGTAATAAGTATACATTGAAACGTATGTGTATTTACCTAAATTCTATTTAACATTGGCGACAATATAAGCAATTCTTTATACATATATACAAGTTCCATGAAACACCATGCAAGGACTAATATTTCAATATATCATTGTCATTTTATTTTGGGGTTTTTAAAGAACATATACACGCGACGAATAATAATGTTTCGAAATATCATTACCCATTGTGACTTTTTCATGTGATTAACTATAATACGTGACCACATACTACCTTTTTAGTCTTGATCACATACAACGCTTGTGATATGATCACGTAATGCTATCTTGTGGTCATGTAATCCCATCATGTACTCGATTACAACGATCGATCTTTATGATCCTGGTCATAGTCATCTTTGCGATCCCTTCATTTACCTATAGTGTGAATTATTCATCCCACCCGACCATATACAATCCCTGTGATGATTTTTTTAAGTGAGTGATTTGTTCATTTAAATCGAACACAAAACTTAAGTGAGTGATTTGTTCATTTAAATCGAACACAAAACTACTCTTGTGATCATTTCATTACACCTTTAATTTAATTTTTTTTTGAACGGCACACCATTTATTTAATTCACCATGTTGTAAACATATTATTCACATACATCGTATATAAATCACAGGACAAGTAGATACATATATACTTTTTAATTTTGAAAACATGTAACACTCACATATACATGCAAACATTCCACAACTAGTTCTATACCTGTCCGGTGGACGAGTATATTAATGGTATAATGTCAAACAAAATTTGTGAGATAGTTAGATAAAATATAATTTGAAAGCTTTTATTGTTTACAAAGATAAACACAAAAAAATCCCAACATTAGCCTATATAGGTTTATAATCCACTTTGTCAGTTTTATATATATCTAAACATATAAGTGTGATGTTTATATTTTTTATTATGAGTTTTCCTTATTTTTAATAATTATATTTTTTATTATGAGTTTTTCTTAGTTTTAATAAAGAGTTTGTTTTTTTATATTTTGAGGATTGGATTTGGAGCTGGGGTAGAATATAGATGATATTTTACTTGCTGGGCTCAGGAGGCTAGTTGCTGGGCTGAAGACTATTACATACCAAAAAAGGTAGGGTTCCAGTATAAAAGAGTAAAAGACTATCAGCTGTAGAGATTTTTTTTTTCAAAAATTCCAGATCGTTCAACGATCGTCTTAGGGTTTCATAGCATATTAAGATGAATTGTTCTCATTAGTTTAAACCAGAGATCATAATCTTTATTAATTTGCTGTTAGTTTTTTTTTTTTTTTTTTTTTTTTTTTGTATTTCAAAAGAGTTTTGTCTATTTGAACGATTGATCACCATCATCAAGACTTCACGCCATATGAGAGGTTTTATGTTGTCGGAAGATATGCACCTGTCACAAATACAAATCAAAGTTGCTCCGATGCATCTCATTGGACCTCCCTCTCCCTCTCACTCGCATCTTTATACCAAAAAAGGTAGGGTTTTTTTTCCCATTTTTCTATACGAAATGCCTAGCTCGGCTTTAATTCCATATAATTTTGCAGATTTGCTAATCCACATGTATTTACAATATTATCGCAGTTTGAAGAGGTAGGGGGCTAGCTTCAGGATGTTGAAGAAGGGGATGAGCAAATTAGGTCAGTTTTGTTAATAACTAATCTACCTGGTTTTAGTTAACGTACAATAAGTGTTCATTTGTTGTTTTCCTTTGTATTTTTTGTTTTAAAAAAAGGCGGTTAACATATGAGGGATTTTTGTAAATATTTTAATAAGAGAATTCAAAATGGCTATGAAGGTCAACTAATCTGTAATGAAGGTTTAACACATGAGAGGTTTTTGTAAGAGAATTTGAAATGGCTATGAAGGTTTTTACAAAGAGGCTTTTGTAAGAAAAATCAATATTGCCTCAACTTGAGGTTGTACTTGTAGTACTTTCAGGACACTATATCTTTTTGTTAGTTTTTCAAGTCTTTATGTGTTATCTCATTTCATTTACACCACTTGAAAAGAGAACTTACAACATTAGGAACATGAAAATGATCATAATACTTACTTTTTTTTTTTTATAACTGAAACAACTTATTACAGAGCACAAATTAAGAGTTAAGTCAAAAGTATTGGACTAATTCAAGGAACCAAAAAATAGGAAGTAAAACTTGTGTAAAATGTATAAAAGAAAAACTATCTTTTATTAAAAACCATTTATAAAAACACATTGCCCCTTTTAAAAAAATATAAAACTTGTGTAAAATGTACAAAAGACATTATATTTTTTGAAAACCACTAAAAAAACCAATTAACATTTTTAAAACAAAACAATATGTAAACTTGTGTAAACATTTAAAATCGAAATTACTATATTTAAAGAAAATCTTATCCAAATCTTTTATCAGTTTTTCTAAGGTTAACACATTACAAATACACCATTTGCCATTCGACCTGATCCTGTTTAAATAAAAAACAGAAAATATGAATCTTTAATTACATGTTTAAAGATCAAATTGTAAACTGAAAAAAAGAAAGTACACGAACTTGAGTTCACCTTCGATTTATCATGTTCGGCATCATCTTCTAAACCTGTTTAAATTAAGAACAGAAAATTTGAACTTTTCATTACAACTTTAAAGATGAGATTGTAAATTTAAATAAAGAAAATACGTGACTTGAGCCCGCCTTCAGTTAATCATGCTTCGACATCATCTTATAATCCTGTTTACATAATAGCAGAAATTTTGAACTTTTTAAATACATGTTTAAAGATGAGATTGTAAACTAACTACGTGTACAATGAATGAAAGAAAGTACATGAATACAAGTTCACCTTCGATTCACCATGCTTCACCATCATCTTCGTGTCCTTTCTACACCAAATAACAAAGTTTCAATTCGTTGTTAAGAGTTTCAACGCTGAAAGTGTAATATGATGGAAAGAGTACCTTGGCCAACTGATTTGTGATTTTTTATGATAGATCTTGCATTTAGACAACAAAGGTAATGTTTTTTTTAACCCCATATCTTCCTGTCTGTTCCAAAAAGAAAAAAAATATGCATGAGAACAAATCATGCTCATTACTAACATTTTTAAAAATAATTAACCTACACTTTCAGGTCATAGTGTAAGTCTGATGTCAAAGGATTGGTAAACGGGGTGTGGTCTCAACATTCTCATCAGTGGCAAGGCCTTTTTTGTGGCTCAACCTAGTATGAAATGAAACTCTCAAATTAGTAGGTAAAAGTATTAAAACAATTTATCAAGTAAAATACCCTGGAATTTAGATATGTTGCTTTCATCTTTATCTGCTCCATTCGAATGCTTAAACCTTTGTAGCATATAAAATTAAAAAAAATAAACCATGTTGCTTCTTATATATAGGCTGCAGTTGGCGGTTTCAACGTACCCCACTTCTCCACTACATGGTAGTTTTTTGGGCTATCAATGTAAAACTGACACCAGTTAAATCAACATTTGCAAACATGGTAAGAACACCTATTATTTCTCTAACTACATATCAATACTTTTAAAAAATGTATATAGATTGATAACATGAATGATACACACTGCAGGTACAAAAGTGCAGATTCAATTGTTAAAACACAATTTAACCAAACAAAATTATCATAGGTAAACCATCTAGTTATACATTTACATTTAAAAAATAAGTAATTATTTAAAGAGTAAAAATTATTGCATGGTTATTTTTAAAAAGTCTTTGCACTAAACGTAGTTAATTAAATAACACCACTTTTTTTTAAGATTTAAGAATGTAATTGATAAAAATAGTGGTGTTGGTTTTCTATTTAAGATTTATTTAACTTTTACATACAAGCATACTATCATATTGAAAACAAATTGTTTTTGTTTAACTATATATTACAAAAGTCTGTTTTTTTATATTTTACTAACAATGTAATTTTTAATGTTATTTTCTTTTTGTAGGTTACATTTCTTGGCAGCAGACAATTTATAGGTTTAAATGAAGTTTTGTAATTTCTAATTGTCGATTTTATAAGTTAGAACGTGGGCATAAGCTTCTTTTGTAATTGTTGTTTTTACAACAGAGATAATAGGTTGTAATCTTCCCATAAAAAACAGCTCAAAAGGTCAAAATGAATCCAAGAGATAACTATAAAAAAAACCTCTCCTTCTAAAAGGTTTTTTGTATTTTAAATGGCTGAGATTTAATCCCAGCCTGATTAGTGGTGGAGATTGTTTTTAGGACCCCTTTGACTAAACGTAGTTAATTAAATAACACCACTTTTTTTTAAGATTTAAGAATGTAATTGATAAAAATAGTGGTGTTGGTTTTCTATTTAAGATTTATTTAACTTTTACATACAAGCATACTATCATATTGAAAACAAATTGTTTTTGTTTAACTATATATTACAAAAGTCTGTTTTTTTATATTTTACTAACAATGTAATTTTTAATGTTATTTTCTTTTTGTAGGTTACATTTCTTGGCAGCAGACAATTTATAGGTTTAAATGAAGTTTTGTAATTTCTAATTGTCGATTTTATAAGTTAGAACGTGGGCATAAGCTTCTTTTGTAATTGTTGTTTTTACAACAGAGATAATAGGTTGTAATCTTCCCATCAAAAACAGCTCAAAAGGTCAAAATGAATCCAAGAGATAACTATAAAAAAACCTTTAACCTCTCCTTCTAAAAGGTTTTTTGTATTTTAAATGGCTGAGATTTAATCCCAGCCTGATCTAGTGGTGGAGATTGTTTTTAGGACCCCTTTGACTTTAAGGGGAACATAAGAATATATAATAACCGTTTCTCCATGAGGTTAAACATCCAAGCACGATATTCGTCCACGAGTCGATGTGGGTGACTCACATATACGAGATCTTAGTTGGTAGTTCATTTATTTTCTCCGCTCTTGGCTAATACTCCATGGTTACAAATAGTTCTATCATTGTACGTTTCACCAACAACCGATCACACCAATCACTATCACGATCACTGTTACCCGCTAGTAAGAACACCACCGGCTGTCACCACACATACCAACTGATTTCTTACAACATTTCTACACAAATTTTTTTATTTAAAGTTACACTTTGAAATATCATTATACTTTATTTAATCAAAATACAAAAAACTAATCAAATTTCTGTTACCATGTTTTTAATAATACAGAAAAACATTTGAAGCTCACTATGGAGCAGTAGTCTACAATAATAAAACCAAGTACAATGAATCTGAATTAAAAATGGATTTAAGCATAATACAAGTGACTAGCTATAAACTAGTGGGGGGGGGGGGGGGGGGGGGGGGGGGGGGACACGAATCCATAATGTTTGTTCCTACCACTGTCGTCTCACCAAATTTGATTGTATTTTATATTATAACAATAATTCAATCATTAAATACATATATCTTAGTTTTCCTGTTTTAAAAGCGAACAAAAATATAACCACACGATACATCATACAGTTAGTTAAGGAGTTGCTTTTAAGCTGCACGTAATATTTACTAAAAAAAAGAAGTAATAAATAAATGAGCAAGGAGTTGTACATCTAACATGTTGTTTAAGGACCCATGCCAAGATATATTTGATCATCATTATTTAACAAATTCCTTAATGTTGGAAATTTGGGTATGTGAATATATGTCTTAATTGGTAAAAGCATTTGTCCCACATTGGTGGGGAGACAAAATTGAAAGTTATTTATAAGGTAATCCATTTACCTAAGTGATATAACTTTATATCTAATTTTACCAAAGCTCCTACGCGTAGGGGGGGTGCAAAATTTGGAACGGATTTAGTTGAACTCGCATACGCCCGCACGAATGCGGCTCCGAAAACCCAGGCTCGCGTGAGGCGGTTTTTGCATTCAAGACTATAAACGTAAAATGATTATTCGCAATGATAATAATCATTATCGTGGTCTTCGGTTATATCAGCTCATTAGTTTTGAAATTGATTCAATAATAACCGATATTTCGTTTTAATTCTCTGCAATAATGGGGTTGATTTTGGTTATAACTTTGTGCCTATATAAACTGATCAAGGCTGCTCAGTTGAAACACACCACAACCATCTCTCTCGATCTCTGTTGCAACATATTCCTGTTTCTTTCAGGCAAGTGTTCAAGTCGGCAGTACTCGGTTGCTGTTTCGAACCGGCGTACCCTGGGAACAGACGACGAATCTGTTTAAGGGAGTTGTGTCAAATACAAGCCCGGTTCACGTTAACTGTTTCTTTTGTTTCTGTTTTTCTGTTTCAGATTATCTTGCGAATTCTTATCAGTACCAGATTTCTAACAAACTTAAACATATTATTTTACTGATTGTTCCTGTCTTATGTTTTCTTTCGAATCGAAATCCCGCCTGTGACCGCTGCTGTTTCTATTGTCGTGACTGCTATCATGACTTCCGCTGTTGCTGTTACAACCGGTCTGGTTGCGCCACTGCCTAACGCAGTGTCTCATGCTGAGAAACCCGAGAAATTCAATGGTGTGAATTTTAAACAGTAGGTAACAAAAAATTTCTTTTATCTGACCACGTTGAACCTGGAAAAGGTTCTTAAAAGAACCCAAACCCCATCTTGAGGAAGGGGATATGGACGCTCAATCTGTGAGCGCGATGCATGCTTGGGAGCATTCGAATTTCCTGTGCCACAATTTCATTCTGAACGGTTTGGTGGATACGCTATACAATGTGTATAGTAAAGCCAAAACCGCCAAAGAATTGTGGGAATCTTTGGATCGAAAATAGAAAACCGAAGATGCGGGCACTAAGAAATTCGTGGTAGCTAAGTTCTTAGACTTTAAAATGATAGACACCAAAACTGTCATGAGTCAAGTCCAAGAACTACAAGTTGTTCTTCATGATATCCATGCGGAAGGAATGGTGCTTAGCGAGACATTCCAAGTTGCTGCGATGATCGAAAAGCTACCACCAAGTTGGGTTGATTTCAAGAACTATCTCAAGCATAAGCGAAAAGAGATGACCATTGAAGATCTTGTTGTCCGTCTTTGTATTGAAGAAGATAACAAGTTAGCCTTGAAAAGGGTTGATGGTGCCGAAACAGTGAAGGCCAACCTGGTTGAACATGGTCAATTTTCTAAGGGAAAAATCAAGGACAGTGGAAAGGGTGGAAAGAAAAGTCACGGGAAACGCTCCAACCATGGTCCTAAGGGAGGAGTTGGGAAAAAGAAGTTCCTTGGAACTTGTTATAATTGTCAAAAGCAAGGCCATAAGGCCAATGAATGCGAGCTTCCGAAGAAGGAAAATGCTCGACATGTGAACATGGTTCATGAGGTCGATAACCTTGTTGCCATGGTCATGGATCTCTCGATTTTGATGACCGAAGTTAATTTGGTTGGGCAAAACAATAAGGATTGGTAGGTTGATACGGGGTCTACCTGTCATGTGTGTTCCGATAAAAGCCTTTTCAACACCTTCAAGGAGGTGACGAATGGCGAAAAGGTCTTTATGGGAAACTCCGCCACGGCTAAAATTAAAGGCGAGGGTAACGTGGTGTTGAAGATGACGTCTGGGAAAGAGCTCACATTGTCCAATGTGTTGTATGTTCCAGAAATCCGTAAGAACCTTTTGTCGGGGTGGCAATTGAACAAGTTTGGGTTCAAAATGGTGATTGAGTCGGATAAGGTCGTGTTGACCAAAAATGGTATGTATGTTGGTAAGGGCTATACCCTCAATGGAATGTTCAAACTCAATGTAATGGTTGTGAACGCAATGAATGAAAACGCTACTAGTTCTACTTACTTGATTGAGTCTTCTAATCTTTGGCATGGTAGACTAGGTCATGTTAATTTTAATTCCATTCATCGTTTAATTAACCTTGATTGCATACCAACGTTCGATATCGACTCAAATAATAAATGTGAAACTTGCGTAGAAGCAAAACAAACGAAATCGTCCTTCAAAAAGGTCGAACGAATCACCGAACCCCTTTAGATGATCCACATTGATGTGTGTGATCTAAAAGCAATTCTTACCCGTGGGGGGAACAAGTACTTCATCACGTTCATCGATGATAGTACAAGGTATTGCTATGTGTACTTACTTAAGAGTAAGGACGGGGCTATTGATAAGTTTATCTTGTTCAAAGCCGAAGTTGAGAATCAACTAAATTGGAAAATCAAAATCGTAAGGAGCGACCGAGGAGGTGAATATGTGTCACATTTTATTGATGTGTGTGCGAAAAATGGAATCATACATGAACTCACGGCTCCTTACTCTACTCAATCGAATGACATAGCGGAAAGGAAAAACCGAACTTTGAAAGAAATGATGAATGCCATGATGATAAGTTCTGGTGTAAACCAAAACATGTGGGGGGGAAGCAATCTTATCGGCCAATTATGTGTTGAACATGATACCCAATAAGAAAAAGGATGTAAGTCCATACGAATTATGGACGGGAAAGAAACCACCATATAAATACTTGAAAGTGTGGGGGTGCCTAGCTAAGGTGGTGGTCACACCACCAAAGCGGCTACTAATTGGACCCAAAACAGTGGATTGTGTATTTATTGGATATACTCGTCCTTATGATCCTTATCGTTTTCTTGTGCATGATTCTAAGAACCCTGGAATATGCAAAGGCACCATAATAGAATCTAAGGATGCATCCTGGTTTGAACATGTGTTCCCTTGCTTAGATAAAGGTGAACCAAGTTCTTTTAGACCGGTTGAGGAAGGTGTTCCTGAGCGTGAGGTTGAAAACAATGAGCCCGAGAACAATCTAAGACTGAGGAAGTTGAAATCAGGAAAAGTAAACGACAAAGGACTGAAAAATCCTTTGGCCCTGAGTTTCTTACCTATATGGTAGAAGATGAACCTCAAACGTACCAACAAGCGGTGCATTCCTCAGAACAACCTCAATGGTGGGAGGCAATCAAAATTGAGATAGACTCTATCTTACAAAACCATACTTGGGAACTAGTGGATCTTTCTCAAGGATGTAAACCACTAGGATATCGATAGATCTTCAAGAAGAAGATGAAGCCAGATGGAACCATCGATAAGTACAAGGCAAGGTTGGTTATAAAAGGATATAAGCAACGAGAAGGTTTAGATTACTTTGATACATATTGGCCAGTTACGCGAATAACATCCATCAGGTTGGTGCTTGCCATTGCCACCATAAGAAATTTGGAAGTTCACCAAATGGATGTGAAAACAGCTTTCCTGAATGGAAATCTAGAGGAAGAAATCTATATGGAGCAACCCGAAGGCTTTACAGCTATTGGGCAAGAAAAGAAAGTGTGTAAACTTGTAAAATCCTTGTATGGATTGAAACAAGCTCCAAAACAATGGCACCAAAAGTTTGATCATGTCATGCTTGATGTTGGGTTCAAAATCAATGAATGTGACAAGTGTGTGTATGTGAAGGATACATCTGATGGATATGTCATTTTGTGTCTATATGTAGATGATATGCTCATTGCTGGAAGTGATGACAAAATCATAAAATCTACAAAAAACATGCTAAAGGCAAGATTTGACATGAAAGACATGGGTCTTGCGGATGTGATTTTGGGGGTCAAAATCACGCGAACCCAAAGTGGACTTGTTTTAAGTCAATCCCACTATGTGGACAAAATTCTTGAGAAGTTCAATGCAAATGACTCTAATGAAGCTAGAACTCCACTTGACACGAGTCAACATCTAGCCAAGAATAGAGGTGAACCTGTGAACTGTCACACCCCGACCCGCAGCGGAATAAGAGTCGGGGCATAATTGGGTTATCACCAAAGCTCATGATATTTATTATTATGTTTCATATTTATTTAAATCAAAATTACATTCTCAATAATCCAAACATGTTCATACAAATACAAAGAAAATAACCAACTAAACAATTCCAAGCTCTAAATCATTTTATTCTTCTAGGTCAATCCTATGTGTTTCTGGCTGCAGCTGGTTCACCTGTATCATGTGTAAAAATAGGGGTTTTTGGGTCAACATAAGTTGGCGAGTGAACCTTGTTAGATAAACATTTATAATTGATTTTCTTGTTATTTTATCAAGGAAAAATTGTGCAATAATCATAAGTGAGCAAATGTACAAAATCAAACAGTAGCAATAACAACCCCGAACTATAACATACAATAACATACCAACAGCATACCATAACAAATCAACTTGCATAAATATATAACATGAATGTAACTGTGCGATCAAGGCTCAATCAAACGGAGCCAATCGTATTGCATGTACTGAAAATGATAAATGTCTGTGCGATCAAGGCTCAATCAAACGGAGCCGATCGTATGTTGGCACGCCAGGTTCACGCTCATAATGTAATGGGGAACATGCTCAACGCTCATAATGTAATGGGGAGCGGCGGCCTATGAAATTGCATGTACTGAAAATAATGAATTAAATCTAACAATAACCACCACAAACATTTGAGACAAACTGAATACACATTTATTCATGATATGATATATGCACAATGATCTAAGTATAATAAGTAACAAGACACATGATACACCCAAAAAACATGATTAAAACGGGAAATTTGTAAAGATTCACTCACATTGGTTGCGTTTGATTGGAGATGGTGAGATGCGCACGAGTTGGAAGAGCGGAACAACGAGAATTAACTAACCTAAATAATAACGGAAAATATAGTAAATGAGTGGATTTTATTAAGGATTTTAATAGAATTTTTAGATATATTTTTGCGAGTTTAAGGATATTTCCTATCTTTAAAAACATTATTTTTAAGTATTTTTAATTGATTTTTAAATTAAATTAAATAATTAAAAAATATAAAAATATGTTGACTTTTTGGGTTGACCGTTGACTTTTTGACTTTGACTGTTTGACCGGTTTATTGTGTTATTGAAATGCGCTGGGTGAGGCTCGAACCCGAGACCTCCCGTACGCGTGCACGCAGCTCTACCAACTGAGCTACGTGTCTAACCCGAAATAATTCCGTTTTTAATTATACTTATATATTAACTCAGCTTATCCAAAATTCCTTTATTTTCAAAAACATTTTAAATAATCGAACCGGTGTCACTAACAGGTCTCGAACCCGGGACCTGTGCTTTAACGTTACACACAGTCCACCGCTGGACTGTGTGTCTAACTTGGTTAATATACAACTTTTTATTATACTTAACAACTAACGTAAATTAACCCGGTTCTGTTAGAAAAAATAAAACGTTTTTATTACATAGAGGGTGCGTGTATCAGGGATCGAACTCGCGGCGTGTGCGTATTATTTGCACACAGTCCACCGCTGGACTGTGTGTCTAACCCGTTTAAAATACCAATTTTAATTATCCTTATAATGTTAGTACAGTTCATCTTCCCCGTTAGTTTTTACAGACAGTAGATTACCCCTCTGTTTTCTTGTTTTAAAACGATTAACACATTCATGAGACTGAGATGAAATGATAAAGACTGTGTTGGAAACAAACATACCGGAAGAATAATTCAACTCAGAATTCCGGCAAGGCGTCGGCTCTGTTTTTATGAACTTCAACTGAGCAAGCAAATTATTCGTTTTGATTAGCTAAACGTGGAATTGAAGTGCTAAACAAGCGTTAATAGGGTGTTTAAATGTCCATACCGTTTCACAGCTAAAAATAAGGATTTCCAGAAATTTTCCGGCGAACTGGAATTATCTGATAACAGCGTCTGAATTCGATTTCAATTGAAAGGTTTGAGTCAGAAATAGCTTAACAATTGTTAGACCACGAAGAAATTGAAAGACTTACTGTTTTGATGAAGAATACGGTTTTCCGGCGACTTGCAGAATTTTTCCGGCGAGTTCAAATAGCTTCTCCGGTGGACTGAAAATTGTGCGGAAATGTAATTGGAGGTTTGCAGAGTGTGTTTGAGTCGCAAGAGGGGACAAAGATTGAAGTATTCCTGGAATTGAAAGTTTTCGGTTATAAAAACCGATCCTTTCTCGAATTTAAGTTTATTCAAGGCAAACTTGATTGAAAGCGTCGGTGCATCGGTTAAGCTCAGTAAACCGAGATCAATCAAACGTCTTTGGACGTTTGGTGACCGATTTCGGTTACAGTTGGCGTAACCGGTTGATTTGTTGTCTATAAGATTTATTTGTTTCCCATAGATGACAGAAAACAACAAGTGGCGGAATGGTTATGCGTGTGTGTGTGTTAAGTCTTTGGAGTTCACAACCCGGCTGACCCGGGTTCGAGTCCCGGCAGCCACATTTTATTTTTAATTAGTTTATTTTTACTTTTTATCAATTATAACTTTTATAGATTAGTTTGTTTATTAATTATGTATCATTAAAAATCAAAATAGGCATAAATACGTTACGAACATTTATAACTTGATATTCGATTACAAACGGAGCGGGTTTGGTAAAACCCGTTTTTGACAAATGTTACAGTATCCCCTACTTTTAGGAATTTCGTCTCGAAATTTAAGTAGCAGTAGTAGGAAAAAGGTGCGGGTATTTTTCGCGCATCGAGTCTTCACGTTCCCAAGTAAACTCAGGTCCCTGTTTCGACTCCCAGCGTACCCTAACAATTGGAATGCGACTTCGTCGAAGACGTTTTTCTCCGAAGTCCATGATCTCTACAGGTCTTTCAATAAAATGCATAGATTCGTCAATCTGAATATCTTACAGAGGAATGTGGAGGTTTTCATCAGCGAGGCACTTCTTCAAGTTTGATACGTGGAATGTGGGATGAATCCTGTTGAGTTTTTCTGGTAGATCAAGCTTGTATGCTACAGGTCCTACTCTTTCGAGTATCTTGAAAGGTCCTACGTAGCGTGGTGCTAGCTTGCCCTTTTGACCAAAACGAACTACTCCCTTCCACGGTGATACTTTCAAAAGTACATGATCACCAATGTTAAACTCCAAAGGCTTCCGTCGTTTATCTGCATAACTCTTTTGACGACTTGAGCCGCTAGAAGATTGTTTCGGATTTGATGGATCTTGTCTGTAGTTTCTTGGATCAATTCTGGACCAGTGATTTAAGCTTCCCCAATTTCGTGCCAACATACTGGAGATCGGCACTTACGACCATATAAGGCTTCAAAAGGTGCCATACCGATGCTTGAATGATAGCTGTTGTTGTACGAAAATTCAACTAATGGTAGATGAGCGTCCCAATTTCCCTTGAAGTCTATGACACATGCTCGAATCATATCTTCAAGAGTTTGAATGGTGTGTTCAGATTGTCCATCAGTTTGAGGATGATAAGCAGTACTGAGATCTAATCGCGTACCCAAAGCGGCTTGTACTGCTTGCCATGTTCGTGAAGTGAAACGACCATCACGATCTGAAATAATGCTTAATGGTACACCATGTCGGCTTACGATTTCGCTGATATAAATACGAGCTAGTTTTTTCGTTCTTGAAATCTTCGCGGATAGGAATAAAGTGAGCTGATTTTGTAAGTCGATCAATAATTACCCATATAGTGTCATACCCACCAGAAGTGCGAGGTAACCCGGTAATGAAATCCATGGTTATGTTTTCCCACTTCCATACAGGTATTTCAGGTTGGACCAGAAGTCCTGAGGGTCTTTGGTGTTCAGCTTTCACATTGGGACATGTAAGGCACTTAGAAACAAAAACAACAATATCCTTTTTCATTCCAGGCCACCAATAGGAGTATCGAAGGTCTTGATACATCTTATCAGCTCCTGGGTGTATAGAGTATCGTGTTTTGTGAGCCTCATTCATAAGAATTTCACGAAGATTGTTGTGGTCAGGAATCCATATGCGATCTAGACAGTAAAGAATACCGTCGGATTTAGTTTCAATTTTAAGTTTAGTTCCACAAGACGGCTCCTTGCGTACGTCTTTTTTTTGTTACTAAAACATGCTGGGCTTCTCGGATTTGATCTTTGATGTCGCTTACGATTTTATGCATAATAATTTCGAGGGAACTGATACATTTGTAATGATAAGGTATGTATCATAAAACAAAAACTTCTACCATAACGATAATTAAACCTACACGGAACTTTTCAGAACCTCCTGGTAATGCTTTTGATCCTTTGTCAAGAATACTTATATATAGGAAGTACCAGCGGCGTATCCACCATATTCTTGTCAAATTTTCGTTGGCTTTATCAGTAAATCATGATCAGTTCTATGTGACTCTAAAACATAAACAACACAACGAACAAAACTTGAGTCTCAATTCTGAAATGATACATGACTAAATGATGACAGTACCTCTCTCGTTGGTTATGATGAAGGGGTCAGTCTATGTAAAAGTGTGACACAACCCAACTTCTTTAAATGATGAGATTGAGATACGTCGAGATGTATGATGATATGAATGTTAAATCAATGAGTATAGAACAAAACTGTAATATCAAATCGCATTAAAATTCTTGGATACATAATTTCCAAATTTTACAACTGGGATACGGAAAGATTGAGATAACATAAAGAAAACATTAAAATTAGACGATTGGAGTTGAGTCTTGATTCTCGGTGAGGAAAACTAGTTGGGTGATTCATTTGGGCCGTTATTATTTTCAACAGTATTGGCGTTGATGTTATAAGCTCTTCCTCTTGCAGGTGGTGGAGCTTGGTTAGCTTGATTCACCGGATAGCTTGGGCATGAATGATGTTCACCAAACGTGGACAAGTGTTTCTAAAGTGGTTTGGGTCTCCACAGTTGTAACAAGCCCGCATAGGTTGCACCATGGAATAGTTGGGTTAGTAGTATGATTGGGCTAAAAGTTGGGTGGGTGGTAGTAGTAGGGGTTGTTGGGCTTGACCCATTATTTGTTGGTGGGTTTGGGTTGAAGGCTGATGGCGGTTCGTTCGCTGAGGTATGCGGCAGGTTTGAACAGTATGACCTGCGCGACCACAGCCGGTGCAATGTTGGCAGGGATGATCAGGAAAATGGTGGTATTGGCAACGGTTGCATTTTGGTAATGGGCCGGAGTATGGCTTTTTATATGGTGCAGGTGAAGGGACAACTTGAGCGATGGGTGCAGCAGGGTTAGGAAAATTTGCTTGTGTGACAGCAAAGTTTCTTGTGCTTCGATTCCTTTTACCAGTAAACTTCGAAGAGGAACCAGAATGGTTTGAAGTTTGAGCCTCAATGGGGGCTTTCTTTTTCTCCTCTTTGAATTTACCGTTTCGAATGCGATTTTCGGTGAGTTCGGTAGCTAGCTCCATCGCGGCTTCAAGTGTCGCAGGCGAAGTGCTTAGAACTGAATCTTGAATTTTCGAGGGAAGTCCTCGAATATAATGCTCAATCAAGCGGTAAGTTGGGGTGAACAAGTTAGGGACCATTTGGTTCAACTCTAAGAACCTCTTGTTGTAGGTGGTATGATCTCCCTCCTTTAGCTTTAAAGAATGAAATTCGTCCTCCAACTTTTTAATTTCACTCCTAGGACAGAAACGCCTAGTCATGATTTCCCTTAACTCCTCCCATGTTAAGGCCATTGCATCATCAATTCCCCTCTTCCCCTTTTCAGTATTCCACCAGGTGAGAGCTACCCCAAATAGTCTCCCGGTGGCGTATCGAACCTTGATATCCTCAGGACAATCGCAGTTGAGGAAGGTGTTTTCCATTTCCTCAAACCAGTGGAGGAGAGCAATGACACCTTCGGTCCCTTCAAATTTAGGAGGATCACAAGACTTGAAATGTTTGTATGAACACTTGCTGGTAGGAGGGTTGCCGATGTTCTGGTCGTCTTGCTGGGGAGGGTGAGTAGGATTTGTAGCGAGAGCTTGTTGTACTTGAACCACAATGTCAGGAAGCACCGTGGCCATTTGTTTCGTGATTTGTGCGGCCAAGCGTTCGTGAGATCTTCCTGATCTTTTACCCCCTCGTTGTTGTCTAGCCGACATCTACAGGAACATACATAAGAAGATTGTGAGTTTATGGAGTCTTTTTAGGTGTCATGTGTCTTTAAGAAAATGAAAATAACATAAATATCAATAATGCAACTACATCCATAGGATGTCTTGGGTTTGCTCATGTTGGGCCTCAAATGTCCCCCATACCTTCACCTGTATAGTCATGTGGGCCCCCATGGCTATTGGCTTGGTAGGATTCACATTAGTATTGGCGATTTAACAATCGCATCACCCGAATGCAAACCACAAAATATGTTTACAAGATGTATGGTCGGAATGTGTCCAGGTGTAGACACAATGACAACTCAAAGTGGGGTTAGCTCACACGACGTTTGGTATAGCATGCTTTGGCCTAATAGGTACTTCGTACTCTCATCGTTAGTCCCCAGGTAGGCAAACTGGTCCTTTATTTTGGATTTGTACGAATGCCAGCCTAGACAGGACGTTCCGACTACCGGTACTGGTACCCTTCCAGTTACTACATGCCCGTCATGAGAACTCACTTTGATGAGATTTGAAAATACAAAAATCGTTGTAAAAACAATCATGAAAATGATGTGATGTGTGCTTTCATGGATATGGTATGTTATGAGAATATGATTAATGATAGGCATTATATGAATATATGTACTTATGAACATGCTTGCATAATATTGAATGTAACATTAAACATAAAACATGTAAGCATCATGAAATTTGGCATGTAACACACAAAAATCTTAAAAAATTCTAATCGACTATAGTATAGGCTCTAAGGGTCTAATAACCTATCCTATATCCCTATAGTCATGGCTCTGATACCAATCTGTCACACCCCGACCCGCAGCGAAATAAGAGTCGGGGCATAATTGGGTTATCAACAAAGCTCATGTTATTTACTATTATGTTTCATATTTATTTAAATCAAAATTACATTCTCAATAATCCAAACATGTTCATACAAATACAAAGAAAATAACCAACTAAACAATTCCAAGCTCTAAATCATTTTATTCTTCTAGGCCAATCCTATGTGTTTCTGGCTGCAGCTGGTTCACCTGTATCATGTGTAAAAATAGGGGTTTTTGGGTCAACATAAGTTGGCGAGTGAACCTTGTTAGATAAACATTTATAATTGATTTTTTTTGTTATTTTATCAAGGAAAAATTATGCAATAATCATAAGTGAGCAAATGTACAAAATCAAACAGTAGCAATAACAACCACGAACTATAACATACAATAACATACCAACAGCATACCATAACAAATCAACTTGCATAAATATATAACATGAATGTAACTGTGCGATCAAGGCTCAATCAAACGGAGCCGATCGTATGTTGGCACGCCAGGTTCACGCTTATAATGTAATGGGGAACATGCTCAACGCTCATAATGTAATGGGGAGCGGCGGCCTATGAAATTGCATGTACTGAAAATAATGAATTAAATCTAACAATAACCACACAAACATTTGAGACAAACTGAATACACATTTATTCATGATATGATATATGCACAATGATTTAAGTATAATAAGTAACAAGACACACGATACACCCCAAAAACGTGATTAAAACGGGGAATTTGTAAAGATTCACTCACATTGGTTGCGTTTGATTGGAGATGGTGAGATGCGCACGAGTTGGAAGAGCGGAACAACGAGAATTAACTAACCTAAATAATAACGGAAAATATAGTAAATGAGTGGATTTTATTAAGGATTTTAATAGAATTTTTAGATATATTTTTGCGAGTTTAAGGCTATTTCCTATCTTTAAAAACATTATTTTTAAGTATTTTTAATTGATTTTTAAACTAAATTAAATAATTAAAAATATAAAAATATGTTGACTTTTTGGGTTGACCGTTGACTTTTTGACTTTGACTGTTTGACCGGTTTTTTGTGTTATTGAAATGCGCTGGGTGAGGCTCGAACCCGAGACCTCCCGTACGCGTGCACGCAGCTCTACCAACTGAGCTACGTGTCTAACCCGAAATAATTTCGTTTTTAATTATACTTATATATTAACTCAGCTTATCCAAAATTCCTTTATTTTCAAAAACATTTTAAATCATCGAACCGGTGTCACTAACAGGTCTCGAACCCGGGACCTGTGCTTTAACGTTACACACAGTCCACCGCTGGACTGTGTGTCTAACTTGGTTAATATACAACTTTTTATTATACTTAACAACTAACGTAAATTAACCCGGTTCAGTTAGAAAAAATAAAACGTTTTTTTTTACATAGAGGGTGCGTGTATCAGGGATCGAACTCGCGGCGTGTGCGTATTATTTGCACACAGTCCACCGCTGACTGTGTGTCTAACCCGTTTAAAATACCAATTTTAATTATCCTTATAATGTTAGCACAGTTCATCTTCCCCGTTAGTTTTTACAGACAGTAGATTACCCTCTGTTTTCTTGTTTTAAAACGATTAACACATTCATGAGACTGAGATGAAATGACAAAGACTGTGTTGGAGACAAACATACCGGAAGAATAATTCAACTCAGAATTCTGGCAAGGCGTCGGCTCAGTTTTTATGAACTTCAACTGAGCAAGCAAATTATTCGTTTTGATTAGCTAAACGTGGAATTGAAGTGCTAAACAAGCGTTAACAGGGTGTTTAAATGTCCATACCGTTTCACAGCTGAAAATAAGGATTTCCAGAAATTTTCCGGCGAACTGGAATTATCTGATAACAGCGTCTGAATTCGATTTCAATTGAAAGGTTTGAGTCAGAAATAGCTTAACAATTGTTAGACCACGAAGAAATTGAAAGACTTACTATTTTGATGAAGAATACGGTTTTCCGGCGACTTGCAGAATTTTTCCGGCGAGTTCAAATAGCTTCTCCGGTGGACTGAAAATTGTGCGGAAATGTAATTGGAGGTTTGCAGAGTGTGTTTGAGTCGCAAGAAGGGACAAAGATTGAAGTATTCCTGGAATTGAAAGTTTTCGGTTATAAAAACCGATCCTTTCTCGAATTTAAGTTTATTCAAGGAAAACTTGATTGAAAGCGTCGGTGCATCGGTTAAGCTCAGTAAACCGAGATCAATCAAACGTCTTTGGACGTTTGGTGACCGATTTCGGTTACAGTTGGCGTAACCGGTTGATTTATGGTTGTCTATAAGATTTATTTGTTTCCCATAGATGACAGAAAACAACAAGTGGCGGAGTGGTTATGCGTGTGTGTGTTAAGTCTTTGGAGTTCACAACCCGGCTGACCCGGGTTCGAGTCCCGGCAGCCACATTTTATTTTTAATTAGTTTATTTTTACTTTTTATCAATTATAACTTTTATAGATTAGTTTGTTTATTAATTATGTATCATTAAAATCAAAATAGGCATAAATACGTTACGAACATTTATAACTTGATATTCGATTACAAACGGAGCGGGTTTGGTAAAACCCGTTTTTGACAAATGTTACATGAACCAGTTGGAATACTCAAGAATTATTGGTAGCTTGATGTATCTCATGAGTTGTACTAGACCCGACATAGCATATGCTGTGAGCAAGCTAAGTAGATACACGAGCAACCCAAGTTCAATGCATTGGAACTGTATCACTCGGTTGCTTCGCTACTTAGATATACTCGGGAATACGGGTTGCATTATGACAGATATCCAGCAGTTATAGAAGGACATTGCGATGCAAATTGGATATCTGACACAAATGATTCCACAGCAACAAGTGGGTATGTATTCACACTTGGAGGTGCTGCTATATCGTGGAAATCTTCGAAACAAACGGTTATCGCTAGATCCACGATGGAATCAGAGTTCATTGCTTTAGATAAAGCAGGTGAAGAGGCAGAGTGGCTACGTCAATTTGTTGAGGATATACCAAGATGGCCTAAGCCGGCATCGGCCATTTGTATACATTGTGATAGCCAATCGGCACTTGGCAGAGCTCGTAGCACAATGTATAATGGTAGAAACAAACATATCAGACGTAGACATAATACGATACGACAACTACTCTCTACAGGAATTATCACTGTTGACTACGTGAGGTCAAAGGATAATATCGCGGATCCGCTAACAAAAGGCCTAAGTAGAGAGTTAGTACAGAAGTCGTCTATGGGAATGGGACTGAAGCCCTTGAAAATATAAGTTCATATGATGGAAACCTAACTCAGTAGACTGGAGATCCCAAGAGCTGAGTTCAATAGGAAAACTTAATTGTATGAATTAGTAAGGTCACTGTGGGGGGGGGGGGCAACCCTACATATACATACAAAGGGAGTTTATTGTAAAGCATAGTAAACTTCCTAGTCCATTCCTAAAAGTGACAAGTGTGAGGATAAGCCTATGGCTTTTAATGATTCGACTAAGGTAAACCGTACATAGTGAATCACCTATGTGAGAGAGAAGTGGGGTCGCTTCGAAGGGTATTGTAGGGGCACAATACCTAATGGCTCTATCAGAACCAGGCATCATGTTCATGACCATAATGAACATAACTATGAGGACTTGACTTTGTCACGGAAAGTCTTGTGTGAAGTGTATTGTCGTCTACACAAACGGCAGACGAGTTCAAAGACATCAATGTCTACTCAGAACCAGTGGGCTAAGTGCACTTCATGAGCGAAGGTTCAAAGGGTAACACCTACCTATCGTTTGCAAAACTCAACTGCTGAAATATAACGGGAAAATGTTGTTTTGAGATCGACCTCCATTCATGTGAGGGATTGTTGGAAATTTGGGTGTGTGAATGTATGTCTTAATTGGTAAAAGCATTTGTCCCACATTGGTGGGGAGACGAAATTGAAAGTTATTTATAAGGTAATCCATTTACCTAAGTGATATAACTTTATGTCTAGTTTTACCAAAGCTCCTACGCGCGAGCGCGCAAGGGGGGTGCAAAATTTGGAACCGGATTTAGTTGAACTCGCGTACGCTCGCACGTCCTGCGGACACGTATGCAACTCCGAAAACCCGGGCTCCCGTTGTGGCGATTTTTGCGTTCAAGACTATAACCGTTATTCTTTTTGAACGAGATTTGAAACTGAAATAAAATGATTATTCGCAATGATAATAATCATTATTGTGGTCTTCGGTTATGATCAGCTCATCAGTTTTGAAACTGATACAATAATAACCGATATTTCGTTCTAATTCTCTGCAATATGGGGTTGATTTCGGTTATAACTTTGTGCCTATATAAACTGATCAAGGCTGCTCAGTTAAAACACACCACAACCATCTCTCTCGATCTCTGTTGCAGCATATTCTTGTTTTCTTTCAGGCAAGTGTTCAAGTCAGGCAGTACTCGGTTGCTGTTTCGAACCGGCGTACCCTGGGAACAGACGGCGAATCTGTTTAAGGGAATTGTGTCAAACACAAGCCCGGTTCACGTTAATTGTTTCTTTTGTTTATGTTTTTCTGTTTTAGATTATCTTGCGAATTCTTATCAGTACCAGATTTCTAACACTTAAGCTCTACACCTTGTCCTTTTTTAACCTTAAATTAATTAATTACTACCACCATGTGAGCCGACTGTCAAGCAGCCATGGAATCACCACACCGCCAAGCAGCCATGGCAACGAAGGTTCTGCAGCCAAGTCAGCTTCGAAAACATCAGCGTCACCGCAATATGTTAGATCTCCGGTCGTCAAACACCATCGTCGCCGTTAGTATGCCACTATCGTTACTTTGGTTAGACACCTAGATCACCGGCGTTGCTACTATGGTTCAAATCCACTATAATGGCAGCCGCCAGCATAGTTACAATCACTTCGGGAGTACTAAAATACGCCATCGCCATTGGGGGTTTCCTTAGAACCCTAGTTATTACCAAGTTTCATCACCAGTTAAGGTCGTTAGAAGTCTCCGGTGAAGTGAATTGGATGAAGATTTAAACTATTGCGGTGAGAAGGGGCATCTCCTAGGAACTTACTTGCAAGACCAGAATACACGGCTCCCGCATAAGCCAAAATTAAAATAATTTAAAGAAATTTATACTTCAAGTGTAAAATTGTCTTGATAGGTTGAATGTACCTCGGGACTTATATATAAATGTATAAACTCTATAGCAGTCATATAAGAGATAGATTACCGATCAAAGTTACCCAAGCCAATTCCACAATATATCCATGAACTCTGGGCTGACCCAACCTTTTTGAAGGCTCAAGGCAAAATAAAATTTTAAGGCTCTTTTTTCCTTCTTTGATTGTTATAATTGATACTCCTTATCCATGCTTAGAACCAAGCAAAAATCCAACACAACCATAAAAGAGTTTGGTTTGCTTGCATATGGAATCAAACAAATCTAAAAGAATAAGTTTGGTAGTTGAAATTGTACCCACCATCTCTAGTGTGATAACCACGTTTGTATAAAGACATACAAACTCGAAGTGTGTGCTAAAGGCCCGACCTTTCCATGACTTACATCATTTGAAATAGTAAGTATAGGAGTATACACACCCCAAGTCCAAAACCAAGCTTGACTCATGTTTAATAAGGTATAAGAGTATTTATAAATTTAAATATATGGACACACCATCCAAATAAACTTCAAACATTAGATATATACATCAAGATTCATCTAAACCTAAGAGATATAAGAAGGTTAGCCACTACGGGCAATTACAAAGTTACCAACACTTGGTGGATTAACTATGGTATGGTTCTAATGAAGCAATGAAAGCCAAGTGCGGCTTATTACACTTCTTGAATCTAAGTACGATGCCTTGTTGTGATAGAATGGAGTAGAGGAGGTAAGAACCTTGATAGGTCTTCCCTGTAGTGCGTGTGTGAAATAGGTGAGTGTGTATGACTTGGATTGGATGTCCAATGGGAAGGAGAATGCCTTTGTTTATAGGGAAAATGTCTCCCAGCCCACGGCCATGCATAGCCACGCACGGTCGTGCCACGATCGATCATATTCTCTGTACTTAATAGTTTTCTTAGAACTGGTTGTTAAAGTCGTTCGTATGAGTTTGCACGGGCAAAAGTCAACGGGCGTGCGTCCTTGTTGGCATAGGCGTGGTCATATATTTTTGACGGCACGAGCATGCATCTTTTGGAGTTATGTTCTTGTCTGACTTTGAGGTTACATGGTCGTGCTTCTGCTGAAACTATTACTTTTCTTCATTTTTTCGCTCGTTTTCCACAAGTTAGTCAAAATCACCTGGAATTTCACAAACACCGATATTCAGTACTAAATCAAGTTAAAATTCATCCAAAGATGCTAAAAGAGAGGTAGAATGCGTACAAAAATATGTATAACTTATGACAAATCCTCATCTGTTGGTGCCCGCAGCCGATGAAAGTCACGCTGAATTGGGAAGTTGTAATGACGTAGGTTCGACCCTTGTGGTGCCCATATCATGGAGGTAGTGACCGAGGCTATTTGCCGGCAACATAACCCATGCGGGGTGGGATGATGAGTACCCAAAGGGTACCGGGGCTAGGATTCAACCCTTTTCTTCATCTGCTGGATTTACTTTTTAGAAAATAATTCTTAAAATGGTAATTTAAAACATACACAACAGAGATTTGTACAATCAAATATTCCAGTCTAATACAAACAAAGTATAAAAGTCTCAAAACAAATACACAACAAGATAGTATGAGATGCCAGTCTCTCGCAAGGTAAACTCCACAGGTTCCACTGCCATCACCTGAAGCAGTCAACCTAATTTTAACCTAATGTGAGTTCTAAACTCAATAAAACAGTAAATGACCGTCGTAAAACATTCACATCTTATACCTTTGCATAACATACATTAACCTTTAACTTGAACTTTAGCATCAAGGTGAAATTCACTAGTGAATGATCGTCACCTCTCCTATCATATTTTGTACGACTTTTGGTAGCCCCGTAGGTCACCACCCTATACTTAGTTACTTACAGCCTCGTAAGTAACTTCCTCTATTGCAGGCACAGAGGTAACTTCGTATCAAATGCTCCTCACGTGCCAAGTTCTTGACCATATAGGCCACGTATTAAGTCTGGCAACTCCATAGGTAACTGCCCTTTCGTAGGTATCTGTACTTTAGCTTTATTTTTCGTTATATTTAACTCTTATTTATATGTGCATCAAGTTAAGTTCTAATCAATTAAACTATCCTTTCAAAACCATTTAATCTAATTAATTGAAAACATTTCTTGATAACATTCGGGCTAGTTAGCCCAAAAAACCGTTCATTTCATAAAACTTTCCTTACATTAACCTTCATACTATCCTTTACATTATCACACTGAATATGCACACACCCAAAACTGTCTAGAATGGGGTCTAGAAACTCACATGTAGTACACTCTTCTCCGACTCACCAAAAAACTTAAGCGTCCTGATACCCGGACTCCTAGATTAACTCTAGTCAATCATACAAGTGAAAAGTTAGCCTTGCACTCCAGGACCATGTGTCGTCCTCGAACGCGAAAAACTAGATCCATGCGCAACGTCAAGTGGCAAGTGAAGTATGGTTTCGCTTATAGGCAAACGTAAACTATAACTATTACACGTAATCTATATATAAGCACAACGCTACACTATGTGCACGCGAAAAGCTATATTATGCACACGAAAAACTATTCCGTACGCGTGTGAAACATCACGTGCAAGGTTAAAAGAAATTCACATGATCTTCTTCGATAAACCCTAATGAGCTCTTTTGCAAACACTTCCTAAAATAGACTTATGCCCCTTAGGCATCTTATGGACTCTTTTGCAAACACTTCTTGGGTGTTACATTACACACTGCCACTACTACATCATTTCTATTTTTAAATATAAATAATATTTTTAAATTGTAATAATTTGGAAAAAAATGTAGATATAACTTAAATAAAGGATTTACGTTAATAATTAAAAACATTACATAATAATTTAAAACATGATACTAAATTATACAAGTACGTGCTAAAATCGTATACTAGACGTAAAATAACTTTAATTTGAAACCAACTCAATTATTAATAAAATTTATATAGAAAAGTGCATAAATAGGTTAAACAACATTACGTATTAAGATTATTTAAAAATTTAATTAGCATGAGTTAATGAGAAAAACCAAATTAATTAACAAATAAAAATATTATTAAAAAGTCAAATAGAAACCACACTTGTTTCTCTCGGTGGAGGTTTTTACGATTGTGAACCATGGCATGCTCACCTCATCCTATAGGGGGAACGACATGATGCTCCCATGTGCCCACAGCACCAGATAGACGAGATAGACAACTGTGATATCTGGGCGTGGAATCATGTCGAATACCTTAGCTTTATCCCTTTTAATTAGTTATTATTATTTCTTATTATTATATATATTAATTAATTAATTAACTATACTATAATTACCAACTTTCATTTGTGAGCGATGGGTACCATAGCATTTTGTCCAAGCTACTTAACCATGTGTTTTTGTGTGTACAATGTTTATCGCTTTGATATGTCGTCATGTCTCTTTCCACATCTGAGAGGGCTGCGAGTAGAGAGAGAGAGGGGGGATAGGGGATAGTGGTTTTTGTGGTAGTTTGATGCTTTGTTTTACACCTCATCCACCGTCCCTTTAAAAACTATTCTCTCTCTCTCTTTCTCTATTTCTAATAGATTCACTATCTTCTCTCTACAATATAAGAAACTCTCTGCCTTCTCTCTACATACTCTCTTAACCAAACTCTTTCAACATCTGAGAGGGCTGTGAGTAGAGGAGAAGAGAGAGAGAGGGATAGGGGATAGTGGTTTTTGTGGTAGTTTGATGGTGGTCTTGCGACAATGCCACCATGATGATGGTTTTTTGGTATGAGATGGTGGCAATGTTTAGCAGGGTTAGTTTTCTTTAAAACCCCACCGTCTCTCTTATCCAGGCTTTATACCGCCTCGCTCTCCACCTCACTCCTTTCCACCACCTCTTTCTTATGTTTTTGGCATGTTCTCAGGCAAAAAAAAATTGATGGGACGATTTTTTGTTTTTCATTCAGTGATATTGACCAACTTGTCACCGACGGTTCTCTCTTCCCCTTTTACTAGTTTGGATATTAATTTTGGGGATCTATAAGATACCGTGGATTCGTCGATGATGATTACTTCTCTATTGAATCATTTAGGGGTTTCGTTTTCAAATCTCTTGTGGGGTTTTCTGCCAGCCTTTTTGTCCTTATTTGTTTAGGGTCCTTTTGCCAATGACGATGGAAGCCTACGACTTGGCATGTGAACTTCGGTTGTAGCTGTTGTGACACTGAGCGATGCTTTGTTTGGTGATGGAAAGGATAATGATTAATGATCTGTAAATTTGTGTCGATTGGTTTTCTTTGAAACTAAATAGTCAGAAGATTTTGATTTTTCCATGGTCCTATTTGGCTTAGTTTTGTGTTTTGACGTTGAATTGGTGCTTTCTTGTTTTCAATTTTCTTTTGGTTTGGGAAGATGAACGAAAGTAAAAAAACATGAGGTGGTTTTATTTATTTATTTTATATATTTACTTGGCAGTTCTTTTCATTCTCTTAACTCAAAATGCTTGAAATTATGTATATTACATGTCTTTTTTTTTTTCAAAAACAAAAATATATTGTAACATAGAGTTTGTAGGGGTTACCCAGTTAAAGTTGGTTTCCTATTTACATTAATTATTCTCTCTTTAAGTAATGAGTCAATATTATTTTATCCTACACATATATATTTTATCCTACGTATATATCCTACACGATTATTTAATTTAATCGTTATTTATTTTACACACCTCGTAATTTATTCTATACTCTAAATTATTATTATATTATTATTTGAATATATATATATATATATACTAGGTTATCACCCAGGAGCTTTCCGGGTAGAAAATTTTATTTTTAGATAATCATAAAACTCCAATAACAAAATGTCTCATATATATTTTTAATCACAAAAAATCAACATGTTATTTTCAAAACTGAAAATTCACAATAACAAAAACAATAAAAGGAGTTGAAAGATATTATTAATCTTGTTATTCACATGCAGATTGTATTGGGATTCTTTGTTCTTGTTAGTGCTAGTGTTTGGGTGATCTACTTGTAAGTCCCTTATATATGTCATAAATGGGGGTTATGATTTTTGCTGGTCTATTGTTACATGATCAGTTATTATTTTATATGTAAAATAAAAAAATAAAGAATGTATTTTTCGAAATTACAAAGAATGATAGCTGATCACCTACTTATTAATATTAATAATGCTGCAAGTTTGATTTTGATGCTAAAGAAAACGCAGCCCTTCTTGTTCTGATGTTAAAAAATGCAGCCCTATATAAGTCCTATCTAGAGAATCATATCTCAGTTTGTCACACCCCATATGGAAACTTGTTTAATCACTTTCGTAGCCACAAAATTGTAGCCATTATATTAAACCGAAACTCGATTTACAACAAAACGATTAACCTAAACCCGATAACCATACAATCTGAATCAAGAATGGGTCCATTATCGGGTTATATTCCCACCATTGAAAGCCCGATTAATTTAATCTGAAGAACATTCATAAGTGTAATAGTACCATTCTTGGTTCAAACCAATTGAATTGCCAATTAATAAAACATATAACTTAACAGAATGCATATACGAAGATAAAAGTACAAACCAGAAAAAAATGATGGTCAATGGATCGAGCAAAATTGGGAAATCTAATATATCTAGAACGATAAGCACCACCTGAATTGTTAAACACAACGCGAAGCAGTAGGATTTGGCCCGCCACCCGTTATCCATCAGCCTCAGATTCTTCCTCAACTTCATCCGTTTATAGCTCTTCATTTCCAATTAAATTATCAGTCGTGCCAAAACCCTTAAATATGCTTTTTACTCTGAAACTGTACAACAATAATAAGAACGCAAATAACAATTATATCATCAGCAAACCATTTAACAAAAGCTAAAAGCGCAATCAACTAAGCAAGATTTCAATACCATTGAACTGTGATCACTATCTAATGATAATATTAACTTCATAAATGCTACAAGCCAGATTATGAAACATTGAATGCACGAAATATCCATACGATATGACCGAATCATAAATAGATTTTAGTTGCCATGCAGGTGCTTACATGGCCATTCTTGCAGATCAGTCATATACCCAGTGGCATCATAGTTGGTAGCAATGAAAGTGCACTCCGAATTCTCACGAATACAAAGAGTTCCATACCTGCATTTTATACATCAGTATTTGAAGCATTTTAATTTTCAACAAAAACTTTTGAATCAAATTGTCAAAGAACTAAAAGAGGTATCATACTATATCTTACCATTCATTAATTGGATCCGAAGCATTGGGTGAATGAGAGATTTATTCATCGTTTGATATATATAATATAGTCTTAAGTATAGATGGAGGCCCCACGCGTTGCAACGATTTATTACAGGGAAATTTACTTTGTATCGATTCGGTTCGCCACCGGCATTAGTATAGTGTCTCGACTTTGTGTTAAAGTCTCACAAAACAATTCACTAAAATCAAGAAACAATCACAGTAAAGTGTCTCGACATAAGGTTAAGTTTATAAACAAACCATGTAACTTTGTTCACGGAACTACTTAAATGTATAAACTAAACCTGTGTTCACAGAACTCTTGTCACCCCTCTTGAACACTAATGTTGATAAGGAAACATAAATAGAATAGCGTGAAATAGTACTAATTTTTAATCATGTAGGGAATGATAAATGAAAAACGTTTTAAAAAAGACTCATAATGTAAGAAGAACAATGCATGTGTTGTTCTTAAATTTGGTGTTCTTAAATTTGGAGAAAGTCCTACAGCAATGGAATCAAAATTCATCATAAAAGGGGAACTAATCAAAATTCATCACAATATTTGTAAAAAAATGAGTATATCCATAGAACGCATAACAATCAAATGAGACTTTCAACTTATTTGACCCGTTTCCATCTAAATAATCTTTAGCTTTACTCTTTATAGCATAATACAATATGACAGAGTAGTGAGTAGGGGTGAGCAAATGGTACCGGGTACTATACCGAATTTCCCAAACTTACTCGATTTTCGGAACCAATTCGGTTCGACATTCAATGGTTCGGTACCGGTACCATATCAATATTTACCAGTTTTTACCTTCAAATACGGTCGAACTGGTACCCATTTTTTTGGGATTTAGGTACCGGTTGGTACCGAGCTCATCCCTATTAGTGAGTTTAGATTACCTGCTTTCTACCACTGGACACGAAAACCGAAAACAAATTACAGCGGTACATTTTAACCGAAACGCCGCAATCAATAACAAAGATGAAGACCAAAAAAAATTACGATTTAATCTTCCGTGGCAACTTCATCTTCCAAACACAACAAAAACACCACTCATCCGAAACAATCCTCCCATCACCAACACCACCACCACAAATATCCCCAACCCTAACACCATCTAAATGCCCCTACACCGTTAAAAAAAACTATTCAATGTAAAATAGAGAAAACAACACACAAACAATAAGACATATAAGAGAAAAAATATGACCTTTTTGGAAAGCCAAACGCCAACGAAACTCTTCTTATGCAACTATGCAACGGCTAAACCACATCTTGAAGTAGAAATAGACAAAGGAAGTAACTGCAAATAAGGATAGACGCTTGCTCAAAATTAACATCCAGAAAAGTAACTTGTGTTCAATTGTTCGAAAGATGAATAGTAATCACCTTCAGATCTTTCCACGGTGCAGTGTAAGAGATTAGAGCAGCCATCTGCAAGACTATCAAGAAAACTGAAAATGAGATTATCAAATCCACAAAATTACACGTCCTGGTTAATCTTTTTTCTTTTTAAACAATCGGAACTATAGCCAACAGAAGCACCATAACCCTAATATGAAGAATAGATGGAAGTAGGCTTCTAGATGAAGACTCAAATCCTAAAAACAAGCCAAGATAAAGCAATAACAAAAAATGTGAATAATGAATCATAATGGAATGCAGAGGCAACAAAATAGACTTCACCATCATAGAGGATTCACAAAGCCGCGATCACTTTAATCGATATCACTTTAGGGATTCTAGAACTGGGTTATTAGCGTATGGGATGGGTAATCATTAGAGTTCCTTAACCTATTGTGCATACTTTTATTCGGATTATATTGACGTGAACACAATTTAAACAAACAAAATAAAATATTAAACATATTAGAAAACAAACTAAAAAGTAAAAAACACCCTAAAATCGATTGATCTAAACCAATGTCAAGCATGAAATTAGAAGTGTAAAAATTGCAACATACATGTGTAAATGGGAAAGCAAAGATCGTCAACAGAAAGAAAAAAAAGGAGCTTCTTAACCTGAATAGCATTGAGAAGAAAGGAAGAAACAAAAATATACATCAAATGAATGTCGTCGAGAAGTACGGTTCTAAGAAATAGGCAAACCTGTGATGATAACTCTTGAAATCAATTGAAAGCTAGCATTTGAATCTTATCGATTTGGAATTCATTAGGAACGACATGTGAAGAGATGATCAGTTGCTTGGAATGGAGATGGAGAACGGTGATGGAGGCTCTCTAGGGTTTTGGAAAAGGAACGCAGATGCAGTAAAAATACAGTCGGGTCAAACTAATAGAAAACGGATCCCGTGTCAACCCATATACAAAAAACTTTAACCCAAATTTTGAAGCCAAAAGTGGGATTGAAAGGCTCTAATATTGAGCCACATCAGCCAATGTGTATCATATTTATAATAGATAATAGATATATATTTGAAAACACGTTACAAAATTAATATAGTTAGTTATTAAAGATAAAAATACAACTTAATTATCTATGTAAGTTTACTAATATATCATTACAATAACATTAAATACAAATATTAAATGAAACATTTTTATTGGTTGAATTTTTCTTCTTCTTATAAATATATATTTTTTCTCTTTTAAACCTCCACTATATATCTAGACACACGTAGAGAGAGAGAGAAAAGGTTTAAAATACAAAAGTCGCCCAGTTTGCCGCCCAGAGTCTAGGAGAGAAGTTCAACCTATCTGTGCGCTAGAGCAATGTTAGTGTCTATGGAGACTTCATGCTCAAGACTTCCCGACCGTTGTCTTCATTGAAGGGCTAGCACAAAACATGTCAACGCCTAAGTATCGAGCCATCCTTTAATATCGGTTAATGATCCTTTGTTTCCAGTTGACGAGCCTTGCCAGTTTACATAAGGTTTGTTTAGATAACTTTGGAGAGCATGCGGTCCATTGCAAGGAGATACTGGGCTTTAACTACTAACATGACTTGGTCAGGGATCTCTTATGTGGCTGGTCAAGCTATGTTGAAGGCAGAATCAGGGAAAGTTACTAAGCATGAAAAAGCATGTGCTGAGATTCAACATGCGTTCATTCTCTTTGCTTTTGATACCATTGGTTTCCTTGTTCCCGAAGCTGTTGGTTTTCTAGACAAAGTGAAGATGGTCATGCACAACAATTTCTCAATGCCAAGGAATTAGAGTTTTGTTTTCAGTGGAATTAGATTTGCTATTCAAAAGGAGGTTGTGGCGCAACTTGTTGTCCGTTTACATGCCATTGTTAAGGAATTTTTCTAACTATATGCATCTATCTAATCTACAGATAGTCTCTCACTCTTTAGTTCACATTTTCTTAAAGTGCGACGGTATGCGACCAACAAAATAACGTGGGTAATTATGATATAACATGCGTAATTTTGGTAAAAACCAACCTATGCATGATTTTGTGTTTTGACCATGCGTGATTTCTTCTTCATGCGTTATTAGGGTTTGAAATTTATAATGTGCGTAATTTACAAATGAACATCCGTAATTAAGTTACTTACTGGTTACACGTTAAGGAGCTATTGTACGTTAACTTTCACACACACAACCACACACACACACACACCACACATATATATATATATATACCGTATTAATTAACTTTGTTTTTATTTCATTTAAGTGTCATAATTATAGAGTTTGTATGTATAGAAACAATAATACAAGTTGTATCTTTACGCATGAAACAAAAGGGATTTTCTTTATGTTGTACGGTATGGCATTGAAGGATGATGTTAGCCAAAACTCCGGTCAACCGGACCAGTCTCTTCTCTCTCCTCCGGTCTTTGCATCTTCGCTCCGTTGATTACATTTCCCATCTGCCATCAATCAAATTTGTCTTTAATCACCAAATCTTATGTGACATGCCATTATTATATTCCCAACCCATCCATCATTAAATACATTCAAACAACAAAATAGTGTAACAAAAGAAATATAACTATTATTTAAATAGATATAACATATATCATTAATGAAGGATAATTACTAATAAAGTAAGGTTAATGTAAGTGACATGCACTCAAAGAATTTTTAGAAAACTAGTTATATACCAAATGATAAACAGACACAGGTTAAAACCAGTATAACTTTTATATGTTCTAAGTAAAAAGTGGATTATCAAAGTCTGAAACTCAAATTTGAGTCCCAATTTGAACTTTACAAATTTGGGTTATTCTTCTTAATTACCTGAAAATGGTCCATATGTGTCAAAACTGAATCTAAGGTGTGAAAGCTGCTTGCTTCGTGAGTTTCAAAGAAAGAAACTGAAATGAATAGTGAAGAAATTAGATCAAGAGTTTTATAAATATTTAGATGTCTAAAAATGTAATAATAACTCACCTCGACTTGATTCTGCAAGGATTGCACATAGTTAATTATCTCATCCAACATTACTGCCATGCCCATTGACTGTAAATATATAACGGAAATCAAGCTAGTTAAAAAGATTATAAACTCCTAAGATTCGATATCATGATCATGTATCGCCAAGACATGCGGATTTGTTTCGAAATATAATACCTTGTAACACCCGGGCACGATGTCTTGCAAGCATCTCAATCGCTCGTTAATTTTTCCTCTTCTAACCTGTTTCCACAACAAGAATCAGTTTTGTGAGTGGTTTATGTTTTGAACCATTGTGGAGTGATAAAAAAATCGAATTTTTCAGCTTAATTACCCTTTCTGCTATACTATGACTATCAGTTGCTTGGCCCCTTCTGGCTCTAACATGTACCACTTCCTTTGGTGCTTCGCCACTGTCACATGGTTTCATTTTCTTGCCCTTTTGTGAACTCTATTATAAAATCATAAATACAAATTTTCACTTAGTTTATTAACTTATGATTACTTTTTTTTTGTAACTTTGCCCTTTCATGAACTTTATTTTCAAATCATAAATATAGATTTTCACTACCATATGAGTTACTTTAGTGAAAAGAGTACTTAAAAAAATCACTCTTAAGAAAAAATCCCTTGCTATCCACAGAAAGTGAATACCTGATATTTCTTCTCATCAATCTCACTTTTGGTAAGCAGATGAGATGATGAATTCCCCGGACTGCTTGTCGATACATCCATTGTTTTTCTCTTCCGATTTTCAACAGGAACCGCCTCCGGAATCATCTTGGCATTCTTATGTTCATGTTGAAAAACTGGTTGAAAGTTTTGCATGAATGGACGATCCATAAACGGCAATACTTGTTGACAGAAAAAAATGTCATTTGGAAGCCCCATGAAGGTTTGAGAACTCATGTTTGAATTGTCATATTGGATTGAAAACTGGTTAAGTAACTCCATGTTTTGATCAACATCTATAAAAGGAAATGAGGGTTTAAAGCTAGGGAAACTTGAAGTGAAACCCTCCATATATGAATCTTCTAATAACAGAAAGCTATTATTATTATTATTATTAGATTTGCCCAATTAGGGGTTTCTATTGCCAGTTGTGTGTAGTCGCTCTCTCTCTATATATGCATAGTTGTCTTTGTCTCTATGTTCCTGTTTTATTTTGGATTTTGTGTAGACAAAGAGATAAGAAACATTTAGGTTTTATTATTATATATTAAATATGGGTGTTATTCTGAACAAATATAAGCTAAATTATTAATTGAGAATCTTAAATCAAGTGAGAATTTTAAAACATTTTTGAAACAATGATATTTAGGTTTAATCAATGGCATAAAAATTGTCATTTCTTATCCAGTTTATGGATTTCCATACTTATGTTAATTAACAATGATATCTGGTTTATAGTGAAATGGTATTTAATAAAAAAAGATAATATAGACTTTTTCAAAAAGAAAATTCAAAACTTTCTTTAATTTTATATGAAAAATGTTATTAGTAATTTCTAAAGATGTTCAATAAAAGAAAATATATTAAAAATACTATTTGAGAAAGTGTCTTTAAAAACAATATTTAAAAACTTTATAAAAATATGTCTTTTAAATAAAAATAAAAAACAAACAAAATTTTTTGAAAAAAAAAAAATCAATAATATTTTTGTTACCCTTTTGAATTTGTTTGTAACAAAAAGAAAACTTTTTAAAAAATAATGACCTGTATAAGGGTTAAATATGATAAGTTTAAATGTGATTTTATGAAAGCGGAGGGTACGAAAAATAATAAGAGGGGCCGGGGTACATTTAGTAGCCCTAAAAATTGTCATTTCTTATCCAGTTAATGGATTCCATACTTATGTTAATTAATCTGTCGCTAATCAATGATGTTGTAGCCCAGTGGTTGCAACAAAGGTGGGAAGGTTTACTACCTAGTGGGTTCCTGTCCGGAGGCTTAGGTTCGAATCTCACTTAGATCGAGCTTTATCATATATAGCCCTGAGTGAGATGCTGTTAAAAAATAAAAAAAAACATGTCGCTAAAATAAGTTTATATATATGGATGGGTTTTGGTCTAATTACTCAAAAAGAATATAGAGTTCAGAGGACCTCGTGGAAATTCCAGCTTCTTTGGTTGTGTTCGCAGGTGGGGCTAGTTTCAGGAGAGATATCCGTAAATGGACCCATCACTTGTTTCTTGCTTATTGTTTAATATCTAGAACACAATAAAAGTATACATATATATATATATTTGCCCATATTATGGTGGGCACTAATCGAAGAGTTGGTGGGTTGTTGTTTTTCACTAAAGTATAATGTTTCAATGCATGTACCCGCTAGGGATATGTCTCTAATGGATTTCAGTGTAATCAACAAAGAGATATGTTGAAAGGTGTCTGGGCCATGCTCAAGATTGCGTGGTTTCATTCCCTTATGGGGCAAATTTGGTCCGAAAGTTTTTTTAATGCATAGTTTGGTTAGACCTTGTAAACTTATTAATCGATAATTCTTGTGGTATAAAAATTGTAACTATGATGGTCCTTACCAACAAACATTAAAATTATCAATTAAGTGGATTCAAAATGTACATTATGCCCCAAAAGACAAAAAAAATCATAAGAAATATATAAAATTGAGTGAGTCACATCTTTTAATTTAAACTTAATTTATAATTACCCCACCCTTCTTACCCCAACTCACTACCTCCACCCTTACAGACTACCACCACTACCATCTCTGGTGATTCATCTTCTTCCTTCACTCACCCCCACTCCATCAGGATCATCCAAGAATCACCTACCACCCCCACCAGATTCCACCGGAATACACGAAATGGGTGGCCACTTAAACGGGATATGATGGTGGTTTATGAACAATGGTGTTATCAAGTTCAAACTGGGCGACGGTGGAAAAACAGGATACGGAAGACACAGAATGGGTTGTGACGGAAAAACATATTCAACCAGTGATGGTGTTATCTGGTTCAAACTGGGTCAAACAATGGGTCGTTTGGTATTTTTTGGTTGGGTTCGGGTCTTGGTCTAACAGAAAATGGGATACAGTGATGGTCTGTGAAGGTAGCGGTAGTGGTCGTTTTTGAAGGTGGATGTGGTGGTAGACGTGGTTTGTGAAAGTGGTGGTGATGATGATGGTGGGCAAGTTGCAGGCGGTGAGATGGTGGGCAAGTTGTAGGTGGTGGTTAGTGGAAGTGGCGGTGGTGGTTTGTGAAAGTGGCAGTATTGTTGGTTTGCGAAGGTGGTGGTGGTAGGGTGGGGTGAGGATGATGACGTGGTGGTTGATAGTTGGATAAGAACAAGTGGGGGTTGGGTGGGGCCCACATGGATTTAAGTATTATTTTTTTATTTATGCTTTTTATATTCTTTTGTTTTTGTCTTCATGGTAAATAATTATTTCACACGTATTAAACTAAAAAATTAATCACATTAGCTACTAGAACTATCTATGTTACATTTTTACAACCATATAAACCAATTATGTAAAATTTGCAAACTACAAGGATCAACCATGCATTTAACTCTTTTTTTGGACAACGAGATCAGCAAGCCAGGCACCAGAAACTCCTCATTCACCAACCTTCACTTTCCAAAAGTTAGTTAAAGTAGTTACACATCTTAGACATTTTTTAGTCACTCTTATATAAACAACCTCAATTATGGACCTCTTTTTTCATTTAATCCTCTTAAAGTAAGGAATAATATTTTATGTTGTTGGCATAATTGGATCCGGATCATAGAAGGAAAGCCGATAAGAAGATTGGCCAAAGAATAGAATTAGATCAGATTTGAAGTTTGAACTTTAAAGTAAATAGTTTAGCTTGTTATTTTGGTTTGGTTTATCAACTTAGATGTATTTGGTTGTTTAACTAAATTTGAGTTAAGTTAGGATTGTATGTTTATATAAATATACTTAATGTAACTATTTTTGCTGTGTAGAGTTTAACAAACAAAGAGTCATGAGATGGGTTAGTCTATTCAGATTTTTCTTTGTTCTTGTACGGCAACCTGGGACTTCAATTGATATCAGAGCTTGCATTAGAAACAAGGAGCTCGTTCATGTGAAGAAGACAATAAGCATTATAACCTCATTTTGGGTGTTCTTGATTTGGTTTATCGCTGACATAAAACAGAACGAATGAACTCGATGCAAAGAAGTACAATGTGATCCAAGTAGGACGATGTGTTTTATCCGAGGGGTGTCAAGTGATCTTGTCAGTGTGTCAAGAAATAGGTATTACGTGTTCCAGGTAGAGCGAAGTGTTTAGAAGACGTGAATGATAGAAGTAGCCGTGTGCCACTGCCACTGATCACAAATGGAAAATAATCAAACAAACAAAGTGTTGTGCTTGTGTTTTGCATTGATCGGAACAACCAAGGGTTGTGAGCATGAAAAAGTTAGACGTTCGGTAGTTGCTGACATGTCAGACGGTTTCTCAAGTAGAAAGGAGAGACATATAGTGATGTGTTACCATATGAAGAGCTTCAACCCGACAATTAAAAGAAATGGGATCTTGAAAATGAAGGGTGTGAATCGTATTATTAAGTGTGTGAATATATGTTGTAACTTATCATTTTGTTAAGAAATACAAGGACATTGTAAATGGTATGCATACCATGTGAGGCTAAAGGGTCGTGAAGGCTGGTGTTATCAAGTTCTTCATCGTGATTGTATTGGAAAAAAATATTCCGTGGTTAAATTGAGGTCAAACTGACCATGAAAACGTAAAAGTTTGGTGCTACCAACTAAGATAATTGTTGTCACCAAGTGTAAAGTGTAATATTAATGAACTGAGTGATGTTTGGTAGATTTGCGGACCAATTACAAGTAGAGTTAGATAAATTTTCTGGTTATGGCCACATTTTTATTACAACAGAAAGATGAATGAATAGAGATTTGAATCAATGAGAAAGAATAACAAAATACCAGGAAGATGACATAGATAATTGAGTAGAAAGCATAACATAGTAGTCGAAGAACTCATTAGAGTAAACAGATCTCACTGGAAGTTAGCTAGAAAAACTCCTCGGAGATCCATAAGCTCTCATACCATGAAGAAATTCACGATAGTCATGTATGAAAGCTCGAACTAGTCTAATAACCAACTCACACTGTGATGTAACAAAACCAACTACTCCTAACAAACTCAAGTGCTCAATATGCTCTGATAGTGTCAAAATACATGGATTTAAAGAAAAAAACACTATGTTACTGAAACAAACGTTAACAACTGAATCAACAACAAACAATATAACTCTCACACTCTTGTTACAAGAGATCATCAACTAGATGATCTGCATCAATCTTCTAAACAACCGATCTAACTCACTAACAAGATCTTGTAAACAATAGAGAAATTAGACCGAATAAGAAGAAACCCAAAGAGAGATAACAAAGAGAACTGTACTAACAACTTTCAATCAACGCATACAGATATGACATAAGGCAGTGCCTTTTATTCTCAGGATGATATCTGGATATGTCAAGCACACGAATAGTCCTTGTAACCAACAACCAAAAGCCCTTGTAAGCCCAACAGTCCTTGTAAGCGTATGTGTATGCAGTGGCGAAGTTTGAAAATTTCCACAGAGGGGTCAAAAACGTATATACCTAAAAAGTTCTATACGAAACGTACATACATAACACTACTGAGCAAACCCCCTCGGTTCCTTCAATGTTGCGCTAATGTGTGTATGTCAAGCCCATGTCAACACAAAGAATAAAAGTGACATTAGTGTATAGAATAAAAGTGAAATTATATCATGTACAATATTTATTATGTAATATGTACATATATTATTTTAAACCCCCCCCCCCCCCCCCCCAACACATCAAACAAATTAAGCCAATTACATACCAAATTATGTTGAGTAATCGACAAACTGTTAGTAAATATATCAGCAACCTGATTATCCGTTTTAACACCAACAGTTTTGACACTACCATTTTGAATTTTTTTCTCTTAAAAAGAAAAGGTCTAACTCAAAATGTTTTGTCCTATCGTGAAAAACCAGATTAGCAGTAATAGAAATTGCTGCTGTATTATCACAATACAAATTTACAAGCAAATTTACTGACACATTATGCAGGTTAATAAGCTACAGTATTTCACATGTCGCAGTACACATCGCTCGATACTCAGCTTCTGCTGTAGAACGAGATATTGTGGAATGCTTTTTATTTTTCCAAGTTTTTAAAGACTCTCCTAAAAATACACAATTGCCAGTTACAGACCTTCTAGAAACCAAACATTTAGGTCGGTCTGAGTCCCCATATGCAGCTAACTCAAAACTAGAACTTTTCTTAAGAAGAATTCCCTGTCCAGGAGAACCCTTCTGGTATCTTAACACCCTCATGGCTAAAAGAAAATGAGCCTTAGTTGGTTTATGCATAAACTGACTTAAAATATGAACTTAATATGCTATATCAGGTCGAGTATGAGACAAATATATTAATCTTCCCATTTGAATTATTCCAACATCCTCCCGTAATTCAAATGCTCTTAACTCCCAAGCGAGCACGTAAGTAGGCGAATTGCTCCTTCCCCAATGGTTTTGTAAGAATGTCAGCTAGTTGTTCTTGTGTGGGACACAGGTTTAACTTGATCTCCTGATCTTCAACCAAATTTCAGATGTAGTGATAACGAATGTTTATATGCTTGCTGCGCCCGTGAAATCCTTGATTCTTGGCGAGAAAAATGGCAGATTGATTGTCACAGTGTATAGAAGTCGCCATTTTCTGCTCCTGATTGATCTCCTTTAACAACTTCCTAATCCAAACAGCTTGACAAGAAGCTGCATTGGCTGCAATATATTCCGCCTCCGTGGTTGATAAAGCCACAACCAGTTGTTTCTTGGTACTCCATGTTACCACCGCTGACCCGATAGAGAATACATGAGCTGATAGACTCTTTGCGTCTTCACTTGAGCTACCCCAATTGCTATCTGTATATCCTTCCAATACTATATCATTAGCTCTCCCGTACCATAATCCATAGTCAATCGTACCCGCAATATACCGTAAGACCCGTTTTGCAGCTCCAAAGTGCAAAATTGAGGGTTTATGCATGAACCGGGATATTAATGAAACCGCAAACGCGATGTCGGGTCGCGTGTGTGTGAGGTAGATGAGACCCCCCACAAGACTTCGAACCTTGCTGCATCAGCAGCTTCTGCACCATCTTCTAGCACCAACTTTTCACCTTGGTTCATTGGTGTTGCAATCCACTTACATGTAGCCATCCCAAACTTTGACAACAAGTCTTGTGCATACTTGTGTTGAGATATAAACAAGCCATCTGATCTTTGAACCACTTCCAGCCCAAGAAAATAGTGAAGTTCACCAATATCCGACATCTTGAATTCGGTGATCATTTTGTTCTTGAATTCCAAAAGAAGGGATGAAGACGAACTGGTGTAAATAACATCATCTACGTACAAGCATACTATCAGAGTTTCACCATTTGACGTCTTCACATACACAGTGGGTTCATTCAAGCTTCTAACATATCCATGCCTTTGAAAAGAGCCATCAATACAACTGTACCAAGCCCGAGGGGCTTGCTTTAGGCCATACAAGGCCTTGTGAAGTCTGCACACCTTTCCTTCTTGACCTTTGAGTTCGAAACCAGGAGGTCGTTGTACATATACCTCCTCCTGCAACGGACCATTAAGAAAGGCAGATTTAATATCAAACTGATAAACTGACCAACCTTTTTGGGCTGCAAGAGATAGCACCACCCGAATAGTCTCAAACCGGGCAACGGGTGAAAACGTATCGTGATAATCAATCCCTCGTTCCTGAGCATAGCCCTTCGCCACGAGAAGGGCTTTATATCGTTTAACTTGACCATCCGAATGAAGCTTAGTTTTGAAGATCCACTTCAGCCCAATTGCCTTCTTACCAGTTGGTAAATCTGTGAGTGACCAAGTGTTATGTTGTTTTAATGATTGCAACTCTTCGTTCATCGCCATCTTCCACTCCTCTTTCTCTATTGCTTCTGCAAACGTAGTGGGTTCAATGACCGAGAGAGCAAACTGGCAGGTTTCATCCATCTCGGTTGTGTGTCCATAGATATCAACCAGTGTTCGCACTCTTCCTGGATCGACGTCAGACGAACTCGACCTTGACTGTGACATCGATGGTGTTTGAGGACTGCTGCTCGAGTGACTTGAGAAGGGACTTGAACTCTGAACAGTGGGGCTGCTGGTTGAAGAAGACCCACTATCAAGAGTTTGAGTTGAGCTTGTTGTTACTTGAACTCTGAACAGTGGGGCTGCTGGTTGAAGAAGACCCACTATCAAGAGTTTGAGTTGAGCTTGTTGTTACTTGATCTTCATTAGTAATATTTATATTATGCACCAGTTGTGCCCCTTGTGCTTGATCACTGGTGGAATCTTCCCACTTGGCTAGCTCGTCAAAGACAACATCCCTGCTTGTGATAACACTTTTCTTGACAGGATTATATAAACGATAAGCTTTAGAGTTTGCACTATAACCAATAAAAATACACTTTACTGACTTGGCATCTAATTTCTTTCCAAGATGTTTGGGTTTGAGAGTATAAGCCACACATATCCGAAAACCCGTAAGTGACATACAGATGGTTTTTATTCATACCACAGCTCAAATGGTGTTTTGTCTGGCACTGCTCTAGTAGGCGACATATTCAAAATGTAAACCGCAACAGCAACTGCTTCTGCCCAATACTCGTTTCCCAGGTCCTTCGTTTTAAGCATGCTCTTTGCCATTTCTTGAACTGTTCTATTCTTACGCTCGGCCACACCATTCTGTTCAGGTGTGTAGGGAGCTGTCAATTCACGATGGATCCCATTATTTTCACAAAACATATTAAATAGACATAAATTTGCCCCCACGGTCTGTACGAAGAGCAACAACCTGTTTTCCAGATTCACGTTCAACTTTTGCCTTGAATGCTTTGAACTTGTCAAAGCTCTCACTTTTGTTATGCAAAAAATACACCCAACTCATACGGGTATAGTCATCGGTCAGTAGAAAAAAATACAAATTACCTCCGAGCGATTTAGTGTTCGTCGGACCGACAAGATCAGCATGAATTAGGTTCAAAGGTTCAGTTGTGCGCCAAGCAGTTGTAGGGAATGGTCTTCTTGTTTGTTTCCCAAAAATACATCCTTCGCATATGTTTGCAAGTGGTGTAACCAGAGGTAGCCCGGTTACCATCTCCTTTCTACATAGGGTCTGAAGCCCATGATCATGTAAATGCCCAAACCGCAAGTGCCATAAGACTGAAATGGAAGTTTCGTCTGCAACCGCTGCCACAGGTTGTACCGGGCGCACTACATCTCGTACAACATCCAAAGGAAAGGTCCGATTGCCGGACATCGGAACTTTGCACATAACCTCCCCAGATTGTTTGTGTATTGTGACGCACGCATCATCATTAAACACAAGTTTGTAACCAGACTGCATCAATTGCCCAACAGTAAGTAAATTATAACCGAGTGCGGGGGCAAATTTGTACCTCATTAAGTGTCTTGTACGATCCGGTTGAAGTGCCAAACTTGATGGTGCCTTTGCCTTCGACTGGAATGGATTTGCCATCACCCATCTTGACTTGAACCTTCCTCCATCATCAAAATCCTTAAATAGTGACTTGTAACCTGTCATATGGTTACTACAACCTGAGTCAAGAAACCAAACGTGGTTCTTTTTCTGATAAAACCTCCTTTGCAGGTGCTTCTTCCGAACAAATTGCCATAAATAATCGATAATCATCATCATTCTCTTCTGCTTCATTCCCTAGGGCAGCTTGAGGTTGAGTTTCATACTAGCAATCTGCCTTCAGATGACCAAAACGATTGCAATTATAACATGGATAATACCTTTTCCTCGTCCTTTAGTTCTGCCTCCACGACCACGACTTCGGCCACGAAAGGTTGTTCGTCCTCTGCCACGAACATAAGATGAACCTTCATCTTCTTTTGCTTGGAAGGCTTGACCTACAGTCACGTTTTCAAGCCCCCGGTTAACACGACCCTCATGTGCCTGTAAGGACCCCATGAGTTGATCAAATGATAAGGTAGTGAGGTCTTTGGATTTCTCAATAGCCGTTACCACGTGATCCCATTTGGCCGGTAAGCTTGTAAGACTTTCTCAACAACAGTTTGATCACTAACCGTTTCACCGTAAGACCGCTTCTGGTTCACGTTTTTCATTACTTTAGAAAGAAAATCCGCCACCGATTCACTATCTTTCATCTGCAAGGTCTCAAACTCTCTCCTTAGAGTTTGTAGCTTAACGGTCTTCACTTTCGAGTCCCCCTGGAACTCGGTCTGCAGGACATTCCATGCCTGTCGTGCAAAACAGCAGCTGCAATCCTTGAGAACACGTCATCGTGCACCGCCTGTTGAATAAGATACAACGCCTTTGCATCTTTCTTTTTGTTCTCTGCTAACCGCAACCGATCTTGATCAACGGAATTGTACCCGACATTCACCAGATCCCACAAATCGTGAGACATCAACAAGGTCTTCATTCGCACACTCCAGAACTCATACCCATCACCCTTGAAGATCGGCAATGGAACCGATGGTAGCGTGTTGGAACTGGTCGTATTGGTTGCCATTGATACAAAGCAGCTCTCAAAACTGTTCTGCCTTTCTCTCTCGTAAGTGAATCCAAGCTCTGAATGTTGGTTTTATGAATCACACAACAGAGTGGAATATAGAAAGCTGGAACTCAATGCTTTATTAATCACAAATAAAGGCTTTATATAGCCATACAGAGAACAAACGAAAATACGACTTATTCGAGATAAAACAAGAAAATAGCAACAAACTAAGACTTTACCTATTGACTAGGTTATTCCAACTACTTAGCAGTTCCAGCACGTGACAAATAAAAAAACGATAACATCAAAACAGTCTTATCATTTGAATTATTCCAACAGATTGACTATTTTTTTGTATAACGACAATGGGGCGTATGATTTATTTAGTACTGCTCATCGTTAGATGCATCTTTGAAAACGCTGTATATATTGTAATAGAACTATATATTATTGACTGTTTATGATCTCTTACTTGAAGTTGTATATCATAAAACCGGTCCTGATAAATCTAAGTATCTCGAAAGGTAAGAGACGCTTTCATTGTAAGTTTGTTAATTCCCATCAGTTCGTGAGTTTTTTTGGGTGACCATTTTGGTTAAGTTTGAATTTTATTGTTTTGAAAACCCTGGCTGAGACGGGCATAAAACTAGTTCGATTTTGTTAAGTAACTAAGGGTTTTATTATCTGTGTTTTGTGTTTTAAAGAGTGCTTAAAATTCATCTTTACTTGACTCAACTGTATGATCTGCCAGTTATTTGGTCCTTGAATCATTAACAACCATGACGTGAAGAGTCCAGCGATGGCAATCGATAATGCATTCAACTCAGAATCATCCAACTAGCACAGTTATCCTGGCGGTGTCGTCTGGAAAAATGTAGCTCGATTGGGATCTAGAAAATAAAAAGGTGGATGTGGGTTCTCCAGCAACGCTGCAGCTTGAACGGTTTTTCTTGTGGTCTGGCCGAAAGCGAGAGTAGTATCAACTCTATACATAAAACAAGGAAACATTGTACATCTGACTAAATAGAATGAACTACTAACAATATGACTGTTTGACCCATTCAAAACCGCGACCCGTCAACATGCTGACCCTTGACCCATGAATGAACCCGATTAACCCAACAAACCCTAACTTCTACCCTTGAGTAGGCTCCGGCTTAACCCCAGTGCTCATCTACAACAATGTTGGTATATAATTCATTAAATGCTCATTGTAATTGGACTGGTAGTAGTATAATATTATTGCATGATCAAAGCATTAGAGGGAACATACAAAGCATTAGATGAAAAAGTACTACTAACTACTTCACATGAAAAAGAAAGCTTTAGGAACTACTTTAAAACAAACCTTAGAAAGGGAAAAATTCCTAAAACTTAGAAGAACAAACCAAGTGACCAACTAGTGAGTCACAAAATGTTTGAACTATTCGTTGCAAATGTGACATAAGAGTCCAATGCTACTAGGCTACTAGCAACATATGCACTTGTCAAATTTGTCTGTTCTGCAGCAATCGTTATACTACAATGGCTCGAACCTAGAGGTGATGAACGACTTGGTGTTCTGGGTCTTGATGATCCACCACTTTCACGTCTGTCGCCACACGATACCCGGCTACTTCTCCTTGTCTTGGTGAATTGCAGTCGGTAGCTGCACATATAAAATTCATCAGTGGCGGATCTAGAAAATCTTCGTAGCGGTAACATTTTATAAAAAAACGGTAACAAAATCGAAAAAACGTCAAATTTTTCTAAAATTTACACTACCACCGAAGCGCCAAGCAGTAGCGGAGGCTACCCCTTCCCCGGAAACTATATCCAGAAACTACTTATTGGGGAATCTGTTGTTACACCCGGTCTGCTGATTAACAAATTAAATGTATTGAACAAGAATTTAAGCACTTTCCCGAATCCAATTAACCTTTTGTTTCAATAAAGAAAAAATATCTTTATAATTTATAGAATCGAGCGTCTAAAAATCATGAAATATAATCTTTAGTTAAACCACCCCACCCTTGTGAAAGGATGGGTTAGTTAAAGCCTACGTGAGAGACATGATACGAGTTTTTTCACTTTTTAGTATTCGACTAGATGGTTGAAGAAATCATAACTAATATGTTTGTAATCATCTGATAAAGTGATAGTAATAGGTCATTTTTTATAACTATTATAAATCTAATTACAACCATAACTAAAACTTAACAAAAAAAATTCCAAAACTAAAACCCAGCTGTAAATTAAGGAAAACATAAATGTGACATGAGCTTTAGTTAAGTTTAATATACTTTAAATGTTACCTCATTTATAAATATATAAATGTATTATTATTATTAGGTGTAAGATGTTTAACGAGAAACAAACCTAGTATGCGAACGCGGTTGTATGGCCTTCGCGCATCCGCCACTGGGATAGTTCGAAAAGACGAGCCGACAATGATAAGAGTAATGAGAGCCAAAGCTAGTCCTCCCTTGTTCAAGATTGAGGCCATTGTTAATTAGATGTATGTGTCTCTGCTTATTGTAGTTTTTCTACTTATAACCTTGATATATCATTTGTCACGTGGTTGTTTGAATATTGACGAGATTATCCTCAACTCTAATCAATGAAACACATCCTACGTTCTCACTCATTTTTTTGACTTTTCCATTTGAAACCTTTTCTTCACTTCTTATTTTATCAAATGATATCATATTCCTCCGTGATTAACTCCCCGCATTATATGCACGTCAACTTTCTAGATACAAACATTCATACATGTATCATGTATGTATGTAGTATGATTCATGATTAATTCTATTCCCTTCTTAGAACTATCCTCACACAGTATTTGGTGATATTTGTTCGAACAATCGGAGACGATTTTGTTTTTGTGAGAAACACACTGATCATGACGGTTTTTTTTTTTAATAAAATAAACCACACCACAACTACAAAGCAAATAAATACTATTTATACTAAACATAACTTGATCATCAAGCTAAAAAACTATCCCAACTAGACTATGATACCTAACGAAATAATAACATTATTCCTAAAATTAAGTAGGGCATTTTAACCGTACATCGTTGAAAAAAAACTAGAAAAACATTAATGAAAATTCCTAACTAATCCAACATTTCCCCCCTTAATCTTAATGTGGTCCCTCTAAGATCCTTTATTCCAAGTAATGATCCATCGACCCGCTCACAAGCCTCAAATTCTTGCATCCGACATGAAGTATCATTTTCCCTTTTCACACCCTCTTGGAAACCTCGTTTCTTGCTTCTTCTCGAGCCCATTAGTTTCGATCATCATTATAATAATCATTATCATGATTATTTCCTTTATATCTGAAGGACCGTTTATGGATCGATTCAAGATATTCTACTAGACGGATACACGCAGTGACGGATCTAGAACAAAAAAATTTAGGGATATCCCAAAAAATTAAGGTATATTCTTTCACCATACATTCATACAATTAAATACAAAATAACCACTAAAATTAGTAACTAAACCCTAACCTAAAATCCAATTTCGTCCCTTTTGTGCTAAATACCTTTGCAAGGGGCAAAGCGAAACCAGAAACTTTAACCAGAGGGTCATAGTAGTTTTTTTCTAAAATAAATTAATGAGCCTTGTTCTTAAATGGAGTTCTTTTTACTAAAGTATTTTTATAAAATAATGACTTTGTATGATAAATATATGTTTTTCTAGTATGTTTTATAAAAGTATACATTACTACGTTTTTAGAAAACAATAAATTTATGATAATAAATTATTCACGTATAATAAATCAAATAACATAACAAATAAATATAGCAATTATCATTTAAATGATTTAAAACCATTAATAAAATGAAATACTATATTCCTATTAACTTTTTTTAATAAACTAACAAATAATGCAAAACATACTTTACTATATTGCATAACATTGTGTAGTCAAGTAGTATCTATTTAATAAAAGTGGAAAAAATTATAATATAAGGCAATAAAATATTAAGAATTTTCAATGGTCTTAGCATTAAAAAGCACATATCGAACTACATACTAGGTCTTTTATACTTTATTATATTAGCATTAACATAATAAAGTGAAAAATATAATAATATAAGGCAATACAATATAAGGAATTTTTAATGGGCTTGGTATTAAAAAAGCCATGCCAAACTAGATATTAGTTTTTAAAGTTTTTATGAGTTACAACGCGGTCATATTCATCTTCTTATCATGAGTTATTTGACTTTTTACTTTTGGTATCACGACCAGTAAAAAAAAAGTCTTTCTGTCTTTTGTTATTTCATCTACTTCACTAATACAACTTAATTCAGGAATATCATAATATTTTCCTAGGTTTATCCAATGCATAAAACATATAAAGAAGAAAAAACATTTGCACTTCGTCAAGAAAGTTAAGGGGTAACCCAGGCAACCCGTGTAATACCCATAGATACGCCCCTGTATATGCGCGTACAATCGACAATCACAACACCAGTAAATAAACGTTTCAGGTTCTATTTCACTTGTCAAAAACATGGATGACACAAAACACACACTATTGATCTCTAAGATTTGACATTGATAACTAACTAATTAAACAAATGAGTTGTTGTATTTATACTACATCTAACTCTTTATACTACACTGACAACTAACTAATTAAACTTTTCTATATGGTTCTTAGACATATTCACCAGCCATATAAGATCGAAAATCCTAATGGTCCTATTATCTTTCTCTAACCCAATCATTGCTTCACCTGTTCGGTTATCATAGTACAACGACCGCATGGATTCACAGAATCTTGTTTCATCTTCTTGAATGGAATCTTCTTTATCACACATGGTCGTTTAAACTTGAGAATCACGAGCGGTTTCTTTAAAATCGGATGAATTGTTGTGTTGTGAACATATCTGATTGGCGTATGTGGTTTTAAGTTCACACACTTCGTCCAACACTCGTATATCAGCTGCCTTATAAACAAGCTGCCATCCAATAGTTGCCATCATTTATGATATTCTTCTTTGATAAAGAAGAATATCCCATTCTGGTAAGCTTTTGAAATCCAACAACCATTTGAAATATTGGATTCCTTTTTCACGTTTCACATGCAGCGTAACACTTCAAAACTGTAAATAAAGCCCAACTGATTATCCCTCCTTTCACCGACCTTTTGGACTTTATCTTATAATCCGACTTCTAGCTAGCCGGTTTTCTTGGAGGCTTACATTTTTCCCTAAAAAGTTTTATCCATTCGCGCTTTCTCTTCATCAATTTTGTCATCTCTTGATTATCACCATCTTCAGATTCAACTTTACTTTTTCTGCTTCTTGTTCTTGTTAAATCTCTTCTACTTAAAAAATGATTGATCGTTAAAACTAGAAAATTATTCATTAGCTAAATTGAAGTAAATTTTGTATATTCTTCTTCAGTAATGTCTTTAACTTCAACTTCATCAAAATCAACTTCCGATTCAACTCAGGACTTCTTGACTTTGTGGTTGTTGTTTCATTATCAATAACCTCTACTTTATTTATGCAAAATAGTTCAGCAATTTGTTCTTTTGCAAGACAATGTATAACCTCACCTTCTTCAACATCGTCCAAATTTATAAAACCCTCCACTACACGGTCCCAAACCCGTCCTAAGCCTGCGAAAAAAATGAATATGCATTTGAGTTTTTTAATACACACTTTGGTATTTTGGGCTTGTTTGGCTAAGCTTATTTAACTCAAAAAGAACTTCTTGTTAAAAAGACTCATTGACTTATGACTTTTTGAAAAGGAGTTTTTAAAAAAAATGTTTGGATTAGCTTATGAGGTGGGAAAAACCAATAAGTCAATAAGTTGTTTTGTTAAAAGTGTTTGGCTTAGCTCATTCGTGTATTAGGGCATAAGGCAAGGAATTTGTGTAATTTTTTTTGTGAAAAGTCATAAGGAGCTCCAAAAAGTCATTCCTTCCTGACTTTTCAAAATCAACTTATTTGCTTATACAAAAAGTCATTCTGAAAAGTCCTTATTAGTTTGTCAAACACTTTTTCTCCTTATTTGCTTTTCGAAAAAGTAAATAAGTTATAAGGAGCTCTTGAAAAGCTTAGCCAAACATTTATATATATAAATTGTAGTTATTTGATATATTTTTTATAGATAATACTAAAATTAATTAATTAGTTACACGACAGATACCCAATTGATAAGTTTATTAAATTAATGGGTTTACCTGAAACCAGCGAGTTTACCCGATACTCAACATGAAATTACCCCATAGAAACTGACTGGTTTGGGACAAACTTATATAATTGGGTTTGGGTTTTGGATTACCCAAACCCGTCCCATTGTCATCCCTACTTGGTTTGTCGAACACCGCCGAAAGATAAAATAAAATTTGACACTGAAAAAATTGCGGGAGTGGAACTGAAGATTGGAGAGCTGACTGGTGTGGACGATCCTGTTACATGAGTACCCAGAGCCTCGTGTAAACCTGATAAAACTTGTGAAACATGAACAATTGTAGTTGTTGTAATTGTTGTTAAAATGCTTGTTCTTGCTGGATCGATAATGACTAGAGTTGACCGTAATGAAAATGTTGTAACTTGTGGAATGTTTGGCATGGTAGGATCTGCATTATTGATCAGTAAAACCATTTTTATTCTCTTTCTTCTTGGTTTAGCTTGACCTCTTGGTTCTTAACATTTAGGTTCTGGAGGCTCAAAGTCTCCGTCATCAACATCGCTACCTTCACCACCTTGAGAAGGCACAAGGGATGATTTCCTCTTTCTCTTAAAAACATAACCACTTCTAACTTGCACTTTCTCAAATTCAGTATCAAACATATCTTCAGAACCATTTTCTTCAACATTCTCCTATTCCTCATTTTCCGATACCTCATTTTCTTCATCTATATTTTCATCTTCCACAATTTCTTCAACAATCGAGGGCATCACCACCTTGATTATCATTAACAGGGTTATCTTGATCATCATCATCATCATCACCCCATTCACCTATGGGGGGATCCACTTCTTCTGTATCTGAATCATTGTTATCATTGAGAGTTATGGTTTTCTTGGACGATTGGTAATTCTCAGCAATCAATTGCTCAAACAAACATTTAGTTGGAGGATTTCTATCTCTTCCATGGTATGAATTCATTCTTGATAAAGTAACATCATTCATGTGACTGAATACCATCTTATCAGCGTCAACTTTAGGTAAGTTTGGATGTTGAACATTAAACATCATTTGCAAGAATCTTGGAATATCAGAACTTATTCTTCTTCGCTTTCTTTTCCAAATTCTCTTTCATATGTAGAGACGACATCTCTAAGAAATTAAACCGAATGTTTGAGGTCAAAGCAACCATAGCAATATTAACATATCCAGTGCCACATCATATCCTGACTTCCTTAGCCCTAAACAATATATGATAACATGCAAGAAGTGTTTCCACTACAATGACAGATTCGCATTGTGCAAATATATTCTAGAGTAAAATGCCAAAATGGTCATTGAGTTTAGGTCACGTCATTTAATTAAAATATATTATCGCATAAAATGACAATTATACCCTTCATCTATGAGAAAACGACAAAAAAAGGGAGAAGTTAACAGAAAATTCTAACTTAGTTGTCAATTGGATGAAAGTGGCAACAAAAATGAAACGTCAGGGACATAGATACAAAAAGTTTCTTTTTTAGACTGAAGTGGCAAAAAAGACCTAAACTCATGGATCATTTTGACATTTTACTCTATATTCTGTGACATCATAGCTGTATTTATAAAGCATCACTTTGATAAATGACCCGGTCATGTATAAGGATGGTCCGCATTGTCGTTAAAATGTAAAGTTATGAGAATGGTATCTGTTGAAATTACAATTTCGGCAAGATTAATCCGTCCATGTATCACCGATGGCTCAACTGAATAATCTACGCTGCTATTAGACAGAATAAGTGTAACACCCCGCGTTTCTATACTTTCTATGTTTAGAAGGTGTCGTGTTGTATTTCTATTTTCGGAAACCTTTGTATCTCGTATTCGCATTTTCATTGTAACCTTTGTAATCGAGACTTGAATCATAATGGAACATACTTTTATCTCAATACTTACACAATCATACAAACTTATACATGATGCTCATACTCGTAAACATGACATACTTGCTAATATGCGACATTGATACTTTATGCATACATTATACGTAATGTTTATACCCGATCTCGATCATTTTATACATACATATACATTATGACATGTTCCATATACTTATAATACTTGTCATATTCATAAAATATCATAATATAACTTATAAAACCGTCACCATGCAACAAAACAACAAAAGGTAAAACTTTGTCCCCAACCCAATCCTTGCGGACCACAAGGGGAAATCCTTATGGTCCGTAAGGGGTGCTAGGCGGGACAGATTGTTTTGGCTTGCGATTTTAACACGGATCCCCACCACCAAATCTCACCCAATGGCCTAGTATCACCTTTAAACACCTCCCAATCACCTCCTAACCCTTCCATTATAAATACCAAGATTCCCCAAGCATTTCACACTTTCTAATCTCCATCTAAACACTCTCAAACACTCTCAAATTGTTCCAAATCCTTGCAATATTAGAATTTTCGGGCAGATTCATAGCCTCTTACAGAAGTGAGCATAACTTGCTCAAAACTCAACGAAATCACTTGATTCTTCTTTCTAATTACTTGGATAATCTTTAATCCACGGGTTCTCCATGGAGAATCTAGACCTGTAAATGCATCTAAAGTGTCCAAAACTTTCTGTTGTGTTTTAAACTCTTTCAAACCTTGTTTAAACTTTCCAACTTGAGTGTAACTCATCTCAAACCTATGTCCTAATGCTTACAACCTCTCTTATGGTTGGTTAGGCTTAAAAACAAGGTTGAGACATTCAAACCAGAGGATTTATCCTCACAGATATTATGTTTTCATAGGGCTTTAAGCTCACAAGTGATGCAAGTTCTTGAACTTGTTCATGTGTGTCCACCTTGGTTAGCTTGGGCTATCCTAACTATGAGACCACACATCACTTGATGATTTTCATCATTATCCCAAGTTAGTTTGCTAGTTGTAAAGTGACACAACCCCGTATAGCCTTCGACGTGTGTCGACGCCGGCTCACCGGGTTGTATTTCACTTGGCTACTTGGTATAGTGACCCCATTTACATTCTTGTCATATTACTTGTTCTTTACCCTCCTTGTTGTCTATGACGACTTGTGAAGTGGTGAACATCACACGAGGTTCCTAAATGGATGGTTCTACCTCCTACCTCCTCCATTACTTATATGAAATCTTTGCTAGTTGTAGTTATTTATTACATATATACTAACTACGGACTATAATATAATCCTTAAACCGAACTCTTGATAATGATAAGTAATCACTTGTCAAGATAATAAGTTTATCACTTAAGTGTGTAATTCCTCGTTTACGATTCTAATAGGTTTCAAAACCTTTGAAATCACATCAAACCCATATGGTTAACATAGTGTCAAGAAACGAGTGTTATGCCTTAGTGACTATTTTTATATTCTTATACTTTATACTTTAAATCCTTATACATATGCTCGAATAATCCGAATCTCCCGTTAAGCTCGTACTTATACCTATGTTCTTCTTGTAGAAGGACAAGGTGCCAAACCCTAAAATTACAACAAGCTCGCGGGATTACCTAAGTGGAACACTTTAGCAAAACCGTGAGTACACTCGACCCATTTAACGCTTTCTCACTTTTTGGGTTGTAACATGTTTACCTATCAAAATACACAAATCACAAAGTCATGCTTTTACATGCTCAATCCTTAATACATGATGCTTGTTATGCTTAGATACATGCTAGAATTATACATGCTCGATCATTAACTTAGCTAGCCTAATTTGACATATATAGCGCTATAGGAGTAGCACACCACCCGTCAGGGTTATGTTAACATTCTTATACTCATTTTAGTCTCGTCGCTTTTATGACGAGGGAAGCTCTATCTCGTAATTGTGGAAACTCGGGGTTTGATCTAGTGTTGCATGATTAGCATTTACCTTACATAATGATTAACATGTGGATTCGAGTTATACTTTTATACTTATGCTATGTATCATCAAACTTGTGTACTCACCTTTGCTTTTGCATTAAACTCTATTTTAAAACATGTTACAGGTTGATGAAGATGATGCCATGAAATTGGAGTAGTATTGATGACTAGATACACACATAGACGTTAGGTTTATAATTGTTGTATCAAATTTTGTCCTTGCTATTGTTGTATTTGAATTTCCCTTGTATTGCATGACAATTTACGTATGAAATGAAATCCAGTTCAAATTAATTATTGTCACTATTAGTTTTTATGAGCAATGAGCAATCTCTTTCGTCCCGCCTCGATGTTTTCGCCATTGGTTGGGGTGTGACAATAAGACCTTACGACTCTGATAAGCATCGTATATTCTAGAAATAGCATAGTGAGTTCTTGATCAACATAAAAACTAGATAATCTAATTGTATTCAACCAATTATCTTAAGTCCAATGCCATATAAGCACAAATGTTATGCTTCTTATACGTACCAAGAGCAACTATATCTGAGAACGCTCACAAAACACCCCACGTGAATCACAAATGGTAAAATACATTTAACAAAATTTGAAAAAACTATTTTACCCTCTTCGCTAAAACAAACCTGACGAATGAACACATTCGTGCAATCTCGATTAGTGCATGAATGGTAAAACTAATTTTGTTCTAGCAAATAGGTTCATTAGCTAAGACTCACTTTGCAAATGACCTTCATTCGCTAATCTGGATTCAGCGAATGGAACTCATGACTCTTTTAAGCTTAAAACATCGATCAAAAATCAAATCTTCAAATTTTATCATACTCCTCAAGTTAATGCATTCAATCCTTGTATTTGATGTTTTTAACATGTTATATATTCATTTTTTCTCTCGCCAATTCCAACGACTAGTCCTTGAGACAACTTGACATTAATAATGCTTTTTTACATGGCATGCTTAATGATGATGTGTACATGGCTCAACCCACTTGTTCCGTTGATCCATCCCATTCCCATCCATCTCATGTCTCCAAGCTTAACCAAAACTATTATGGCTAACGTCAACACTCTAGAGCATCGCACACCAAGCTTAAGCCTACCATCTCTGAATCTTCTCTCTTTACAAACATTACTGATTCATCTCCTATCTTCATCCTCATCCATGTAGACGATACCATTGTAACTTGTCCCTTTCCCACCGTCATACAGACATTTATTACCTCTCTTGACACCAAGTTCTTTGTTAAAGATCTTGGTTCCTTGTCATATTATCTTGGCATTGAGGTTCTTCCTCACCCTCAAGGTCTACTACTTTCTCAATCCAAATTTAAATTGTTGGTATCTTTTAGTGGTACATCTATTTCGTCACCTTCACCTTCAGATCTAGGGCACTAGTTGGACTACAGCTGGTTACATTGTTTATCTTGATTTAGAACCTATTTCTTAGAGTTCAAAACGACAACCCACTGCTGCCAGGTTTTCTACTAAAACTGAATTTAGGGTTGTGTGCTTTAACTACCACTGAGGTTCAATGGCTCATTTATTTCATTATTGAACTTGGCTTAATTTTGACTACACCGCTATTTATTGTGATAACCTAAGTGCTACGCATTACTCGGAAAATCGTGTGTTTCACTCGAGAATGGAACATCTAGCCTTAGATTTTCACTTTGTACGACAAGAGGTTCAGAACATGTCAGTACGAGTAACACATATTAGTGGAGAAGATCAACTTGCAAATGGTTTAACCAAACCACTACTCAAACCTCGTTTTCATATTCTTATATCCAAGATTGGACTTACAAATTGACCGTTCGTCTTGCGGGGTAATATTATTAACAATGTAAATGGTGACACATAATTTATTGAATATTATTTGAATTTCTTTCCCTCGTGTTAATGTATACCAAGACCACCCTTATGATCTAGAATGGGTTGTTGTATTATCTATTATTTAGCCTAGTCAGTTAGACATGTTTTCTATATATATGGATGTTTCATTAATGAAATCAATCAAGTTTGATGCTTTCATAGGTTTTAGGGCTACAAGACAGAGTTCAAAATTGGTTCTAACGAAGTCAGTGTTTTTCACCCTTGCAATCTCATAAGTGGTTCTATTTTATTAACTTCATTGTCCTTAACTTCTTTTTGATACATACAATTTATGAACCGCAAGATAATGACAATACCATTTAAAAAGTAAAACTGCTAAACCCAGAATCTTTGTTATAAACTTATGATATAAACAAAGTTTTTTATAAGGTGACAACTTAATGTACTATTGGTGTAGCATAAACCAGGCAAAATACAAATATATGCATTTTGTAAATATCATTTTAAAGCTTACGTAAGATCAAATGAGCCCCAAATGAGGTTGAAGAGTGACGACACTGTGTGGGGCATGTGAATATGATGGTGAGATATCAAAGCGAAAATGCTGCAAAATCATTGTGAGTGCCGTTTTTGCTTCCAACATAGCAAAATTTAGTCCAATACATATACGAGGACCCCCACCAAAAGGAAAGTATGATGCTTGACCCTTGGTAACCTTTGACACACCATCGTAAATCGTTCAGGCTGGAATTCCTTCACATCGTCACCCCATATATCATGGTCATGGTGTATAAGCATATTATGCAACTGTATCATAGAACCGGGAGGTAATGTTATGTCGCCCACTTTTGTTTCTTGATGTATCATGCGTAGTAGTGATACCACCGGAGGGTAAAGTCTAAGAACCTCGTTAAAAATCATAGTAACCTGTAAAACATAACAAGTAAAATATTCTTAACAAAAAAATTTGAAATATACTAAGATGGTAATAATGCTATACAACAAATCACACACAATATATAACACTTACAATTTTTAAACGATTCAACCCATCGATATCAGGTTTTTTCTCCCCAAAGACTAGTGAAATTTCATCTCTAGCCTTGTCTTGCCAATCTGTGTTTTGAGCCAACAAAACCATTGTCCAAACGAGCAAATTTCCAGTGGTCTCTTGTCCTGCAAAGTAGAAAAGCTTACACTCTTCGATGATTTCATCAATACTTAATCCTGAATTGTTGTTCCCATGTTGTTTAATTGCCTTATAATTGGAATCCAGTAGTATGCCCAACAAGTCTTCATTATTAGTTTCTCCTTCTTTTATCGCAATGATCCGTTTGTCAATGATACTCCTTATTAAAGCCTTCACTTCATGGGCATTTTCCTTCATCTTCTTATTTCTTTTTGTTGGTAAAAATCTGAAAAATTGTGCTTAATTCTAAAATAACACTCATATCTAAATATTAAGAACTCATAATCAAATTAACAATTTATCATCTTTTCAACAAAAGAATATAAAGTAATATCGTTGAGAAGTGAAAATTCGATTGTAACAAAGTTGTTATGGAGAACATACTATCCAGGAATATGTATTGATTGTATAGCCTCTATAGCCAACTCCGCTTGTTCTTGTTGTATCTCAAATATTCTTTTGCCTTCTTCAAAACTACTACCAAATGCAGTACCTGAAATTACATCACTGGAGAATGTTTGAAGGTAAGGCCAAATATCAAATTCGCACGAGCTTTCACTTCTTAACATATCTTCCCACTTGTTAATCATCTCAGCGCAACACGATATAAAATGCAGGCACCATATGCTATAAACAAAATTTATTACTATCTAATGATGAAATCTATAATTTCTTGTTGTAGTTGAAAGATATAAGACAATCAGAACAAACCTTGAGCTTCTCAACATGAAAAGCAGGATTGATTATTTTTCTGTGTTTGCTCCATCGATCACGTTCAGCATCTGCTAGACCTGTTTCTAGCAACTTTATTAAAGGGTTTCCTCCTCTTGGCTTTTGAAATTGATAGTTATTCGTCAAGATCTCTTTTATCATAGCCGGTTCAGTTATATACACCAGAGGTCTAGGCAACCATGTGAAGCAGCTTTTGCCTATACATTAAGCAAATAATATATATCTGTCATTTGAACAAATTTAAAAAAATTTAAAGTAGATATTTTAGCAAATACTTTGGTTTTATTTTCTTATTCGGATGCAAGATATATCTGTAGGATGCAAGATATATCTGCAAAGAGTGTGGAAATGCATTAATTAAATGCTTTAGCCTTCAGGTTTAATGGACGAAGCTACGTCCTAAGGCCATTCGTAACGGTTAATGCCCCCTAAAGGGCATTTTCCACCATATCAACATTATAACGCCCCTAATAAATGTGTAATGGTTAACGCCTCTTAATGCCCTCATTTTATTATTACTTTTCAATTTTGTTTTCCTCATTGGACATTATACTCGAAATGTCCATCCTTATTCATGTCCCTATAAAGCCCACAAGGATGGTGTTAGAGCGTTATCAGTTCACTTCATGCCCCTATAATACCCATTACTCGTTGTCTAAGCACCACACACATAAACTAGTATTACATATAGTTGTCTTCAAAAATTTTTGTTTTCCTAAATAGCTTACATTTTAAGTTTGCTTGTTTAACAATTTTCAAAAGAATTATAAACGAATTATAGTCTAAAAGGTAGGATCAAATAAAAAGTTAATTTTGTATAAGTAGAATAAGAATGGATCGTAACTTTTCAGTTTTTAAATCAATGACTAAGATGAAAATGTAGGAAATAAAAGGGGTGTAAGGGTAACTTTGTAATAGACTATTTGTTAACTTTCTTTCTCCACATGTAAGGCACATGCATATTTCTCCTAATTTTTAAACGTTCGTAACTTTTTTTATATGAAATTAATTTTTTTTAAATTGCACCTCAAAATCGAGCATTATTTTATCTTTAATTTAAGTACTCTATTTCTATATAAAATATAAAAGCTAAAAAAACTCAGAACATTGTGTTGTATTTCTACGTTGTATAACATTTTTTGCTGAATTTTTTGTGTTAGAATATTTGTACTAGATTTTTTGGGATAGATTTTTGTATTGGATTTTTTTACTAGAATTTTTTTTTTTTTTTGCTATATTTTTTTACTGGATTCTTTGTGCTAGATTTTTTTGTGTTGTATTTTTATAGAAAAAAAATGATGAAAGTTTATGTTTTGGACCAAAATATTTCTTCAATCCTACTTATAAGGACATATCATCTCCACAATCATTCTTAGACTACTTAAGCAAAACCCACTTTTAGTGGATCCTTCCCCATTATCTAAATATTGTTTTGTTAACTATCAACCTATACGTTTATTTTATGGAATAATTATGGTAGAATAAGAGTGAAAGTGACACCCATTGAATCTTTTTTTCTTTAGTATGTATATAATCAAATCCCAACCGACCCCTAAGAAATTATGACACTGGCGTCAATAAAATCTTGACACCGACCCTAAGGAGATCGAACAGGAGAGAGGATAGGTCAAAGGTGTCGACTACAATTTTGAGTAGGATCAAGGAGATCCAATGGGATGGATGAGAGGGACTTGTTTGTCAGGGTTAGGGTTTCTGCGAGAACACTTTGGGGTTGGGATACATTTAACATGGTCGTAGCTAAAGGGATGAGGATTAAAGTTCCATGATTTTCCATATATTTGTTGCCAGATAATGGGGAATAAAGGGAAATAGGGAACGTGTTGTATACATCACTGGATGAAAGGAAGGGACGAGGGTTGTGTTTTCCATTAGTTTTGACTGTATTTTATTATACGATTATTACTATGTCAGAAATGTGTGTTACAACAAAACATTAAATAGTTATCAATTAAGTGAAAAAAAAAAGAAAATATTTGATAAAAGAAATAGTAAATAAATATTTTATTTAGATGGTAAATATTAATACAGAAAATAATAAATATTTGACAAAACAAGCGAGAAAAAGTTTCAATTACTTACTTATTTAGCAGGGTATAGGTGGGCTTACATAAAAATAAGCGTAAAAAATTTTAAGCGATTACAGGAATCTTGGGCTCACATAATTGTGACACGTAGCGTTACCAATTACTTATTTATTTAGTAGCTTTTCTATTTGTGAGATTTACTTGTTATAAAGTTATTCTTGTTCTAGGTTAGTGTCAAATATGAGTTAAAATTTATATTACTCGGATTACAATATAACAATCTCTCTATATATTATAATAATCTTTATTACCTTTAAATTTAGGGTGACGTTCAACTGATCCGCTATCTTATTTTAAACTACTTTTATTTAACTCTTAACCATCTTATCAACTAGAGATACACAACGTTCAACTGATCTGCTTTCTTATTTTAAACTACTTTTATTTAACTCTTAACAATCACATGCATGATTATTTATGTTTTTATTGGTTATTAAAATTATTTTTATTATTATTATTGGGTTGGATAACTAGCTCTCAAAAAATTTTGGCGTTGTCTTTTTTTTTTATGTTACCCCATATGACCTAAACGGTTTTTTTTAAGTTTCCTATTATTTAGCCACTAACAATCAACAATAAAAAATTCCCAACCTCACAAAATAAAATTCGATCCATCGCTAACGTGGCACATAGGTGACTCACACACACTCAAACTCACTCTCATGATTTGCTATATGATTAAAATTCGATCCATCGCTAACGTGACACAGGGCTATATAATTAAAATTTGATCATCGTTAACGTAAAACACTGGAAGCTACTAAATACATCCTCTTCTTTAAGCCCACAACTTTTTATCTAACCATTTGTCAATTGTCACATCTTTTCTCACAACCACCAGGTACCTTTTATGCTGTCAGCCTCATTATGATGGGGAGTCGATAGTTTTCAAAGTCATGATTTTATTCAGTGTATTTACATTTCTATTGGTTAAGGAGAAAATATAATTCCTACAGGATATGTTAAACTTTTCTTATATATTCTTTAAGTCTTAATTTTTTAGAATGGAGAATTCCTTTAACTGTGTCGTCTATGTCTATTAAACCTAAAACTTTAAACCTAAATGTTCTTAAAAACTTTTGATAGTCGTCTATATGAGTTGAACGAACCTAAAACCTTAAAGCTAGATGTTTTTAAAAACTTTGTTAAAATAGGCCAACAACCTCGTTGAGCTGCTAACTAAGACACTCTCTAATATTGATTTTCTTTCCTCATCTGAAAACTGAAAATAAAGGAGCTAAAATACGTATATTAAAAAAGTATCTAAATAAGACTATACTATATATGTGATCAGGACTAAAGACTAATGGGAAACATGAAGGAAAGGAAAAAAGGAGCCAGAAGTGTACCATAAGCAGTGACCGATTTATAGTCGAAGGGAGTGACTCGGGAAACTATATCGTGGTTTAGGCTTATCGGTTTAGATTTGGCCTCTTTTAGCATCTTCACCAACTCTTTAAGGTCTCCAAAGAAGAACTTATATGAATTTCCCTTGAGGCCTTGCTTTCTTAAGAACTTTTCCATCCTCTTTGGTTTGAACCATATCGAATCCAAAAATCTCAATGCACACCACAATAGTGTCATCACTAGTAGTCCTAGACCGCACCATATCTACTGACTTCCATCTTGGGGGATGACTAAGGGAACCTTGTGATAGCAATTAAGGAGAAGAACATTTTATGATTGATGATGTTTGCTTTACTTCCCCTATACTATTGAGTATTCTTTTATGCACCCTATAATGTAATAGTATTTCATAAAGGCCCCCGTATTTACAATAGTATTCCGATGAGAAAGATACAATATCATACTTCATCATGTTATAGGAATAATGGGTTTTAATAACCTAAACTATTAGCCGAGGGCAACGGTCCCAACTTCAAAGGATCATGCATAGTAATGTTAGGACCCCGAAATTTATGGACATGGTTTTTAAAAGGCTTAGATTCGCTATTCAAAAAGGGGTAGCAGGGCAACTTGTTGCTCGTTTACCATCTATCTCTATGTAAATATTAATATTAATTGGAAGTTAAAAACCATTGTTTTTTCAACTTTCAGATTTTAATACCAACCAAATTTGACTTTTACAAAAGTGAAAATGATAAGAGAACAAAAAGAAATTAAGGTTTTGTTACCATTATAAAATCCATTATTCCTATATTATAATGGTAAATATATTATAGTAAGTTAATATTTTTAATGGCTAATTTTTTCCCCTTAAATATTTACACCACCCAAGAATTAACCTTAATCTCCTCACAAGAGTTAATACATTTTTTATTTTGTTCTTTGTTATTATAGTTAATTTTAAACCTTATTTTATTTTTCTTGTTATTGACCTATAACATGTGATGTTTTATAAAGTTACATGCCGTTGTAACATGGATATTTTTATCCACGTCTTCATATAAGTTTTGAAAATATTAATGCACAAGCAATCAAAATACAGTGTATATATTATCATTACTATCTCATATTTTGTTATAAATTGTTGACATTTACCATTTTCATTAATATTATAGTAATACAAGCACTACTACAGAATTAAGCATTTGCTACGGCCAAATCCGTAGCAAATACGTAGCAAACACCCTTTTTGCTACGAATTTGCTACAGATTTGGTTCGTAACTACAAGTACCGTCGCGAATTTATTTACTACGAACTTTAGCTACGGAAATTATGTTTGCGACGAATTTAGCTACAAAAAATGACATCGCTATTTTAGCCACGAATTTGCTATGAAGAAGGTTGCTACGAAATTTCTCTATGGGTTTTTAGCTACGGGAACTTTTAGCTACGGTTGTGTTTAGCCACGGATACTTGTAGCTAAGGAAAATTTTAGTTACGGATACTTTTAGCTATTGTTATTTTTAGCTACGGAGTAGTTTTTGCTACGAATGTTGGCTATGATAATTTGCAATGTTTTTGCTATCATTTTTGCTATAAAATTTAACTACGAACTTGCTATCGTTTTTACTACGGATTTTTAGCTAGGATTTTTGCTACATATTTTTAGCTACGAAACTGTAGCTATCGTTTTGCTACAGATTTTTAGCTATGATTTTTGCTATAATTTGGCTACAAAAAATTTGCTACGATTATCCTACAAAATCTATTTACAAATTCAAACATAGACCTTTGCTATGGATTTTGCTACTAATTTAATTAGCTTTTTGTTATTCCTCTTATTTTGCAATTCATTGTAAAAATCTGCTTTCATATACAAATATATCCAAATCACATAAATAGTTACAACCACAAATAAAACCGAAATATTCAATATAATTGTACAAATTATCCAACTACAAATGGCCATAGTTTCTTAACTTTTTATATCCCAAATGAAGAAAAACTACTCCGTCCCATCAAGAACAAAGCTTCGTATGGATGCAACACCATATAGAATGTATATAAATCGCATAGTTTTCTCTTGATCTTCATAACTACTAAATCCCCATTGCCATCTTTTCTGATCAAACGATTCAAACCAAATTATATGTCCAAGCATATACTTCTTAGGCTCATAATAACTAACTACCAAGAACATAAAGCAGAGAACAAAGAAATGTAAAAGTATACCGTTTGTCCTGGCAAGATTTATGAAGATTTTTAGCATAAGTTTCCCAACTTTAGTAATTTTATGTGTGTGTTTAAGCTTGATAAAGGTGGAACACAAAAGAAATTTTGAGATGTAAATGCACCAGGGCATGAACCTGAAAAAATATTAGGTGTTTGGTTATATATTAATGAATAAAATATTAAACTAATTCTCATGTCAAGCATAAAAAAACTTTTTTTTAAAACTCTGCTCATATCAACTTGTATATCATTTTTATGTAGAAGTCTAAAGGCTTTCAACGTATGTGAAAGAGTTAAGAATTTACACCAAAACATGATATACAAGTTGGTGTATGAGCACTAGTTTTGAAAAAAAAAATTATGCAATGGACCCATCTAAAATCTCCAAATAAATAAATAATCTAAGTCTCAACCCCATCCTAGACAAACTGTACCTGAGTAGTTGTAAGCCTGTGAAGCATTCAAAACCATCAGATACCTTAAGGCCATCTTCTACAAATCAATGAGAGCAAAAACACGAGAGAGAACAGAGCATAGTTAAATGAGATATCTATCTGTGTAATACAATGTCAATTTGAGTTTAAATAAACATACATCAGTAGTAATGATGATTAACTATGAACAGGGTTTAAAAAAAAAATAAAATGATGAAGTACCTAGGCACGCCATTTGAGTAGTACGTTATGAATGGGGATGAGTTTTTGAAATGGGTGTATTCAAGAAGACATAAACTTTAACGGTCGGATAATCGAAACCATTATCTTCTCTTCTTGGTGGTGTCTCTTAAGAACTCCATAAACCATCAATTCTAATATACCTGAGACTTGTCGTATTTGGTGTGTAAATTGTAATCACTTAACATATATAAAGAATTAGAAAAGAGGTACATATGTAAATATAAAGAACATGCTGAGGAAGCCAATCAATCATCCATCCATACCTGCGTTACCAGAAGCTTCCATTCACAGCAATCATAGATTTTTTTGGTAAAGTGGTGGAGCAACCACTATGGCGAATTAAAGGGGAGAGTGCGATTTGGAAGGAAAAATATTAGGCGGGGAGATGAGGGAGGGAATTTTGATTTTTCACTTTAAATGAATTATGTAAATAACTTTTATAACAATATACAAAATTAAAAACAATAAAAAGAAGAAACCATATAGAAATAAAAATCATATGTTAGTTTTCTTTTTTTTAACGATGTACGATTAGAATGTTGCTAACCGGGTTAGAAATTATATGTTAGTATCACCAAATTAGTATTAAAATCTCACTTGCCTGGAGTTATCCATAACCTCCAAGAGAAGTAAAGTTTCTCACTTCCCTTGACCTCTAGGCCGTAAATACATGGTTACAAATATATATAGTTTAATAAATAATTTTTTATTTAGTTTTAATAAATAAAAGTTTTTTTTATATCTAATTAGTAGTTTAAGTCTTAATGTGCCATACGTGTTTTAATAATCTATATTGGGTTTAGGGTTGGGCAAATTACTCGCCGCTCGCTCGGTTGTAAACAAGTTAATTGGTTCGGTTTGTAAACAAACCAAGAACAAGCAAAGGTTCGTTTAGCTTGAATTAAATTTTTATTAATTTTTTATATATATACATACACACAAAAATTACAATTATATTTATAATGTCGTATATACCACTCTATTGGGTTTGGCCCACTATATGCAAATATACAATCATATTTATACTTACCAGCCCAATCAACCCTATAAAATATTTAACACTATGTTTTTTCAGAAAAACACTAAGAATATTAGTCGTCCGTCGTCAATTGTCTCCTCTATCACCCTACGCCACAATGCGACAGTCGTTCACTGCAGTATTCTCATCGCCTCACTGGCTTCAACCTGAGCCTCATTCTCAGACAATCGGACCTCAGGCTTAGTGTCATCCTCAGACCGTTGGAACTCAGTCATCACCGACAACCGAAACATTAAAGTACATGGTGGATCTTAACATGTCATATTTTGCCTTATTATCTTGTTGATATTTAGATAGTTGCAATAAAATTGTACTGTGTCATTCATGTCTAAATATGGCATATTGGACATTAAGTGTCATTGTAACTCTTAGTGAGGTCATGATAGTTTTTAGTTGGTCATGTATTAGGCATTAGTTGGTTAGATTGAGATGATAAACAAGTTAAAAGTTGTAACACATGTCTACATGGGTCATATTAATCTATATAGTTCTTAATGTGGGCTTTATGGTCCCTTTGTTGGTTAGTCAAATAATGAGATGGTAAGCGATAAGGTGTAATGCATGTTAAAATAGGTCATAATGGACATTAATAGTAAATATATCTCTTAATAGGGGTGTTGTGGACCTTAGTGGTTCATATTAGGCGTTAATCGGTTAGAATGAGTTAGGACGAGTCGTATTAGTTTGTAATGGGTACATACATTTACTTTGTGTTGACAACGAATCAATATGATTAATCAATTTGGTTATATTGACAATCTTTGTTATGATGTGTCATATTACGTTATAAGTTATTATGTCTCATACACATATTTAAAAAACAAAACCTAAGGCAAAGGAACGTGTGTACAAATCGACCCAAACCAAACTTTGGAAACCCCCCTCCCAATAGGAGTGCAGACGTAGAGCAAATAGAAACAATCACAACCAGTTTGATATTCATTGGCCATGTTTGATCTAGCGTGCCATAACCGTCATAATGCACTGCACTCTGATGAGTCATAACGAGTAATATACACCCATCTTTTACTATTAATCATGTAGTTATCATGATTCACTGCAATTAACTGTTACCAAATAAGCATTGAGTATGCTTGATGATAGTTATTTTGTTGATTTTTGCAACGGATTTTGTTATGAATTTTTTATCAATTTTATTACATTATTTTATAAAAATTTCTTTTCTCACCATGCTATGATTTTGCTACATATTTTAGTAAAATCAATTTACTTATTTTGACTATATATTTAATAATTATTTTTCGATACTTATTTTCTTGATTTTTGCTATGTTTTTATGGGTTTTATTGAATTATTATATGGATATTTATTTTGTCAAATTTGCTAGGAATTTTGCTTATGATGTTACTAATTTGTTTTTAAATATTTTCTATCTTGTTAGTTGCAACAGATTGTCGAGATGGATGATTTCCATAACGTCTTTGCTTCAATAGTGGCCTTTACATCAAATGCGAACGCAAACGCAAACGCGATAAACCAGATGAATCTGGATAACGAGATGGGAACTTCGGTTAAACCGCTAAAGCTGATGAGCATGGACGAGTTCGAAGGTTGGAAGGAAAAGTTCGGAAACTGGGTCATCGTTATGCTTAACTTAGTACGTGTAATTATTTGTATGAGATAGCTATATTAAATCTATTTATGTTTACATCAGTCGTATAAAATATACTTTTTTAAACTATTTTTAAGTAGTTAATATTTTTGCTCTTGATTTTTCAATTGTATATATTATTAATTATTTTTTAATATTTTTTGTCCATTTTTATTTATGGATTTTCTTACAGGTTTTTTTATTGTTTTTAAATATTTGCTTTGTTAGTTTTGCTATGAATTTGGCTACCATTATTATTAATTTTTTATTTTTTTTTTCATCATATTTTGCTATGGATAGTAAAATTATTTTTTGAATATTTTTTTCTTATTTTTGAAGTGAATTTTTCTATAGATTTGCTACAGATTTTGTTACGTTAGTTTTTAAGAATTTTTCTAGATTTTGCTACCAATTTCTCTACAAAATTTATTTACTTACCGATTTTGTTACCGTTTTTAACCTTGGTTAGTTAGTTTTTAAATATTTATTTTTATGATTTAGCTATGGACTTTGCTACCAATTTTACTAAGTTTTTTTATTATATTTATTTTCACAATTTTGCTATCGATTTTGCTACAGATTTTATTTTACTTTTTTTAGTTCATTTGTAAATATTTATTTTCATGGTTTTGTACGGATTTTGCTACCGGTTTTGCTATATTATGTGTTTTATATTCATTTCCTCAATTTTGCTACGGATTTGCTATGAGTTTTGCTACGAAATTCAGTTGCAACGGAAGTTCGTAGCTAATCCGTAGCTAATTCGTAGCAAAATGTGTTCATAGCTAACTCTCGTAGGAAAATTTGCCACCATTTTTTCCCGTAGCAAAATTTCATAGCAAATGGCTCTTTTTGTAATAGTGAAGGTAATGCTATATAAAGTGTTAAATATTTTGTTGCGACGTCCTTAATTTTATCCACGTTTCAATAAAAATTGTGTTCAAAATCGATCGAATGAAATATATTAACCTTTTTTGTTCGTAAATTGACGAACCGTACCAATACTGCCCTAACTTCGAACCCGCTACAAGTGTTTTATAAAGTTTCAAGTATACCGTTAATACGTTCTTATTTTTAACCTTTTGATAAAAGAAAGTTGTTAAAAAACGAACGCATCAAATATAAATAATTTTGATGGCCTTTACCCTAATGAGCAGGTTAGCTATTTCAAAAAAAGTTAAGTACGCCATTATGTTTAAAAATTTCTATCAACGTTCCAATTCTAGTTTTGTTTGAAACAGGAGTTTTAATATAATGTTTTTGGTATTGTAAACTGTAGCGAGTGCGTAAATACATGCGTAAGCTCACAATTTTATATCTGTACAAGCTATATATATACCATGATAATGATTAGTGACATTTAAGTGTGTAAGTGAAAAACAGAGAAGATAGGGGCGTGCGATTGGCCGTTGATTCAAGTTCAAGGGAACAAAAGTTTTAGCAAAAAAGTGGATACATTGACGATAAGCATATAATACTGTGAGTGAACACGTGGAAAGAACTAGACTCACATACACCAGGTGAAAATTACAAATTTGTTCATTGAGCAATTAAATCTCGGGATATTGGATTTAAATATTCTCAACTTTCATTCATTTGTCGATAACACTCTCAACTTTTGATTTGTACATCACACTTCCAACTTTCAACTTATTGGCCGATAACCCTTCCTAACTGACTGAACCTTAACCCAGTTAGTTTTTACTGATTGACATCTGATGTGGCTTTTTTTGCTGACGTGACATATGACGTGGCAGCTGATGTGGCATTTTTGATGATGTGGCAGCTGACATGACATTTTTGATGACATTGCAACTGATGTGGTGGCTGACATGGCATTTTTTATGATGTGGCAGCTGACATCAGCTAACTGGGTCAGGGTTCAGTCAGTTAGGCAATGTTATCGGCCAATAAGTTGAAAGTTGGGAGTATTGGTGTACAAATCGAAAGTTGGGAGTATTATCAGCCAATGGGTGAAAGTTGGGTTATTTAAATCAATATATTCTACTATTGGGAGTTTCGAGTTAATTCATTTTTATGTTTGTTTTTATAACAACAACAAAAAAATAATACATATAAAAAGGAAAGAATCTAGCAAGGACCTAAAAACTAAGCAATTCTTCAAATATCAATGAGACTATGAGAGACGCCATATTTTGATCTAACCAACCGACTAACCGAGAGACACCATATTTCAGTCTTCAAATACAACTGAGAGTATTAATCTAACCAACCAAGAGACGCCAAATTTTGATCCATATTTAATCCAAAAAAAAACAAAGCTTTGGATCTCTTCCACTACTGGGCCTCTTTAATAAACAAAGCTTTGTATCTATTCCACTAATTGGCCTCTTTAATAAACAAAGCTTTTGAGTGTCCATTTTTCTAACGGCAAACGAAATAAAGCCGAAATAAAGCCCGACTAACCGGGTAACCAAATGGCAAAAAACAACCCATATGTCTGTGACCGCATGCAACACTAGGTAGTCCAAGTCTATCGTTTTCAGTTCCGGGGAAAACCTGCCACCCAAAGGCCCACTATAGTAAAACCCTGATGGGATTGAATTCGAACTTGAGACCTTTATCTTCACTTCCCTTCCAATGCATGATATTTATTTTCACTTCCCCTCCAATGCATGAGATGCTCATTGGCTTTTGATTCTCCGTTTATGTGCTATATTTGTCAATAGTAAAGTGAAATCTAGTGTTTTTTATTTAATATTAAATGTTACATAATTATTATTCTCATTTTAAGTGTAATTTTTAGTGTCCGTCAATCACTTGAATCATGTTGATCAAATCCATATTAATGCTTTTGCAACAAATAGGTAGATAATGATACTTAAGGTGGCCATACAAGAACAATCTGTTAGTTCCAAAGTAACTGAAATCGTCTAAGACAAACTGATGTAACTGTAGTGTAGCAGAAAAAAAAAGGTAAAATCTGAATGTATCCATTCGGTTCATAGCATTTAAATTTTACGTAATATCAAATGAGCCCCATATTGTGGTTGAAGAGTGACCATACTATGTGGAGCATGCGAATAGGATGGTGAAAGATCAAAGTGAAAATGTTGTAAAATCATTGTGAGCGCCGTTTTTGCTTCCAACAAAGCAAAATTTTGTCCAATACATATCCGAGGACCTCCACCAAAAGGAAGATATGATGCTTGACCCTTTGACACACCTTTGTAAAACCTTTCCGGCTTGAATTCCTTCACATCGTCACCCCATATATCACGGTCATGGTGCACAAGCATATCATGCAATTGTAAGATAGATCCAGCAGGTAATTTTATGTTGCCTAATTTGGTTTCTTGATGTATCATGCGTGTTAACAATCCCACTGGCGGGTAAAGTCTAAGCACCTCATTAAAAATAGCGTTAACCTGCAAAACATAACTAGTAAAATATTCTCAAAAACAAAATTGACAAATCCTGAGAGGACAGTTGTTTTGTTAGTTTAGGCAAAATAAATGAAATCGAATTTGTGTTTTCAGTTAGCTAATATAATCACCGAAGGAAAGAGATTTCTATACTATACACACAATGAAGCATAAATATAAATGGATGTTTTCCATGAAAATGAGAAAGACTTACGATCTTTAAACGATTCAGCCCATCGATATCTGGTTTTTTCCCTCCGAAGACTAGTGAAACTTCATCTCTAGCCTGGGCTTGCCAATCTTTGTGTTCAGCCAACAACACCATCGTCCAAACAAGCAAATTTCCTGTGGTTTCTTGTCCAGCAAAGTAGAAAAGCTTACACTCATCGATGATTTCATCAATACTTAATCCATAATTGTTATTCCCATGTTGCTCTATTTCTTTGAAATTGGAATCCAGTAGTATGCCCAGCAAGTCTTCATTATTACTCCCTTCTCTTTAATTGCAATGATTCGTTTGTCGATGATACTCCTTATCGATGCCTTTACTTCACGATCAATTTCCTTCATCCTCTTATTTCTTTTTGTTGGTAAAAATCTGCAAAATTGTACTTGTTTCTAAAATAGTACTCATTAAGTATCAAAAATATTAGCAGTATCAAAAATATTACCAACACAGAAACTTTAATCAACAAATTCATATCTTTTCAATGATAGAACATAAAGTATTGTCGTTAACAACTGAAATATGTAGTAATTTTTTTTCATCTCAAGAATCTCATATTGAACTTGATAAGAAATTATATTTCGAAGGTAAACGGGCAACAAGCTGCGCCACTATGTTATGAAGCTTGTAATCTCCATGTTATGTTATAAATCTGACCAGACTCACCTTGATCCAGGAAGTAAACTGATTGCACAACCTGTATAACCAACTCTGCTTGTTCTCGTTGTAATTCAAATATTCTTTTGCCTTCCTCAAAACTACTACCAAATGCAGTGCGTGAAATTACATCACTCGAGAATGTTTGAAGATAAGGCCATATATCAAGTTCACACAAGCTTTCCCTACTTATAATATCTTCCTATTTGTTGATCATCTCAGCACAACACGTGTAAAATGCAGGCACCATATGCTATAAACAAAATTTATTACTATCTAATGATGAAATCTATAATTTCTTGTTGTAGTTGAAAGATATAAGACAATCAGAACAAACCTTGAGCTTCTCAACATGAAAAGCAGGATTGATTATTTTTCTGTGTTTGCTCCATCGATCACGTTCAGCATCTGCTAGACCTGTTGCTAGCAACTTTATTAAAGGGTTTCCTCCTCTTGGCTTTTGAAATTGATAGTTATTTGCCAAGATCTCTTTTATCATAGCCGGTTCAGTTATATGCACTACAGATCTAGGCCCCAACCATGTGAAGCAGGTTTTGCCTATACATTAAGCATATAATATAATTTTTGTCATTTGTATAAAATCAAGTATTATATATTTACTAGCTTTTTTAGCAAATAATTCACTTATATTTTCAGGTTTGGATGCATATGTATTAATCACGAGTGTGGAAATGCATACCAACCACGAGGGGAACAACCCCCCCCCCTCGTGGTTTGGGTCATGTGGTTTGAACCACGTGATGAACGATGTTGAATTCGATAAATATAGCCATTGGCTACCAGTCGTTAGGCTATTTTCTATTATTTTTTTCCCATTTCCACAATATTAATACCACAACATTCTTCTCCTTTCAACCAAACCAAACCAAACCCTATCAAATCTTTATCCCATCCTATTTCAAAACCACCAAAAATGGATTATTATTCATCTTCGTCTAGTAGTGAAGATAGCAAATCTTCTGATTTTTACGAGATATCGAAGGCTATTACAAGTGCAGTTTAATTGGTTGCAGAGTTCATGCAACACGTTAGTCAAGCTCCACGTCCGATTATCAAAAGGCAATAAATCGAACGGGATGTGTGGCTGCAAAGGATTTGTTGACGCATGATTATTTTTGTAATCAACCCATCTACAGTCCTCGCAACTTTAGGCATCGTTTTCGAATGAGTTAACGTACGCATAATAATGATGGCACTAACGTGTGGTATCCGCGCACGTCGTTACAAGTTTTTTTGACTTTGTTAGACAGATTGTATTCGTGACATTAACTCATCTTAAAGAGCATTGTCGGTGGCGACAAAAGGTCTTTTTGGTTTTTTTTTTGTGAAATTACATATTTTTAGAAGTTCTGTGATGTAAAACTCAAACTTAATAAAATCGAATTTCTTTGAATTGTATATTGTCTACACCTTAAAAGAAAATGACGGACAAAAAACAAGTAAAACCTTCAACTTTCTAAATTTACAAAAACACACTCAAACTTTAGAAAGGTTCTAAAAACTTCTAAATTGACAAAAAAAACAGCTCCAAAACTTTTAAAAACTTATAAATTATCATTTTTCCGTTTTCAAATTTTAATATACGTATTGATATAAATTCACTTCACGTAAACGATAAAATTCACGTTTCGACATTCGACACAAATTTTTCGGAAACTAATCTGGTTCAATATAATACATTTTCATGCTTATTTTTGTGTACATTTTCAATTGTTCTGTGTTTTGACATAAACTATGTTTGGAAACGAGTCGGGTCAAATATAATACGTTTTATTCGACGCTATAAATTCGAATTATTGTACGTTTTGACGCCACTAACTCTTGATGCAAAGGTAAAGGTGGTGTAGTGTTTAGGTGGAACCCTCACTCAACAAACTAACTCGGATTCAATTATGTTTCTTTTGTAAACACAATGCTTTGGATTGAATATATATATATATATATATATATATAGAATATATATATATATGTAGAGTTCATTTGAGAACCACTCTTATTACGAGAACCATGACAATCAATATGAACACAACAATATAAACCCCTCCACCCCCCCCCCCACCCCAAAAAAAAAAAAAAAAAAAAAACCTAAAAAAACAAACCACCCCACCCCCACCCGAGCTAAATGCTAAAAACAAACCATAAAGCTAAACCCACAACAAAATGCTAAAAAGGTTTTTTTAATTAAAAATTGCTACTTTATGTCCAACAAAAAAAAAGAAAATAAAATTTTTAATTTATTTTTTTTGGATAAAAAGTAGCGATTTTTAAGTTTTTTTAAAAGAAAAGTTTTTGTGTGTTTTTTATTTTTTATTTTTGGTTCTGTTCACACTGGTTCTCGTGGTTCTCATAATAAAGGGTGGTTCCTAACGGATCGTAATCCTATATATATAGGGGTTGGTTAACGTACAATATGTGTTATGTACGTAGCGTATGAGATTGAATTCAACATGCGAGTTTTTTTTATAACATGCGATTTCGGATTTTATTCCAACATGTGATTTTGTTATATAAAAAACATGCGATTTTGACAGTTTATACATCATGCGACTGTTTTTTTATAACATGCGATTAAAGTTTATAACGTGCGATTTTCAAATCTCGTACGCTGTTATGATAAGGCATATATATTGTACATTACACTTTCACTATATATATATATATATATATATTGGAAAGTTCAGATGAGAAAAATATATATATTAAATGAATTTATTTTAGGTATTTACATGTATTTGCAACTTATTTTTTTTTCACAAAAGGTGTGACTGAACTATACGGTGAATGGTATTTACGAAAGCCGACATGGAAAGATCTACAATATATAATGTGCATGAGGAACAACACGATTACCCGACATGATTGTGCCACTGACTTGATGCACTGGGGTTGGTCCAATTGTCTAACACTTGTAGAGGTGCACATACTCGGGGTGACTAGAAGGACCAACACACATCCTTCAAGTTCTTGCGTCGTACGATCTATGGATCTCGCATGTTTTTTTTTATCCCTAGATCAAACAATGGCATTGACATTTTGTAGCAGTCGCCTATAATTGAGGATCACATAGCAGGCAAAGTAACTGTCTTTTCTATTTCGGCTAATGGAAATGCGTACCCACATATATAGGTACTTTCTGGCCGATGGTATATATCCATAATACACGCTTATTGTAAATACCTTTAGAGACCTTATCAACAACAGAAGAAGCTCATTTCAAAAAGGTTCAAGAATCATCTAGAAAAGATATCAAAAGGGTATTCGGCGTTCTACAACAACGTTGGCATTTTGTGAAGAACCCTTGTCGACTATGGCACAAGGATAAGGTTAGAAATGTTATGTATTGTTGCCTAATTTTACACAATATGATTCTAGAGGACGAGGGAAAAGCGATTTGCAAAGATTATGACCCGCAATTGGTAGAAGTCGAACAAGCTAGTGTACCTATGGAACAAAGGTTAGACAATTCCGTATCTATGAGAACTCTCAAGCACGCCAAGCTCTAATGGCGGATTTGGTGCAACACACTTGGATGAGACGACGGGACGACGAAGCAAACGAAGATGAATAATCTTATGTATTTTTATCTATGTTTTTGTTAATTGCTATTTTTTTTGTTTAAATTAATCCCTTTTTTAGGTTATGTATGTTTTATTTAATATTGAATGATTATAAAAAAAAAGATAAAAAAACAAAAAATAATCAATCATTGGGTAATTAATAACTAATCATTGAAGAGATGGGTGAACCAGTATTCTCTTTTACCAGTGGTTTAGTTAAGATGATGTGGCAGCCACATGGTAAAAAAGTGTATGTGTTTGACTCTCTACTACACATGATCTAATAGTTAATGTAAACCAACTTCCAATAAAATGTCAACTTAGTATTATCTTTTTTCTCTCTACACTCCTACTCCCTCTGTCTCTCCTCCACATAGGAGTCACGTCACTTAAACTACTATTTTAGTAGTAAAAGTTAGAACTAAGGGAGGGCGAGGCACCAAGCAGGGAGGCCTTCCCGGTTCCAACCTGAGCCAGCACACTGTCGCCACTCTCACGCGTAGGCTTGGCGGGTTGGCTTGGCCAACACCCAAACTCGCTTGACATTCGCTTTGTTCCAGACTGTTTTCACCATTTAATTTAATTTTTGACCGATTTATTTAAAAAAAAATCCAATTCAAATACTTACCCTTCCTCTATTTAACTACCCATACTATCCAACCAAACCACAAAACTCTCTCCATTTTTATATTTTCATATACCTCTTCCATCTTTCAATTCACAAAAGTATGGCAATCACGTGGACCGAATAGGAATATATATCGTGTTATCATTGTCTTATGTAGCAATCAATCACGATCCCATGTCTCCTACTCGACGGACCACTTTTTGGAACTGGGTACACCGCCAATTTGTTACCTATGTTGGTGAAACCAACCGAACCGTGGATCAAATAGATTCATGATTCGCTTTTATATGTTACAAGATTCCATGGTTGGTTTTTGAATGTGCCAAATCCCCAAAACGAGGTCTCGAAGGAGGAAGTTATTCAAGTGACACTTATCGACTACTTGGTGCCTCGCCCTCCCTTAGTTAATACATCCATAATATTAATTATCGACTACAAACACCACTACGGCAAGGACTTTAATCATGTAGAGGTGTGGCACATTATTTCGACCTATGTTCAAGTTTTAAATTTTTAAGTTTTATATTATGTAATTTTTTAAGTAATGTGTTTTATTTTGATGTAAGGTATTAAGCTTTAAGTTTTAATCATGTATTAAGTTTTAAGTTTGTGTTTAATTTTATTTAGTGTTAAATTTAAGTTTTAAGATATTTAATAAACTAGTATTTAGTTATAGTTGTCTTGAAGGATAATAGGCTTTCAGTTTAAGTTGTCTTTTTTAACAAACTACAAAAAACTTACAAATGCATTAGTGTTTCGATACATTCTATGCATACTACGCTCATAACTTAAAAAGAGTAGGCCAACATAATCTAAAACGACCGTCCCATCTTTCAACCATGACGACCCACATGTCAATCATCTCTACTTGCCACGCCATCCTTAACATCACCATTATATATGAATTTCAATTCAATATGGTTTAGTGATTACGTGAAAAAAATATATTTTATTATATATACATTTCTATTTGTTGTAGAGAGAACATAAATCATAATTAATATTATGGATGTATTAACTTTTCTAGATGTACTGATTTTCTTTTTCTTTTTTAACATGATATAAATAATAATGATTTTCGGTAATTGGTATAGAATTAACCAAAAGCATTAATGATTGTTACATAGATGCCTAAAAGGATTGTCGCAAAGAAAGGAAAAAATATCAATAATCATTAAAACTTAGTATTTGGTGATTTAAAATTGCATTTATTGTTCACAGTTCTACTTTAATAAACATTATAAAAGTATATCAAAATATAATATAATATTGTATATCAATATATAATATAATAATGAAAACAGATAGAAGGAAAAAGTAGCCGGAACGTGTACCATAAGCAGTGACCGATTTGTGGTCGAACGGCAAGACTCGGGGAATTATATCGTCGTTTAGGTTTATCGGTTTAGATTTGGCCTCTTTTAGCATCTTCACCAACTCTTTCATGTCTCCAAACAAGAACTTATATGAGCTTCCCTTGAGGCCTTGCTTTCTTAAGAACTTCTCCATCCTCTTTGGTTTGAACCACACCCAATCCAAAAATCTCAATACACACCACATGACTAGTATCATCACTAGTATTCCCAGACCGGACCATACTCTACTGACTTCCATCTTGGGTGATAACTGTGTGAATTAACCTTGCAATAAGAAGGGGGGTATTTTGATATTTATTGATGGATGAAGTTTGTTTTAACTCCCCTAGACTATTGCATGAGTAACTTATTAAGTCCCTTATAGTATTTAATGAATGCCCATATACTTTATCATATTATAAGACTATAGCATTTGTAAACATGATCATATTATATAAGATTGTGCCATTTATAAACATGATCATTTTATATAAAATTATGACATTTATAAACATGGTATTATATATAAGATTGTGGCATTTATAAACATGATTATATATCATATAAGATTATGGCATTTTTAAACATGGTATTAATGTTGTAAGACAATAATACTTCAAATAGGTGACTGGGAGCTATCCAAAAGGAAGGGAAATATTGATGCAGCTTTTTTTTAACTGCGGATTTTTTTTGTTTTTTGTTAGGTCACCGTACTTTTTAAATTGAAGAGCTTTGTTGCTCTACTTCAGTCAAACTATTTTATTTTTAGCCGGGCTCACGCTAGCTTCAGAGTTTGGCTTGGACGTTCACCTAGGACACATACCGCCGACTGTCACTTGACAGACGTTGTGCTACCACAAGAGCTGAACACTCTATGGCATAACATGCGGTGAGGATTGAACTTGAGTCTTCATTGAAGAACTCACGCCTCTCAACCACTAGACCACAAGTAATGGAGGATGTTGATGCACCTTGTTTAAACTTATAATGGACGATTTGCTTAACACCATGTAAATTAATTAAATTACTTTTTACTACGTGTTAACGGATCTTGCTACATTAATGTGAGATCATGAACTTATTCGACCTCCCGTATATACACGATGTTGATCTCAAAGATTAGGGTTTAGTTAATGGTGATCATAGGCCTCAGGATCAGACTCAGATGTTGATCTCAAAGTTTAGGGTCCACTTAAGGGTGAAAGTAAGCCAAAGGTTTTTTTGGATCATTAGTGCAAGTGATTAGCTGCTCCTCTCTGCCTGTTTTGTTTGACACATATGTTGAGTCATGGTATGTTCGGCCACATAATACCCTGAAGGGGTAGTATATTTTTTTACAAACACACAAACTTTTATTGTTGTATGAGGGCATTTAAGATTAGCTCTTATTGTGTTTGTGGTTCAAGAGCTCTTTGATATTTTACTCCAAACGTTTATATATATATAGGATACAGTTCAAGAGAGAACTACTATCAGTTGCGAGAATCATAAGAACTCCTCAAATTCAATAGAATTTTAACATAGCACCTATAATCAATTTAAGTTAAAAGGGTAATTTAGTTTTTTTCTCTTAATGTCACATCCCTCTCTTTTATCTATAATACACATCCATCATCATTAATATGTTGACATAACAATATATCTCTTTATTTTCATCTTTTTTATACTTTTTATATTTAAAATTAGGAAAAAATATCTTAACTTTTAAATTTAAACACAAAAAATATTACGTAATTAAAAATACAAAAATATCGAAAATGATATCTGTTTCTTTTTGCTCTATTTTCCATATATAATGTTCTTTATAAAATTCAAGTCTTATATGTTTATTAGAAAATACAAAATTATCGAAAATTATATCTATTTTTTTTGCTCTATATTCCCTAGTTTCGGACATACTGTTTTTTTATAAAATACAAGCTATATTTGTCTTATATGTTTTGAGAAAAGTTTACAACCGACGACGTAAAAAAGTTTGTCTTATTGTCTTATAATGTTTTGAGTAAATTGTCATTTTAGTCCCTGAGGTTTGTCCTAAATTGCCATTTTAGTCCAAATAGTTTTTTTTCTTCCTTTGAGTCCATGAGTTTTCCATTTTCTTGTCATTTTGATCATATTTCCTAACTTTGTTAAAAACCTCAGTTTTAACCATGGTATTCTTGGTATTTTTGTAATAATTATAATACTAATAATAATATTTATAATATAAAACACAAAAAGATGGGTGGCACTGATGGTTGTGATGGGGCGGAGGTCGGTGACGATGATGGAGGTGCCCCTAGGTTAACTAGCGTTGTGGTGGACATTTTGGTGGCGGAGGTCAGTGACGGTGACGGTGGTTGGCGGAGGTGAGTGCCGGGGGTGGGTAATGACTGTGGATCGGTGGAGGTGGCACTGGCACCGGTGGTTGTGGAGAGAAAGAAAGTAGAGGGATGAAGAATGAGAGAGAAGGGGGGGGGTGGGGGTTGTTAATCAGATTTTTATAGAAACAAAAAATAAAGTTAGTTTTTTGTGTTTTATATTATAAATATTATTATTAGTATTATATTATTCTGAAAATGCCAAGAATACCTCTGGTTGAGTTAGGCAATATGATCAAATGGCAAGAAAATGGAAAACTCAGGGACCCAGAGGAGAAAAAAACTATTTGGACTAAAATGGCAATTTGGGACAAAACTCATGGACTAAAATGACAATTTACTCAATGTTTTTTAATAAAATGCAAGCTATATTTTCCATAATCGGGATGTAAAAAAAGTTTACAACCGCGACTTAAAAAAACTTTACAACCGGGGACGTAAAAAATGTTTAATTTTTTTAACACGTGCGTAAAAAATGTACAACCGGGGTGTAAAGGTTTACATTCGTAAAAAGTTCACACGCGACATCGTGCGTAAAATTTTTTTGATGGTTTTGACGTACGTAAAAACTGTGTATTCAAAGTTAAAATAAGCCCGAAAAAACTCCACATAAAAACTTTTTATATTCAACCGCATGCGTAAATTTGTTGCAAACCTTTACGCACCCCGTAAAAACTATACGTTAAAACTTTTTTATACCTAACCGCATGCGTAAATTTGTTTGCAAACTTTTACGCACCCCGTAAAAACTTTGTAAAACTCTACATAAAAGCTTTACGCTACCCGTAAAAACTCCATGTAAAAAGTTTTTTATTCTCAATTTTTTAACGGCCCCCGTAAAAATTTTAAAAACCCCTAGACAAACAATCGACCTTTTTTATGCGAATATTTTTTTTGTAAACTTTTTTTACGCCCCATGTAAAAACTGCAATGTTTTCACACACGACCCAGGCGGTAATTTACTGCTTGTAAAATTAAAAAACAGTAACACCTAACAAATAACCATGTACGTAAAATATTACGATGTGTCTTTTTTTTCACACAGGTTTTTTTTTTTGTAGTAACACCCAATGTAAAAAGTTTACAACTGAGGCGTAAAATAAGTTTACAACAGGCGTAAAAAAAGTTTAAAATGTTCTAATAGGGGCGTAAAAAACATACAACCGAGACGGAAATAAAAATTTACAACCGGGGTGTAAAAATAATTTACAGCCGGGGCTAGGGTAAAAATAAAAAATTTACGTGTCGGCGGCATAAAAACAATTATAAAAAATGTTTTGTAAATTCACGTTTGTGAATTTGTAGTCTTTACATACGTTTTAAAAAATGTTTTTAAATTCGTTACCAAATGTAAAAAATTTGCACACGGTGTCGAAATAAAAAAAAATTTACATGTGGCAAAAAATGTTTTTACACCTCTGAATGCCCGCTCGAGCTCCTCTAAACGTCACTTTTGTGGAATGTAAACGCTATATTTTGGAGTAAATGATATCTAATTTGTTTGTAGAATAATAATTTGGGATTTACATATTTTATGTGGTGTCCGTGTAGATCTCAGACGATGGATGTGTAAACTATCATTACTAACGACAACTTCGCTTTATTTGTTTTAGTTTATTTTTTTATTTTCTTCTTATTTATTTGCAATGTAAACATTTACCTCAATTTTTAATTTTTTTTATTAAAGAACAATCTTATTAATTAAAGCATAATCATTAATGAGACCAATCATTAATGGTCATAGTAAAAAGACCAATCATTAATAGCCCTTATTTCACTAAAAACAAAAATCTTATTAATTAAAGCACAATCATTATTCTGCTTTATATTCTTTTAATCTCATCCATCAAAACACATTTGATCAATGGTTAATATTGGTTCCTACGGTTCTTAAAACTGAAGGTGGTTCTCATTTTACCCAATCATTACTATATATATATATATATAGGGGAATGATAAAACCTTAGTGAGTTATGGAAACCTCATCTTTACTATACATTCATATAATCTATGGTGTAGATTAAATCAAGTACAAAAAATTACCTTTTTAGAAAAGTGTAAAGTTTGCAAAAAAGACACAGAGGATAGTGCAAAACCTAGAGGATTAAAAGGTAGATAAACAATCAAGATAGAAGTTACAATGTATTGTAAAATGTTATAACACACCATGTTGTGTTAAACCGCGGTATTATATATCAGTTTCACAAACTATATGTGTTCTAAACTTTAAAGTTATGAATAATGTTTTTTTCTATAATGCATTGTTTGTGTAATTTCTTATTATGAAAGGTTATAAAAAGATAATTTAAGATTGTTTGTGTAATTTTTTTTACAATATGAAAGGTTATAAAAAAATAATTTAGGATTTATGACCTTACCTGGACATACCTATGATAAATGGACATTATTAGATAACCTATAAGTCTTGCACCATCTTTATAGTAAAATATGAATAATATCTTTTAGTTTGATGACAATCAATCACTAAAATGTGTTGTGAAAGAAAACGCAATTTGTTGTGGAATCCATGTGGGTGTTGATGTAGTTTAAAACTTTGATAGCAATAGGTTGTAAACTGGATGACATCATTTATATCCATTTCTTGAATAATTTTCATATTGATTTATATGTACGAATTTGGTATGTGGCAGGCTTTAACAATATATTATTTTGAGAATAAATGTCATTTTGGTCTTTCAGGTTTGGACAATTTTGTCACTTTAGTCCAAATCTCAAACCTTTTGCATCTGGGTCCTGTGGCTTTAGTTTTATTGTCATTTTGGTCCAAAAGTGATATTTGTCTTCTCAAATCCTGCTATTTTGTCCTATTTCTCAAGGGCAAAATGGTCATTTTAAGCATTAATATATATTATATATATAAATAAACCTCAAACTCTGTTTAAAATAACTATTTTCCTTGAGGAAAAGGACAAAATAGCAAGATTTTAGAAGAAAAATATCACTTTTGGACCAAAATGGCAAAACTGAAACCACAGGCACCCGGATACAAAAGGTTTGATATTTGAATTAAAGTGACAAAACTGCCAAACCTCAGGGACCACAATAGCAGTTTACTCTTATTTTGAAGACAACTTACGAAGGGTTGTGAATGATCAAGTGTCAAAATACATCCAAAAACAACCCAAAGAAAACATTACCTGTCTATACGCTGCTCTTTGGCCTAAGAGCAACATATAGGTCCTAGGAACATACAAAGATTGACGGGTGCCAGTCATAAATCGTTGAACCGTGCTGCTCCTAGGCCTAAAAGCAACGTATACGGTGTGAAAATAGAGTAAAGGGATGTGAAATAGACCAAGGCATAAACAATGTTAGGGCAACTTTTATTGACAAAAGTGAATATAAAGACAAAAGAAACAATAAAGAATACAAAAGGGTTTAATAGTATTTTTCTAAGAAGTGGAGGAAGAAGGTGTAAGAGTAATCATATTCCTTTCATCATATTTTTACCCTATATTACATAAAAAACACTATATTTTTCTCTCTTATTTAATTAAATAATATTTTCTTATACCTTTATCATTACCTTTTCTCTCTCCTTGACTCACAACCACTTTCAAAATATATTAAAAAATTATAGAGGGTGAACATTGTTCCTTCTTCAAATATACAGATGAACAGTAACATTTTCTCTTTCTTCCACTCACAACCACTTTTTATACTTTTCATAATATAAAAACTTGGAATGTGAATGCTCTAACAATTGAGGTAAGCAAGTACTTTTACCAACACCCTTTATTTAGATAAAATCGAAAAATGCCTTAAAATTTTCATTTTAAAAGGTTGAGCCCATCCTACACGTTTCTTTCGCAAAGCCTTCTCAAAAAGATTAATCACAAAGGGTCGGTTGCAAACGAGCATAACTCTGCTTGAGCCTGAGCTTGGCTAGACTCGAGCTTGTTTAACTTATGAAAGCTTGAGCTTAAGCTTAGCTCGGTTTGAGTTTTGTTTCTAAAGCTCAAACGTGGCTCGTTTATTATTTATTAATAAATTAATTAATTATATAATTATTGTGTTATATAAATTTATATGTAAGTTAGTTAATTTTTTCATAGTACTATAAATTGTCATATATAAGGTTTATTAACAATTATGTGAATAATGAGTTTGTTTTGGCTTGCGTGCCTGCTCGAACTCAATAAGTGAAACTTGCACTCGGACTTGTATATTAAACAAGCTCATTTTTAGGCTCAAGCTCAAGCTTGTTTAGGCTAGCTCAGTTTAAGCAGAGCTCGAGTAGCTCGCGGGTAGCTCGGCTCATTTACAACCTAATTAAACATTTCACATTCAAATGATATTTACATGATATGAAAAAAGGTTTATAGTTTATGAACAAAAGACGATAAATGTTGGTTTTTTTTTGTTTTTTTTTCAAATATAACTAAATCATTACTATTAAGTATTAACTAGTAGAATTATGGGTTATGTGTCTAGGTAATGCAATCTTATATATATGATTATGGGTTTTGGATCTGACCCAAGGGACTCACCCCATCTGAATTAATTTGGTGAAATTTATATAACTTTAACAATTTTAAATAATACTTATTTTCTTTTCTGAATTTCAATTTCCCAGATTGTACACATTGCTTATACTGTATTTGTCTCCCAGATTGTACACATTGCTTATGTTGCATTTGTCTTTAAAAAGGGATATTTCATATTCCTTTTGGAATCATGTATTGTATTATCCATATTTCAACATCGAATGAGCATGAATACTAAACCAAATTTTGTTTCTTATTGAATTTTTTTAGCTTTACTTTTTTTTATTATCTTATTATATTTAAACATAATTAGAATTTATATTTCAACTTTTAAGATACAGCGTATTATAGAATTTAAGATATGGGGTCCTGGTGTGTCTATTTATATCCACATCGCATTAAAAATAAAATAAAATTGGAACTGAGTTGCGAATAGCAATGTACAGTTAATCGAAATACAAACATACATATTATTTTTATCCACATCACAATAAAAATAAAATAAAATTGGAACTGAGTTGTGAATAGCAATGTACAGTTAATCGAAGTACACACCTACATGCTATTAAAGCTACCCACATTTAGTGTTTTATGATAAACCAATGGCGTTTACCTTTTCATTATTCTAATAACAGTGTAATGTTTTATAACATACCGAATTTTGCCTTATGACGTAATTGTTTTTATCCTCGTCTCAATAAAAGTTTTGTTTAAAATCTGATGGGACAAATATTATTGAATTTTTGGTTTTTTTATTATGACGAATCAAACCAATAACGTCGAAACAACTTTGATAGTAATATAGAGTATATTTATATATAGTACTATATAGCGACTGTTGATATCTTATCCATAGTGATGGCTTGCCCATGGTTTGTTGTACCATTGGCGGTTGTCTCCCACGCCAGATGGTTAGGCTTTGCCTTAAATTCGTTGTAAACTTCCATTGCATTATCATGCCCTACCCCCTATATTCTCCATAACCCCAGTTTCATGTTCCATTGCACTGTCATTCACAGCAAACTTGTAACACCCTCAAAATATTAGTTCGATTATCATGTTATTTTGATGTTTAAAATAAAACTTTATAACTAGAAATATTTAACGTAGTTAATAAAGTATGGATAATAGTAACAATAAGTGGGTTATTGCCTACTTAACTAAGTAACTAAACTTAAGGGGCTAAAGTGGACCAAATGGAAAGTAGTTTGATTAAAACAAAAAAAAGAAAATCTCAAACACATATGTGTGTGTCGACCCAGAGGAAAGAAAAGAAGGGGGAACCCTTCTTCAACCTAGCAACACAAAATCATCAAATCCGGGTCCAAAATCAAAGAAGTTTTGATGCATGATTGAAGATTTTGATCACACAATACCCCCTAACCCTAAGGTAAGTTGTAATTTCACTTTTGGTGAAATCTCTAATTTAGAGAAATCCATAAGATAGAAAGGTCTAGTGGGTAAATCACCATAAGAATATGTACGGCTGATTGTAGAAGTGTTTATGATGTTTATATTTGTTGATTATGTGAATAATTTGAATTATAACATATTAGGATGATTAACTATGTATGTGAAGAAATGGGTTTATGTCATAAGTGAAACCTATAAAAATGATGGTCATGCTAGGTGCTAACTTGTTATAAACTAAAATTTATATGTTATTTTGATTGTAATGAAAGTGAACACTTATTGAGATGAGATAATGTGGTAAAATGGGTTGTCAAGTATAGCTAATAAAATAGCTTGAATGCGATGCCCACCAAGTGTTCGATAAAATGCCTAAGTGAGTTTTATCAAATTGTTAATGCATAAAAGTGAACACTTATTGAGATGAGATAATGTGGTAAAATGGGTTGTCAAGTATAGCTAATAGAATAGCTGAATGCGATGCCACCAAGTGTTCGATAAAATGCCTAAGTGAGTTTTATCAAATTGTTAATGCATAAAAGTGAACACTTATTGAGATGAGATAATGTGTAAATGGGTTGTCAAGTATAGCTAATAGAATAGCTTGATGCGATGCCCACCAAGTGTTCGATAAAATGTCTAAGTGAGTTTTATCAAATTGTTAATGCATTTATGTATGTCAATAGGCAGTTTGACTTTTAAAAGTACAACTGACCAAAATAAAATGAAAGAATAAATGAGGTATAAAAGTCCATGAGGAGTGATGGTCATGATATTAGATGACTAATCTAATCATCTTGTGGATGTTATGTGATAGTTTGACTCTTGACAAGCTAGGTGGAACTTGGAAAAGGAATGTGTCAAAAGGATCAAGGACGCGAGAAAGCTCGAACGGACGCAAGGTAAGTAAATCTTACACCGCCCAGGATTGAATCACTACTTAAATGATATGAAGTAATTGATTAAGGGTAAGGTTAACAAAGAATTGGATACGATAAGAAGGATAATATTGATACGATAAGACCCCATGGTATAAACCATGAAACGGGTCAAAATGGATAAAGTTATGACGACACTATATTTTGGTAGTAAACGATAATATCAAAAGATAATAACCTATGGTGTAAGCCGTAACGGGTCAAAACGAGTAAAATGACAAGTAACCACATATTGGTTATTAACATAATGAATTTTAGAAAAAAGACCCTATGGTGTGAGCCATAACGGGTCAAACAATCAAAATGGTGAGTAATCGCGTATTGGTGGTTAAACAAGGAATTTTCAAAATACGGCCTTCTAGCATGAACCAAAATTGGTCGAAAGAGTAAAATGATTTGTGGAGGTAACCAAAGAATTTTCAAAATAAAAACACTTGTTGACGCGAACTGAATAGGTCAAACAACTAAAACGGTGATTTTTGGTAATAAGCACTTGCTGACGCGAACAAAAAATGGTCAAAAGGACAAACAGGCCATACGGGTCAAATGGTGATCGCCATTTGAACCCGGTATTTAATGCTTTGTTTTGTTCAAGTTTTGTGCTTATAGGTAAGCATTATGCATGGGTATGCATTGCCATAAATTGGAAAGAAATAAAAATCGCAAGGTATGGATAACGAGTCAATGGTTTTGACCCGCGCCAGGTATGTATAAAAGTTTATACTTTCAGTAGGAGCTTATGGCCCGACGAAAGACGGTTGGGCCAGATGTGGCAAATAAATTAACTCCAGTGAGGTATATCTATCATTTGGTTAAAACGTCATTTAGAGCCGAGAACACGAATATGATGCGAAATTACGACCTACTGGATTTTAAATCAGTAAACTGTTGGAAACCCTTATGTCCTCAGGGACATAATAAATCTAGATGAGAGAATAAGCTGAGTGTGCCCGCTAGTTTTCATTTAAACTTATTAAAGTTTTGCGATTTGAAAACAGCTAGAATGTCCTCAAACAATGAGTTTGGGTAACAGGCCGAATCAAAAGAATGGTTTGGGAACTAACGAGTTCAGACCCAAACAGGTTTTGCACAATTTAGTAAAGCACACATGTCAGTGCACAATTTAACAAAGTGCAAAAGTCTGTGCACAGTGCACAGGTTAGTACACAGTTTAGTAAAGTGTACATGTTAGTGCCAAACACACAATTTAGCAAAGTGCACAGGTTAGTGCACAATTTAGTAAAGTGCATAGGTTAGTGCACAGTTTAGTAAAGTGCGCAGGTTAGTGCACAGTGCACAATTTAGCAATAGGTTATTGCACAGTTTAGTAAAGTACACAAGTTAGTGCACAATTTAGCAATAGGTTATTGCACAGTTTAGTAAAGTACACAAGTTAGTGCACAATGTACAATTTAGTAAAGTGCACAGGTTAGTGCACACTGCACAATTTAGCAAAGTGCATACGTTAGTGCAAAATTTAGTAAAATGCACAGTTTAGTAAAGTGCACGTGTTACTCCACAAATGCACAATTTAGCAAAGTGCATAGGTTAGTGCACAGTTTATTAAATTGCACAGGTTAGTGCACAATGCACAATTGAGCAAAGCGCGCAGGTTGGTGCACAGTGCCTAGTTTTCTAAAGTGCACACTCCAGCAAAGTGCAAAGTGCACATTTTAGTAAAGTGTGTACTTTAACAAAGTGCACATGGGTAAAGGGCACACTTCGGCAAAGTGCACTTATTAAATGTCGCGACATGCATGTCTAAAGGCGTTTCGGCTGCGATACGCGATAGAACCCAACTGTTCAAACATTTCATTTTGTCATTTTCGATCCGTTAACATAAATGAAATATAAACACTAATTGTTTTTGGTGTTTATGACAGGCTTATACAAGGGCTGGTACCGGAAGAATGATCAAGCACATGAAGAACCGAACACTCTTAAATCGTCACCTTCATGGGAACATCTTCTCGAAAAGATAAAATATGGTCACGCGTGACAAACTTTTATGTATAAAACCTTATTGTCTTTGCTTTTAATTTAATTGTGTAATAACCCTTTTAGTCGGCTTGTTTGGGTTAACAGTTAACCCAGTTGTGTAAGCTCTAAGCTTTCAAATTAAAGACAAAAAGAAAATCTGGGACCAATTTATCCGCATTTAATTAAGATTATAAAGCCAAATGGGGTTAGAGTGTTACAATTGGTATTCAGAGCTGAAGGTTTAAGGGATTAAAGTGTTCGGTTCAAGACTTGGTCGCGTGTCCGGTAAGCTATTATGAATAATAACGGTCTAGCATGGTTAAAAGTTGTTGTAAGCAACACAAAGGGCTATGTGTGAACGCACGTTACCCCAAAAGAATTGGTAAAAGACCGATATGGTTAGCAAACTACTTGTGTTAACAAGTATTATAGAATGTCTTGTATTATGGTACGATTCTTATTAATTTTAACGTTACTAATCTTTGTGAACGTTTTAGCGGTAAGATGTTTGCATCAGAAGATGGCTAGAATCTAATGATCTACTGACGTAACGGTGGAATGGTCGGAAGTATGACGAACTAGGGCATGCTTACCAAGAACCTAAATTGAGTGACGATACATAATAAAGGTTGAATGAAAATGAAAGCCATAAGTGTGGGTATCATCCAGGTGCACACTTTAAATTATTGCATGAACGATATTATGCAACATTCAAGTAATGAATGACAGTTGCATACTGGATTAAGGCTTGGGAAAAAAAATGGATGGGATACCCATCCAGGGTGATGTTCCCAAAAGAAATTGGGCGGGTGATAAGTATCAATCACATCGTGAATAATAAAAGTACAAAAGAATTCAGATTTACAAACTTGGATGAAGGTGACCATCCAAGTAGATATTCTCAATAAGATTCTATTAAGGAAAAGCAACGATCACATTGATGAATGTGATTGCATAAAATTTTAACAAAATCAAAACATTCTACATGTTTTGGGACGAAAATGGGTAAAGCTAATAATTTTTAAATAACAATAAAAAGAGGTATTACCAAATAAAATCGGAGACACAAACTGAGTATTTACTTACATGGGAGGTAATGTGTTAGTTATAATAACGTCACGCGTACCATGTGTTGATTGCTTACCCTGGCCAAGTAAGTAGTAAACACAGGATACCATGGACTTCTTATAATTAACACATATACGTCTAATGTAGTAAGGATGGAGTTAATGGGAAGAGTTAAAGGATCCTTGGGGTCAAGAAACCTTACGAGCACACTCGTATAAATGGTTCTTGCGGGAACCATAAAAACGAAGTATTTCATGCGTAGAAATAAGTGACCCAAGGAAATCCTTGGATTAAGTCATTATGGACTAAAGAGCCATGGTTGACAAAAAGGGCAAGTAAAACCGACGCGTAAGGGACCCACGGGGTCATAGAATCGAAGGTATTACCCGAACGGAATTTGATCATAGTCATGGACTACGGTTGGTGTAGAAAAAGGGGGAAACGAGACGATTAATAGACCCGGGAAATAAAATCGACGTATAAATGACCCACGGGGTCATAGAAGCGGAGGTATTGCCAATACAGATCAAACCAAACATGGTCATGGGCATTAGTTGGAATAAAAAGAAATTTGCCTTTCATGGTCTAAAGGACCATGATTGGTGAGCAAAAGAAAATAATGATTATTTGGGTCATTCACAGTCTAAAGGGTTTTGTTTTACAAAAAAAATGAATGAGAAACGAATGATCTAGAGGTCCAGAAGACCCTAATAGACTTCAAACATGAAAATAAATAATTTTCAAAACATAAAATGGATGTGTCACCCCAAACACATTTAAAGGATGACACGGGTAAAGGTCGATCCGCGAGACCACCACGTTGGGTCAAAAAAGGTCACAAATAAAAAGGGAAGAACCTTAAAGGTCATATCTTGAAGGATAAAAGCCTAAATAAATAGCCTACGTGACAAGGTAAAAGGCATATCCGCCAAATGGGGTTAACATGTGGGAATTGAGTACAATTCCCGCGCGAAATGAAATAGGTAAACAGAAAACGTTTGGTTGTCAAATTCTTAATGTAAGGAATTGACACAAGTTAAAAAAAAGTGTTTAACTAATACTTGGTTTTAGTTGAAACCGAAATTTTACGAATGTAAAGGATAAGTGAGGAATTGGAAAATGGTTTTATAAAAGGAAAAGTTCTCGCACTAATAGGTGCAAGATGATGTTTGGAAAGAAAATTTAAAAAATTGAAAAAAATAAATAAAAAATGAACATAACGTAATACGATCGTGGTCAAGATTATAAGTTGAGATATGATTATATAGTAGCATAGGCTACGGGATCGGGGGCTATTTAACGTTTGTAAGGCTTTGGAGAGACAATGTGGTATACCCGAATGAATGGGGGTATATAGTAACTGGCGACTGATGAGTTTAACCGGCAAGACCAGTTAAGGTCAAATAATGTTTATAATCTAGCCATTGCGCTTGTCCTAATATGATTAGCATTGAATAAATATGTTAACATATCCATATGAAAGAGTGGCCGGAGTGTGACTAGCTATGGCTGATGATAAAGAAAAGGAATACAAGATGGAAGTGATGGCTTATGAGGCCTTACACGTGAAAGATGCATGCGGAAAATCCTATTGCAATCCTTGAACCAAAGGCTAAAAGCCTTAAGAACAAAGATGCTGATCAAGTTGAAGTAAAATGCGAACAATGAAAAGGGTCGGACGCAGCATAGGAGTCCGAGGAAGAGAGGGACGGATACTACCCCTACCTCTTTGGTACGTACACTAGGTTTCGGGGACGAAACGTCTTTTAAGGGGGATATATTTGTAACACCCCCAAAATATTAATTCGATTATCATGTTATTTTGATGTTTAAAATAAAATTTTATAACTAGAAATATTTAATGTAGTTAATAAAGTATGGATAATAGTAACAATAAGTGGGTTATTGCCTACTTAACTAAGTAACTAAACTTAAGGGGCTAAAGTGAACCAAATGGAAAGTAGTTTGATTAAAACAAAAAAAGAAGAAAATCTCAAACACATATGTGTGTGTCGACCCAGAGGAAAGAAAAGAAGGGGGAAACCCTTCTTCAACCTAGCAACACAAAATCATCAAATCCGGGTCCAAATCAAAGAAGTTTTGATGCATGATTGAATATTTTGATCACACAATACCCCCTAACCCTAAGGTACGTTGTAATTTCACTTTTGGTGAAATCTCTAATTTAGAGAAATCATAAGATAGAAAGGTCTAGTGGGTAAATCACCAAAAGAATATGTATGGCTGATTGTAGAAGTGTTTATGATGTTTATATTTGTTGATTATGTGAATAATTTGAATTATAACATATAAGGATGATTAACCATGTACGTGAAGAAATGGGTTTATGTCATAAGTGTTGAACCTATAAAAAATGATGGTCATGCTAGGTGCTAACTTGTGATAAACTAAAATTTATATGTTGTTTTGATTGTAATGAAACTGAACACTTATTGAGATGAGATAATGTGGTAAAATGGGTTGTCAAGTATAGCGAATAAAATAGCTTGAATGCGATGCCCACCAAGTGTTCGATAAAATGCCTAAGTGAGTTTTATCAAATTGTTAATTCATAAAAGTGAACACTTATTGAGATGACATAATGTGGTAAAATGGGTTGTCAAGTATAGCTAATAGAATAGCTTGAATGCGATGCCCACCAAGTGTTCGATAAAATGTCTAAGTGAGTTTTATCAAATTGTTAATGCATTTATGTATGTCAATAGGCACTTTGACTTTTAAAAGTCCAACTGACCAAAATAAAATGAAAGAATAAATGAGGTATAAAAGTCCATGAGGAGTGATGGTCATGATATTGGATGACTAATCTAATCATCTTCTGGATGTTATGTGATAGTTTGACTCTTGACAAGCTACGTGGGAACTTGGAAAGGAATGTGTCAAAAGGATCAAGGACGCGAGAAAGCTCGAACGGACGCAAGGTAAGTAAATCTTACACCGCCCAGAATAGAATCACTACTTAAATGATATGAAGTAATTGATTAAGCGTAAGGTTAACAAAGAATTGGATACAACAAGAAGGATAATATTGATACGATAAGACCCCATGGTATAAACCATGAAACGGGTCAAAATGGATAAAGTTATGACGACACTATATTTTGGTAGTTAACGATAATGTCAAAAGATAATAACCTATGGTGTAAGCCGTAACGGGTCAAAACGAGTAAAATGACAAGTAACAACATATTGGTTATTAACATAATGAATTTTAGAAAAAAGACCCTATGGTGTGAGCCATAACGAGTCAAACAATCAAAATGGTGAGTAATCGCGTATTAGTGGTTAAACAAGGAATTTTCAAAATACGACCTTCTAGCATGAACCAAAATTGGTCGAAAGAGTAAAATGATTTGTGGAGGTAACCAAAGAATTTTCAAAATAAAAACACTTGTTGACGCGAAATGAACGGGTCAAACAAGTAAAACGGTGAATTTTGGTAATAAGCACTTGCTGACGCGAACCAAAAATGGTCAAAAGGACAAACAGGCCATACGGGTCAAATGGTGATCGCCATTTGAACTCGGTATTTAATGCTTTGTTTTGTTAAGTTTTGTGCTTATAGGTAAGCATTATGCATGGGTATGCATTGCCATAAATGGAAAGAAATAAAAATCGCAAGGTATGGATAACGAGTCAATGGTTTTGACCCACGCCAGGTATGTATAAAAGTTTATACTTTCAGTAGGAGCTTATGGCCCGACGAAAGACGGTTGGGCCAGATGTGGCAAATAAATTAACTCCAGTGAGGTATATCTATCATTTGGTTAAAATGTCATTTAGAGCCAAGAACATGAATATGATGCGAAATTACGACCAAATGGATTTTAAATCAGTAAACTGTTGGAAACCCTTTATGTCCTCAGGGACATAATAAATCTAGATGAGAGAATAAGCTGAATGTGTCCGGTAGTTTTCATTTAAACCTATTAAAGTTTTCCGATTTGAAAATAGGCTAAAATGTCCTCAAACAATGAGTTTGGGTAACAGGCCGAATCAAAAGAATGGTTTAGGAACTAACGAGTTCAGACCCAAACAGGTTTTGCACAATTTAGTAAAGCACACATGTCAGTGCATAATTTAACAAAGTGCAAAAGCCTGTGCACAGTGCACAGGTTAGTACACAGTTTAGTAAAGTGTACATGTTAGTGCCAAATACACAATTTAGCAAAGTGCACATGTTAGTGCACAATTTAGTAAAGTGCATAGGTTAGTGCACAGGTTAGTGCACAGTGCACAATTTAGCAATAGGTTATTGTACAGTTTAGTAAAGTGCACAGGTTAGTGCACATGTACAATTTAGTAAAGTGCACAGGTTAGTGCACACTACACAATTTAGCAAAGTGCACACGTTAGTGCACAATTTAGTAAAGTGCACAGTTTAGTAAAGTGCACGTGTTACTCCACAAATGCACAATTTAGCAAAGTGCATAGGTTAGTGCACAGTTTATTAAATTGCACAGGTTAGTGCACAATGCACAATTTAGCAAAGCGCGCAGGTTGGTGCACAGTTTAGTAATGAGCACATGTTAGTGCACAATTAGTAAAGCGCACATGTTAGTGCACAGTGCCTTGTTTTCTAAAGTGTACACTCCAGCAAAGTGCAAAGTGCACATTATAGTAAAGTGTGTACTTTAACAAAGTGCACATGGGTAAAGGGCACACTTCGGCAAAGTGCACTTATTAAATGTCGCGACATGTGATGTCTAAAGGCGTTTCGGCTGCGATACGCGATAGAACCCAACTGTTCAAACATTTTATTTTGTCATTTTCGATTCGTTAACATAAATGAAATATAAACACTAATTGTTTTTGGTGTTTATGACAGGCTTATACAAGGGCTGGTACCGGAAGAACGATCAAGCACATGAAGAACCGAACACTCTTAAATCGTCACCTTCTTGGGAACATCTTCTCAAAAAGATAAAATATGGTCACGCGTGACAAACTTTTATGTATAAAACCTTATTGTCTTTGCTTTTAATTTAATTGTGTAATAACCCTTTTAGTCGGCTTGTCTGGGTTAACAGTTAACCCAGTCGTGTAAGCTCTAAGTTTTCCCATTAAAGACAAAAAGAAAATCTGGGACCAATTTATCCGCATTTAATTAAGATTATAAAGCCAAATGGGGTTGGAGTGTTACAAAACTGCCTAAGTCCACTATCCTACTCATTCACATTGTCATGCTGTTGTTTCATATCTAACTTAACAACATCAGTTGCTTGCCTAAGCCCACTAGACTGACCAAGATCACTAGACTGCCCAACCTTATGCACAATATGCCTAAACTCCTCATGCACAATATCTCTAAACTAACCAACTGGATTCAACCTTCATGTTACACTAAGTTTTGAAGAGACTAATGCCTAAGGCCCAGGATCATCAGTTTCTTCAATAGTAAGGCCCTTTGGGGGCTTCCAGGTGACTTAATCAAATTCTTAAATGATGTCTAAACCATGTTGTGTGAACACGTTGATAACCTAATGCTCGTCTACATGCCTAGACAAGTTCAAAACATATTGATCACTAGTTAGGTCTTCAATACGTTATCTAAATCTTTTTTCAGGATTTTGGAAATAATAATATATGTCATCACTAACAGAGTAACCTAACTCATACATCATCTCTGAAATGTCATGAACTAAAAACCTATCTATGTCGATCTTGTCCACAAAAGTTAGCTTACCACCTTCTTATACACAATCTGGACTCTTGGTTAACTTACCACCATGTCACGACCTTATAGTGAATAAATGAGGCATCCCAACTGCAAATTTCATATTTTTACTAGTTAGGATCATGCACCTTAACCTGATCATAAACACATCAAAATTAGGGTAAACTTACCATATAGTTCAAGAACTTCCTCTTCCTCAGTGGATCTCGTATAATCCACATCGATCGTTTGGCTCTTCCATTTTTGGGATCGTATAGCTGAGATACTTGGGGAAGAAGATGATCGACGAGCACGGATAGTGTAAATTGTTTAACCTAAAGGAGGGAAAAGAGTCGATGTTATAAATGAGGCATTTGGGGGTGAAAAGGAGGTGTTATAACCTGGGATTGTTGGTAGATGGATGGACATAAATGCCTTCACGTGATCAGACATAACTTCAATTTTTAACCTTGTTAGTGGTAAAAGATTAAAAGTACAATGAGTTTATAGCTGTAGTTATTGAAGTTGAAGGACATCCTCTGCAGCCCGTTACAAACATAAAGGACGAAAAGTGTAATTTACCCAAGTTGTAGGTGTAATAATTGTATAGGAATTTCATAGGTGAAACAATGGTAGGGCTACCAGCTACTTGAAAGACGAAACCGTAATTGACAGTTTCTCTAAACCTAGGAACACGTCTCAAATCATCCTTGGTTCCATCCTAGCTTTAACCATATATCATAAGTTAGACTCATCTTTTGAAAGAAAATTAAAGTTGAACGAAATCGTGTTCTTTGGTTTCAGCGATCACCTCCATCTCACTCTCTTTTCTTCTTTGTGTGGGCAACTGTTTGTCAGCCGTTGCTATTCAAACATATTTAATAACTAAAGGACTTCGTTGAGTGGCGATACAAGATTTTTTCCGGTGGGTTTTCACTAAAAATATGTAGGTTTTTACTAAAAGTTCTATAAAGGTCCTCACTGAAAATTGAAAACCGAATAAGTTCCTCGTAAACCCAGTAAGTGGCCAAATGATCGAGAAAAGAGGGTGATATGCTAAATGGGCAAATGATAGAAAATTTTGTATTTCCGTCCCCGTCAAGCACCCACTGCTTCCTGGATCTTTGTCTCATATCCATACTTTTATTGTTTTCAATTTCGAATAATACTTTTTCGTATGAGAATTAAGACCAGAAGTTTGAAGTTGTCTCACACCAGGGTCATTAAGAAAGTTGGAAGCCTGATCCAATTGATTAGCAAAAGACTTCACTAAATGTTACTAATAAAGATTTAATAACTGACTTTCATTAAGTGTTTCTAATTTTTTAATGAAACAAAAAGAGAAAAACAAAGGAAGGACTTCCTCAATTGAATGTTACTATTTTACTAAACCTGAATGATGATTGACATCATTAAATGTTACTGTTTACTATATTCTATTCTAGCTAAACAAATTTAACGAGCAATTACATTGTAGCCAGGTCTCGAAAGTATTGATCTATGGTAATTTATGAATTAATATAAAAATGCAATTACATTACACAACTTGGGTAATTTGACTGACTATTGATCAAATCAGTTAATAAAGTCACACAACTAAAAAAAAACCCAACTATTATCCAAATATTTGCGGGTTGACCCGAACAACCCCTATGATTTACGCGAAATACCGAACACTACTTCGCCTCAATTGTCTCAACTAGGGGTGCTAAATGGGTTGCGTTCGCAGGTTGACAGTTCAACCCGACCCGGACCCGAAAATTTTAAATGAACCCGAACTTGAAAATCTTGTCATACCTGTGAACCCGAACACGACCCAAATATTTACGGGTTGACCCGAACACGTCCCATTCAACGTAATTTTTTTATTTTAAATTTTTTCATGCAAATTAATATATAAAAATAAAAAAAACACATAAATGTATATAATACGATTACATTAAAATTATAAAGTCTTATGACAATTACTCTTTTTAAGTTATAATTATTACATGAAATACACACATTATTTAATTCATGACATAAACATATTATAAAAAAATCTAATATAATACAAATGTGTTAAAGAGGTTAACCCACCAACCCTGAATCCTTACCCAAAACTCAACTTAAACCTGAATCCTCCACGTGAAAAAAAACGAAACCCTACAAAGAAAACCGAGGGCGAGAAGGAAAAAAGCAAAAGAGATTAAATAGTGATTATTTATTATATTTGTATCAGTGATTATTTTTAAAATTAAATAGATTTCATATAATTTTTAAATAAAAAATGTAGCGTATTTTTAGGGAAAAAACCCGATCGCACCCCTTTAAACTATGGTTGAACCACTCATTTGCACCCCCAACAAATAATTCATGGACCCGCTACTGCATGTCGAATAACGTCACCCTTTCACACTCCGTGTCACTCCTCCCTTTTTCGCATCACGCCACTTTTCTAACGCGTACGGACGTGTCGTACCGATCCGTTTTCAAGCCCGTCCGTATCCGTATGTAGTCCAAAGGACAAGAGCCAAAAGCTATTCAATGTAAATTATGTATTTATCCCCCCACTTGTGGCTTAGTGGTAAGAGACTTGGGTTTTCCAATAGAGACTCAAGTTCAGGGAACATTTAGCATAATAAATCTGAATATAACAGTGCTACCCTAGGTTATAGCTTAGTAGTTGGGTAATGATGGTGCCAAACCCACCGAGGGAATTCGATCCTGAGCCGCACCCCGGTTTTCATCCGATTGTTACTTCAGCGAGGCAACTCGTATGGAGGTAGTACGGTTTCCGGGGAAACGCCGTAACCAAGTCTGAGCAACCCCAGCGCGCAGTGGCGAAGCTTGAGATTTCCGCCGGGGGGGGGGGGGTCGAAAACGTATATACCCAAAAATTTCTATAAAACAGGGGGGTTGAAAACGTATATACCCAAAAATTTTATACGAAAACTACATATATAACACTACTGAGCGAAATGTTCGGGGGGTGTCGGGCGCCCCCGGCCCCCTCTAAGCTACGTCCCTGCTAGCGCGGGCCCGGTTAAAACAACGTAGTCTGGACAGATTTTGACTAGGGCAACGTTTGTTTAGTCGGTGTGACATTGGGTCACTAAAAAAAGCCACCGATCAAAAAAAAATACTACCCCTCGACACCACAAAACAAAATGTTCCTTTAGTAAGTGAATTTCCCATCGTATCATTCTTTGGATGGTGAAGGTTCAAAGAGCACCACAAAACAAAATGTTCCTTTAGTAAGTGGATTTCCAATCGTATCATTCTTTGGATGGTGAAGGTTCAAAGGCAGCTCTTGTTGATCTATTGTTTTGGTTGTTTTGTGTTGCGTTCAGTATCAATTTCTTTTTTCTTTTTTATTTTTATTTTTAGCTTAAGTCTTTTTTGGCCGGTGACACAACTAGACAATAAATGTCACAATACGCTATAATACGCAATAAAACGACACACAGACAATTTACACAATAATACGATACATATAGACAATAAATGTCACAATATCAAACATCACCGATATGACACATATGGACAATATGCGCCATAATACAACACATACAGACAATATGCATCATAATACGACATGTAATGACAAATTACGATGCGTATTGATACAATATGACACGTAATCATAGAATAGAATACGAAACTACAGGTAACCGTAACCGAACGTCACTGATATGACACGTATAGACTATAAACTTCATACAACGACACGTAATGACATAATACATCAAACTACGACCCGTATACACATCATATAGTTTTGAAAATGTTATTTTGCCCCTATACGCATCATATAGGTCAAAACTGCGTCGTATAATATCGTTATACAACACGTATAGACCTATACGTTACGTATAGCGGTGTCATATTTTGAAAAGAAGGTGGTGTATCATCATTATGCGATACCCCTTATAGGACTCGTATTGGGTCTATACAAGTCGTATAGAGCATTATAAGACAGAGTTTTGACCTATACGAGTCGTATAGGGGTAAAACCAATTTTTATTTAAACTAGGTTATGGCTTTTATTGACGTATACATGTAATATTTTAACCTTTTTTGTCATTATGTATCGTATTATGATGCGTATTGTCTGTACATGTCGTATCGAGGTCGCTCAGTTACATGTGGTATCATATTGTATTACAATTGTATTGAATTCAATTGTATTACTATACTATACTATACTATACTATACTATACTATACTATACTATACTATACTATACTATACTATACGATACGATACGATACGCTACGATACGATACGATACCATACCATACCATATTATTATTTTAGGGTTTAGATTCATGTAAAGTTAGTTTTTCCCACATCTCATCTATCAAGTACAATTTAATCCGCATTAACCACGGGACTCTTTTGTCAATTTATAATTGTTAATGTTTTTTTTTCGATACACAACAAAAATACCATCATGTTTACAACAATTTAATAAAAATAATTATAATATAATATAATATAATATATTATATTATATTATATTATATTATATTATATTATATTATATTATATTATATTATATTATATTTATATTTATATTTATATTTATTTATATCAACAATTATGAACTTGCATTAATAGTGGCAGTGTGGTAGGTGGCTATTGGTTGCTTTGACTTTTTTTTTCTTCTTATTTATAGGTTATCAATATTATTTAGAGTTAAATGCTTGGTTGGTCCCTATGGTTTGCAGACATTGAAGATTTGGTCCTAAGGGTTTAATAATTACAGAGTTGGTCCTAGTGATTGTATTTTTTGCACTTGTGTGGTCCTTATCACTAACTTAGGTTAAGTTTTTCAGTTAAGTCAATGTTAAATGACCAAAATACCCTTAGTTATTAAATAACAAATAATTATATTACTAAAACAATATTTAAATATTTGTGGGTCCCACCAACTTCTTCTTTAACCTCTAATCACCACCATCACTACAAGTCTTCAGCCCAACTCCACTATTACGGATGAAGGAAAGAATTACCAAATCAATCTTATTATTTGATCTATATGTATATTATATTGATTTATTGGTAGAATAGTTATAGGTTTACCGTATCCATTTCCTGTAATCACTTTATATCTTCGTGTATATATGTGAATAGAGAATGCAATGCAAGCTTTTCACCATAACAGTTCTGAATCGCATACCCACCTCCTTAACAAATTCACAACAAAATAAAGAGATCAGTGCCTGCAGATTTCACCGATCAGAACAGAAGGAAAAAAATCAAACAATCAGAACACAATCTTTGTCGTTCGCCACCACAGATTCGATTAGAACGTCGTCGTCTTCAACGGCTGACTGGGTTTGGTGGATCCGGTCGGCTGTATCAAGGAAGAAGGTTGTTGGTTTGGGGTTCCGATGATTGTTGATTTGGGGGTTCCGGTTGGTGTTATAAAGTGATCGGAGATGTGTTTTTCCGATTTGGTGTTGTAGTTTGCAATTGAAAATATAATGAAGATAAAAGATCACCCAAGAAGACAGAGATAGAAAGGAAAAGACATGAAGGTGTGCTGATTAGAGGTTGAAGAAGAAGTGGGTGGCACCCACAAATATTTAAATATTGTTTTAGTTATATAATTATTTGTTATTTAATAACTAAGGGTATTTTGGTCATTCAACATTGACTTAACTGGAAAACTTAACATAAGTTAGTGATAAAGACCACACGAGTGCAAAAATTACAATCACTAGGACCAACTCTGTAATTATTAAACCCTTAGGATCAAGTCTGTAATATCTGCAAACCATAGGGACCAACCAAGCATTTAACTCTATTAATTACAAAACTGTTTAACAAACTCCTTGCAGCTCAGCTGGCTCCATTTCTTCAATGTAAATGTTCAGGCTTTGAATCCCAACAGCTTAAAATCCGGTTGTTTTTTTAACCTCAACATTTTTGTGGTCCTCTCCTTTTTTTTAACGGCTAATTTTCCCCTTAAATACTTACACCTTCCAAGGATTGAACCTTGGTCTCCCCACAAGAGATAATTTCTTTTGACCACTAGGCTATAACCTAAGTGGCGGTCCTCTCCTTTCTGATTAGCTTTTTTTAGATGACCAAATCTATTTAAAAAAAAATTTAACACATTTTTCCTGTGGTGTAGATATTTGTAGGTCCAATTTGCGATCTTGAAAAAATAATAATCTCTTGTTCTTAATGAGGTAACAAGTGCTAAATCCAAGTTACACCATAAACCAAGCCATATGCAAACCAATAAACAAAGATGTACCGAGTAAGTTTCCGTATATTGATTTTCAGCAGAGTTTCTATACAAGATTCAAATGAAAAGCTCACAAAACTCTTTGTTCAAGTCATTACCTTTCTAAGTGACACTGTTTGGTATTAATACCAAACCATTAGCAGGATCAAACGATAAGGCCAGGTTCAAATGGGTTTAAACGACAAGGCTAGGTTCCAAATGACATCTCATGCCGTTTGGACATTCTACTAAGCGACAATACATGTTGTTTGGGATTCCAAGCGGCAACTCAAATCCAAACAACATCACATGTCTTTTGGAAGATCGTATTCCTATTGCATGACCAGGACCAAGTCAAACGACCGGATGATGTCTTTTGACTTTGGTCAGGATGACTTGGATCTTCGAACTCAGGCGGTTGTTCAACATACACCTCTTCTTCAACAACACCGTGTAGAAATGCATACTTCACGTCCATCTGGTAGACCTTAAACTTCTTGTAAGAAGCATAAGCCAGGAATGTTCAAATTGCTTCGAGACGTGCAACAAGTGCGTAGACTACATTGTAATTTATCCCCTCGGTCTGAATAAAGCCTTGAACAACCAATCTATCTTTATTGCGCACTACAATGCCACGATCATCTCTTTTGCACTTAAATACCCAACGACTTACAATTTTCTTGTAGTTTTCAGCTTGTCAACTAGTTCCCACACGCCTAATTTTGGAACTATTGAAGTTCATCCTGCATGGCTTCTACCCATGAGTCTTCCATTAATGCCTCTTTCCAAGATTTCGATTCTTCTTGATAAACATGGCAAGTGAAAGACATCGTTCTGAACACCATATTCTTTTATCTCTGAATACAAGAAAACATTACTGTTATTCTTCAGTTGATTCCTAGTCTACATGCCACTGTTCACATCACCAATAATGTTCTGCTGAGGATAAGTATCATGTATTATAGTCTCTGGATTAGCAGGAACTTGAACGTTCATACCCAGATTGTTGATGTTGAGATCAACAGCTAGAAGCTTCTAGTTTCTTTTAGTAAATCAACAGCTATAAGCTTATAGTTTCTTTTAGTAAAGCAACAGCTAGAAGCTTATAGTTTCTTTTAGGGTATCAACTTCTTTTAACAGGAATGCTCTAGTATAAGAGAATCCCGAGTCCACAATACCCCGTTGGATGTTGTTAGTAGTTGTTTTTGGAGCACGAGTAGAGAGACTCTACATCAACTTGTCGTAGATAGTTTTAAGGTATGCTCTTGTTTAAGTTTATGTTTAGTTATTTATTATTTATTTTTAATAGTTAGTATTAGTAGTAATGTTAGTATCATTTTTAAGTAATAGGGTTATTTTCAACGGCGGGTGTTGGGTAGCCTAGCCTTAGTTAGGCATGGACTGATCAACCGTGCTTAAAAAAAGACAACGTTAACCAATATCTAACCATGATAATGACTAGTTAGTTGTACCATTGCCTAACCTAGGATTATGTAATTGTGTCAGGACTCTGAGTTAGTACCCGGTCGTACAAGCGACTTTTAAACAGGTGAGTTATCATGATAATATATAAAACTATGATTGTATGCTCGTTAGGACTGAACTGGTAATAATATAAAAATGTTGTAATGTGCAATTATCGGTAGGGTATATTTGGATCCTTATATGCTTAATGGGATGTGTTGGCACTGGCTGAAAAGAGGATAGGGTTCCTCGTATGCATCACGATGCTACCATACCTATGTGATAGTCAGGAGGTTGAGAAGCCCATTGGTGGTGGTTTGAAAAGGTCATGAATGGCACAGGGTTACCCTTGTAACATCCACCAAAATTGGGTCCTTAAAATTTGACTCGTTTTAAAAATCCATATCCTACATGTAATAAGTGAAAATTGGAATTTTTTAGATATATTTATTGTTATATTGATGTTGTATACTAAATCAAGTCGTACACTTGAGATCGGTTTTAAGCATTTAATTTAGAGTTAAATGCTTGGTTGGTCCCTGTGGTTTGCAAATCTTGCAGACTTGGTCCCAGTGGTTCACTAATTACACACTTGGTCCCAGTAGTTTCAAATTTTGCACTCGGGTGGTCCTTACCACTAACCTTTGTTAGATTTCTCAGTTAATTATATGCAAAATTACCATATTACCCTTGAAATAATAAAAATAAAAAAAATATAAACTGGCCGGCCACCACCACTTAGGTGGCGGCGCACGGCGTGCGGCGGCGTGTACCATACGCGGAGAGAGAGAGAGACCGACATCTCTCTGTAGTCCGAGTGCCGGCTAATGCGATTATCGATTCCTTGTGTTGTCATTTGAAGAGTGTGGCTGAAGGTGGGGAGTATGATGAGGTGATAGTATCTATTGAGCAGAGGAGGTGTAATTGGAACCCTGTGTTGCATATGCAGCAGTATTTTTCGGTGGCAGAGGTGTTGTACGCGTTGCAGCAGGTGACATGGAGGCGTCAACGGTCGAATCTGGTGAAGGCTGCGGGTCCGGGGAAGGAGTGTAAAAGATCTGGTGGTGTTGGGTCCAGACAGGGTCAGAATTCAAAGTTGTTTAAGAATGAAATTTTAAAATCTGATGAAAAAGATGTCAGCCTTGTCAAGTGTAACAATGGTATGACTTATGAGATGAGTGGCATTATTTTATGAATAGTTTTGTCTGATTAATGTTCTTTTGTTTATTAATGTCCGTATTTTTAATACATTTGATTGCTGATTACCTTGCAGACTGCTAAATTGTATTGTAATAGCTCTTGTTTGATATATTAGAGGTCCAAATTCATCAATAAACATACTCAGATTACCTCTTTTGATTCTATTTGAAGCAGGTTTGAGTGCAAACCTTCCAGTAGACAGTATCCCAAAGAGTATTGACTCAAAGTCAACTGTCTCTGTCAATTCTGAATGTAATCCAAACCTGAAAGGTAGCCTCTTTTTGAACGTTTTGGTAATTGTTTAATTATGACTTAACTTCTAACTAATTGTGTATCGGTTATGGGTTGCTTTTCTGACAGTGAAAGTAGATTTATATATATATATATATATATGTATGTATGTATGTATATATGCTTTAGGGTGAGATTATTTGTTCAGCTATTTCTCTTTTAGTTCATGCATTTTGATATTCTGTTTGTTTATAGTATGTTCTGATGTGCATTTGAAGAAGGATTTATCTTCTACACATATTGCACACTTGAAGCCAAATGTTTCAGCTGTTGCAAATTCTACACATATCTTCTACACATATTGCACCCTTGAAGCCAAATGTTTCAAGCTCAAACAGAATCTTCAAATTCTTAAACTTTTTCGGAATTGTCCCGCAAAACCGGTTCGAGTTTATGTGAAACAACGCCAGATCGGTTAACAGACCGAGCTCCTCCGGTAGGTAACCAGCAATGTCGCCGTGGTTGAGGTCTATTCCGGCGAGTCAACGTGTCGCCGCTGGTCAACGTGTCGCCGCTGGTCGGAGGTCTATTCAGAGAGATAGAAAGGATGAAGAAGACGAGGGGTATAATAGTAATTTTGCATATACTTAACTGAGAAATCTAACAAAGGTTAGTGGTAAGGACCACCCGAGTGCAAAATTTGAAACTACTGGGACCAAGTGTGTAATTAGTGAACCACTGGGACAAAGTCTGCAAGATTTGCAAACCACAGGGACCAACCAAGCATTTAACTCTTTAATTTATAAATAATCTTTCGTTAGACGTTATTAAGAAAGTAGAATCTTTGTAATTTATTATAAATAATGTTATATTAATTTAATTGGTATAAATATAACCTGGTTAAAAACAATAGTTTTATAAATGAGTAACGGTTAGTTCGGTTACTATCCTTAGTATTTATAAAGGGAATAATTAATAAATTTAAAAACTAATGTTAAAACAAGTTATAAACATTGAGGGACCAAAAATGTCAATCTCCCAAACCTTCACAGCTGTTCACGTGTCCCCACACTGGTCAACAGCCTCCCCACGCGCCGTTTGGGTACCCCCACACAACAAACACGCAGCCAACTTACTAAGCTACACCGTCTTTATGTTTAAACCCGACGCGATCTGTATCAAATGCACAAACCCGGAACCCATCATCTTCCCCCTTTAATCCCTTTACAGCGCGACCCGACCTATTGATGCTCGACCCGTTTCAATTTTGCGATTAACGCACAAAACGACCTCATTAAGGAATTCCAAGACACTATTACGTAGGGAAACTGAAGATTATTGATCCTTATGAATTTTAAGAAATTCAAAGACATTTATTCTAATATCCTATTGTGCTATTTTTGAATATATGTTTTCCGGATAGAGAATATCATTTTAAATTGCCTAACAACTCGTTTCAACCAACATTCAACCATGGTTTGGGCATTTTTATGTTGTTTTGAAGTTGAACAGGTATATGTAAGTAATGAGAAGAATTGAAAATGTAATTATTATATATTGTGTTGAAGTTGAAAGGGTATCTATAAGTAATATTGGTGTTAATATGAGGTTGCTAAAAAAGTATTGAAAATGTAATTATATATTGTTTGAAGTTGAACGGCCAAACTTTGTGTTTACCTTCCGGCCGGCCAAACTAACTACACGATGTCCCTTTCCAAACAAAACAGATGGAATAGAAATAATTCACATGGTTAGTGATGTGCACAAATCAAAACTAACTACATTAACCCTAACTTAGACACTCTAAGTTCTTAATTTATAAACAAGACTTCTAAACTTAAACCACACAACCGGAAAGTGTACCGATCAATGTAATACGACCTAAGAAGTCTGAGTATCGCACCCACGAGACTCTATTAATTACGTTAACTATACTAAATTACTTATCTACACTGACTCGACTAAATTGTTTTTATTTTTTGAGGGGGTGGGTGGTGGGGGTTCTAATAACCTAATGCAATTAATTAAAATAATATCTAACGTGAATATTGACACGAACTAGACTATGACTTTGGATTAATTTAGATGATGGAGAAGACACTACCTAGGCTAGAATCCTACACATGACTGGCGGGTTTTCTATCAGAATTGGAATTATTGTGGAACCGAGATCTTAAGAATCTAAACTCAAAGGTAATCTAAAGGACCCTCGACCCTTCTCAAGGTGAAATCCAAAAGAACTCTAAAGTTTTCGGTTTTCGTAGATTTCCTCATGGGTTTCCAACTCTAATAATTAAGTACCATAAAAGACAATCTACCTCATAGCGAGAAAGTCAAGGTTAACTATGGAAACCTGACCCGACTCGATAAGCAAGGGAGATAGGGAAACTAGAGAGATCTTCTCACAAAGGCTCTAACCCTATCAATCTAACAACCTAGACGAACCGACAATCTCGCACCTCACAGTTATTAACATTAGTTGAATATCTAAATCTACTCAATTTACGATTATAACTCCTATGGATACTACGTCTTGCAAACCATAAAATAATGAAAAACACACAGTCATTGATCTAACATGAACCTATAACGAAAGAAATTCAACAACTAAACATGTGAAGTTATTAATCATGCAATTGAACAAGTTAACATACGAGTACACATCAGATCATAAAAACCAAGCCTTTATTATTAAACCACAATTGATTGGTCTGAAAATCCGGATCCTACGTGTAATAAGTGAAAATCAGGAATTTTTTAGATATATTTATTGTTATATTGATGTTATATACTAAATCAAGTCATACACTTGAGATCGGTTTTAAGCATTTAGTTTATAAATAAACTTCCGTTAGACGTTATTAAGAAATAGAATCTTTATAATTTATTAATTTTAATAATGTATATTAATTTAATTGGTATAAATATAACCTGGTTAATAACAACAGTTTTATAAATGATTAACGGTTAGTTCGGTTAGTGTCATTAGTATTTATAAAAGGAATAATTAATAAATTTAGAAAAATAATGTTAAAACAAGTTATAAACATTGAGGGACCGAAAATGCCAATCTCCTAAACCTTCACAGCTGTTTACGCGTCCCCATACTGGTCAACAGCCTCCCCTTGCGCCATTGACGACCCCCACTCGCCCTAGAGAGTGTATAACTTGTGCCTGGACCTTTGCCTCCTTCAACAGACAAACAAAAAAAATGACGTAGGGGACGGGTTTCGAACCAGGGTACCCCCACACAACAAACACACAGCCAACTAACTGAGCCACACTGTATTTATGTTTAAACCCGACGCGATCAGTAGTCAAAACACAAACCCGGAACCCATCATATTCCCCCTTGAATCCCTTTCTAGCGCGACCCGACCTATTGATGCTCGACCCGTTTCAGTTTTGCGATTAACACACAAAACGACTCGATAATTATACGAACTATACAACGGAAACATATATATTTTGCAATACATCAGTTAGTGATCATACCTAAATCAGATGTGAGGTGAGACATGCCACCGGTTTCCATGACCCACTATGTGTCGTCTGGCTTCATGGTCATGTCTTAAAAATTAGCTTTAAGTTCTGAGGAGTCCAGTGCGTTGATACTTTTAATGTGGGCCCAAGGGGACATAATATTGGTCATGGAGTATGAGGGCCTAGAAGCAACACTTGAAGTAGAGGTCCATGGAGTGCCTTTGCATGGTTGTAATAGGTATGGACATGGGGTCCATGTATGTGTAACCCAGTATGGGTTCCAGTAAGGAGATCATGGTCGATAGTTGTGTTCGGCCCAATTGGATTGCGGACCAGACTTGTTGGGTCTAGAAGCATGTTGGGTCATGTAGTTGTTGTATTGGGCTTATGTTACGCGGTGTTGTTGTTTGGTAACTCGTTGATTCGCCTGCCGAGTTAGCTAGTGTGGGTTGCTGGATCCTCTTCTAGGAGCATTGTTACGATAGGTAGGAGAGGGATGATGGACAATAGTGTGTGCTTCTTGTAGTGTTAGGGTTTCACAAGCACTTTGGCGTTGCCATCAAGTTGAAGCATGTCAACTACATTATCCCATGAGGGAAGTGTTTGGTTTATCAAAGAATCGGTCTTGACGAACTCAGGAGGCAAACCACGGACACGTTGAACCACTAACCTTTGTTTGGTGATGGGGCTACCCATATCCTTTAGTTGATCCTATAGTTATGTGAACTCAAACGTCGGCATCCACACATGGCATCGATCTGAGCGTGAGGTTTTTGAGCTGATGTTCGAGGAAAGCTGTATAGGAACCTTTATTGTTGTGGAAGATATTGTATATATGAATCCAAGCATCAGTGAGCGGTAGAGTCAGTTTTAAGATCTCGAGCTAAAAGGTCATCTAGCAATGTTTTATAGATCCATTGAAGGACGGTCACGTTAATTTCCATCGAATGTAGTCTAAACTTAGTTGGGCATGGTTTGGCCATTTTTATATATTGTTTTGAAGTGGAACGGTAAGTAAAGAGAATAATAGAAAATGTAACTATTATTATTATTTTATATTATTCTGAAGTTGAAAGGGTATCATCTATAAGTAATATTAGTGTTATTATGAGGTAGCTAAAAGAAAAAAAAGTATTGAAAATGTAATTAATTATTATTATTATTATTATTATTATTATTATTATTATTATTATTATTATAATTTGTTTGAAGTTAAAAAACGGAAGTATATCTCTAGTAATAAGTTAGTTAAACAATTTCGATTTCATGGATATATATTTATTCGATCTTGCAAACAAACAAAAACATGTTACATGATGTATTGAACCTTATAATAAAATTATTTCCAGCAGAAAATACAACAATAAGTTGAGCAGATTTCACAATACGTTCGAGCACCACATTTACGAATGGACATATAACATATAGAAAGAGAACACTTTTAATAGTGGTTATAATTTATTATAAACGTAACGAAGTTCCTATTATAACATTAAAAAAAGAATAAGAAAAAAATGATCTTCTTCTCCCCCCACATTGTGAAAGCCGGACTGGTCGGACCGGGGACCTTACCCTCAGCCGGTCCGGTCCATGGTGTAGGACCGTTTCTTGACGTAGCCGGCCGGTTGGGATTGGGCCGGCGGCTAGACTGGAAAACCGGTGAAAAACGGGTCGGACCAGCATGTAAAACCATTGGAAGATATGTGGGAGACGAGCTATGTGTATGTTAAACCAAGATCCAGAACCTTAGAAGTTGTTGTGTGGAATTTTGTCACCAAAACTTGGATATTCGTTACCGGAAATATCAAGAACTAGGAGGAAGAAGAAGAAAGAGAAAATGAATTGAGTAAAGCTAAAATGAAATTATAAAAATACATAAACTTTACGTGTGAGAATGTGAGAATCATTTTTCTCCACTTCCCAATGTTTTTTCACTTTTCTAATCTTTTTGATTGCAGAATACTTTTTTGTTTATTTAACAATTATATTTTATAGACCATTTTTGTTGAAGCTTCTTTATTTTATTTACTTTTTTAACATCATTTCTTATAATTATATTTTTAAAATTCATATACATATAACATCATCCGGTTTTGAATAACGGTCCAACCGGTCAACCGGTTCGACTAGTGACCCTATGGAGTGTCCGATCTCAACTACCGATCCGACTTTTGATACATTGCGGCCCATAGGCCTGCATCATTCCGTACACGGATCCCATGCGTAAAGAAGCTCAATTTCCATTTTGGTGAAAATGTTGAGTGTATTTAAATGGCTTGATATCTTCTCCAAACGCAGAGTTTTGTTACAAATCATCATCCACAACAATACCCATGAGATTGACCCGACCTATTCTCAGGAAGTAGCCCCTCAAAACAAAATCATACTGGCCCCTCTCAACACACTCAAACCGACCACTTCTCCTCCCCCCTCTCCCTCCTCCGACAACTACTGCCGTGACTCCAGAGCTCCCAGCTAGGCTGTAGAGAACAATTACCCACTTAAATCAACTGAGCAAGGGATATATCTACCGGTACAACTACCGAATCGTGGTGGTAGGAGAAGACAACTTCTCCACCTCTGAGCGACTGGCGACAGAATTCGGTACTGGTGGGAAGGAGGATTGGGCGGCCAACTTCTGGGCCACCAGCCCACATCCTTAAACCTTTGATTTGGTTCTTTTTTTCTCTAATTGTTGTTATCTTTTAATTTGTTCAAGATGCAATCGAGAGAATACGGGGGTGCTCAGACCCGGGTCAATCTTCTAGAGGCAGCTGGTGCTAGTTGTGCCTACAACTTCGACCTTCTGTCCATTGCCCCCAGCGTGTGGCTCAGGGGAATAGACCCTGCCGATGCCGAGTCCAAGGAGCCGTTACGCTTCTTCCACAGGGTCATCTACTTCGATCCCCGACTTGATTATTAGAGTCTAGGAAAGTTCCTGGCCTCCTCGAAGATGGTCCTTACAGAGGACGACCAGGTTCATCTTCTGAGCCGGCCCGCCAACACTAAACAACCCACCAAAAATGAACACCTCACGTGGCCTTTGGAGCAGTTGACTCATGATAACTTGATGGTGTGCTCCATGGAGATCACCATCCCATGGGGTGGTCTAACGACTACTCGCTGGTAGTCTTCACCCTCCCCGTTCCTGATCCTATTCCGGCTACTGCTTCTTAGGAGGACTGTTTTAGTTGTTAATGTTTGTTTATTATAATGGATGGATGATTTATCTGGTTTGCTTTTGCGTTTTGTTTCCATTTGGGCGAGATTAAGATAAGATATTACTAGACTAGCAATATTTTGAAGCTTTTTGTTTGTTTTCGATCATCCTCTACAATCACTCTTATCTCTAATATATGGAACCTTAATTAACTGTGGAGTTTTTATCCTCTATTATTCTCCACTCTTCCAGAATCAGATGAAATCGAAACTCATGATCATTCGCATCTTAACATCTACAACCACAACATATTAAACAATGGAGAACAAGAAACACTTTAACTAACAAACATGCAAATAGAAAAACAACTTGCCTTGAGCAACTGGAGAGCCGCACTAACATATTCGCGATGCCACCTTCCGCCCCCGTACTTGTACTTGGACCATAGTCACAGAAACGCTAAAAGACCCGTGTACCAGATCGGTCGTACCGAATCGCGGTATAGAGTTTCCCAGTCGCCTCTGGTATGCGTACCGGATCGCTAAATTGGACCGTTCCCGATTGTGTACTATAATGGTGTTCCAATCGGTAAATACACCTTTTTAATCAATCAAAAACGCGTTTCGTTTGTAGTGGCCGGCGTTCCGGTACGCCCAAATACATGTACGTAATTTGAACAACCATTAACTTTTTCCCACTTTTTATATAAAAGAGGATAGATTGAGTTTTTTGAAATTTGTGTTTTGATTATGAATTTCTTTTATGAAGTTTCTGTTTGAATTTTGATTATGTTTTTAAAATTTTAAGAAAAGATCAATTTTATACTTTTTTAATATATATGATAAGTGTACCAGACTACAGTGGTACGCCATAGGATACACCGTACCACGTACAGAATTAGCATTCCCAAATGAACCTAACCCCCAATGTACTGATTTTTAGAAAGGCCCGGACCGACAGTCTCGCACCTCACCTACCGATTGGGCAGCCAACTTTTAGGCCACTAGCCCACATCCTAAAGGTATGTTTCTTTTTATTCTTTTTACCTTTGATTTTGTTCTTTTTTTTCTCTAATTGTTTTTATCTTTTAATTTGTTCGGAATGCAAGCAAGAGAATACGAGGGGTGCTCAGACCCGGGTGAATCTTCTGAAGGCAGCTGGTGCCAGCAGTGCCTCTGAGTTCAACCCGCTGTCCATTGCCACTAGCGCGTGGCTCTCGGGAAGACACCCTGACGATGCCGAGTCTAAGGGGTCGCTTCGCTTTTTCCACCGCATTGTTTACTTCGACCCCCGGCTTGATTATTGTACTTTAGGAGAGTTCCAATTCTCCTCGAAAATGGTCCTCACAGAGGACGGCCAGGTGCATCTTCTGAGCCGGCTCACCTAAATTGCACACCTCACGTGGCCTTTGGAGCAGCTGGCTCATGATCACGGAATGGTGTGCTCCGTGAAGATCACCATCCCAAGGGTGGTCTAAAGCGTAACCATGACTACTCGTTGGTCGACTTCTCCCAGTTCCTGTACATGTTCCTACTGCTGCTTCTTAGGGGGACTGTTTTAGTTGTTAATGTTTGTTTTTATGATGGATGGATGATTTATCTGGTTTGCTTTTGCGTTTTGTTGCCATTTGGGCGAGATTAAGATACTAGCTATATTTTGAAGCTTTTTGTTTGTTTTTAATCATCATCTGTAATCAATCTTATCTCTAATATAGGGAACCATAATTAATTGTGGAGTTTTTCTCCTCTATTATTCTCCACTCTTCCAGAATCAGTTAAAATATGATCATTCGCATCTTAACATCTACAACCATAACATATTCGACAATATTGGAGAACATGAAACACTTTCACTAACAAACATGCAAATTGTGAAAAACAACTTGCCTTGAGCAACTGGAGAGCCGCACTAACATATTCGCGATGCCACCTTCCGCCCCTTACTTGTACTCGGACCATAGTCACAGGAAACGCTAAAAGACCCGTGTACCGGATCAGTCGTACCGAATCGCGGTATATAGTTGTCCAAGTCGCCTCTGGTATGCGTACCTGAGCGCTAAATTGAACCGTTCCCGATTGTGTACTATAATGGTGTTCTAATCGGTAAATACACGTTTTTAATCAATCCAAAACGCGTTTCCGTTTGTTGTGGCCGGCCTTCCGGTACGCCCAAATACATGTACGGAATTTGAACAACCATTAACTTTTTCCCACTTTGTATATAAAAGAGGATAGATTGAGTTTTTTGAAATTTGTGTTTTGATTATGAATTTTCTTTTATGAAGTTTCTGTTTTGAATTTTGATTATGTTTTTAAAAATTTAAGGAAAGATCTATTTTATACTTTTTTAATATATATGATAAGTGTACCAGACTACAGTGGTACGCCATAGGATACACCGTACCACGTACAGAATTAGCATTCCCAAATGAACCTAACCCCAACGTACCGATTTTTTGAAAGGCCCGGACCGACAGTCTCGCACCTCACCTAACGATTGGGCAGCCAACTTTTAGGCCACTAGCCCACATCCTAAAGGTAAGTTTCTTTCTTATTCTTTTTACCTTTGATTTTGTTCTTTTTTTCTCTAATTGTTTTATCTTTTAATTTGTTCGGAATGCAAGCAAGAGAATATGAGGGGTGCTCAGACCCGGGTGAATCTTCTGAAGGCAGCTGGTGCCAGCAGTGCCTCTGAGTTCAACCCGCTGTCCATTGCCACTAGCACGTGGCTCTTGGGAAGACACCCTCACGATGCCGAGTCTAAGGGTCGCTTCGCTTTTTCCACCGCATTGTTTACTTCGACCCCCGGCTTGATTATTGTACTTTAGGAGAGTTCTAATTCTCCTCGAAAATGGTCCTCACAGAGGACGACCAGGTGCATCTTCTGAGCCGGCCAACCAAAACTGCGCACCTCACCTGGCCATTGGAGCAGCTAGCTCATGATCACGGAATGGTGTGCTCCATGAAGATCACCATCCCCAGGGGTGGTCTAAAGCGTAACCATGACTACTCGTTGGTCGACTTCTCCCAGTTCCTGTACATGTTCCTACTGATGCTTCTTAGGGGGACTGTTTTAGCTGTTAATGTTTGTTTATTATGATGGATGGATGATTTATCTGGTTTGCTTTTGCGTTTTGTTGCCATTTGGGCGAGATTAAGATACTAGCTATATTTTGAAGCTTTTTGTTTGTTTCTAATCATCATCTGTAATCAATCTTATCTCTAATATATGGAACCATAATTAATTGTGAAGTTTTTCTCCTCTATTATTCTCCACTCTTCCAGAATCAGTTGACATATGATCATTCGCAACTTAACATCTACAACCATAACATATTCGACAATATTGGAGAACATGAAACACTTTCACTAACAAACATGCAAATTGTGAAAAACAACTTGCCTTGAGCAACTGGAGAGCCGCACTAACATATTCGCGATGCCACCTTCCGCCCCTTACTTGTACTCGGACCATAGTCACAGGAAACGCTAAAAGACCCGTGTACCAGATCGGTCGTACCGAATCGCGGTATAGAGTTGTCCAAGTCGCCTCTGGCATGCGTACTCGAGCGCTAAATTGGACCGTTCCCGATTGTGTACTATAATGGTGTTCTAATCGGTAAATACACGTTTTTAATCAATCCAAAACGCGTTTCCGTTTGTTGTGGCCGGCGTTCCGGTACGTCCAAATACTTTGTACGGAATTTGAACAACCATTAACTTTTTCCCACTTTTTATATAAAAGAGGATAGATTGAGTTTTTTGAAATTTGTGTTTTGATTATGAATTTTCTTTTATGAAGTTTCTGTTTTGAATTTTGATTATGTTTTTAAAATTTAAGGAAAGATCTATTTTATACTTTTTTAATATATATGATAAGTGTACCAGACTACGTGGTACGCCATAGGATACACCGTACCACGTACAGAATTAGCATTCCCAAATGAACCTAACCCCCAACGTACCGATTTTTTGAAAGGCCCGGACCGACAGTCTCGCACCTCACCTAACGACTGGGCAGCCAACTTTTAGGCCACTAGCCCACATCCTAAAGGTAAGTTTCTTTCTTACTCTTTTTACCTTTGATTTTGTTCTTTTTTTCTCTAATTGTTTTATCTTTTAATTTGTTCGGAATGCAAGCAAGAGAATATGAGGGGTGCTCAGACCCGGGTGAATCTTCTGAAGGCAGCTGGTGCCAGCAGTGCCTCTGAGTTCAACCCGCTGTCCATTGCCACTAGCACGTGGCTCTTAGGAAGACACCCTGACGATGCCGAGTCTAAGGTGTCGCTTCGCTTTTTCCACCGCATTGTTTACTTCGACCCCCGGCTTGATTATTGTACTTTAGGAGAGTTCCAATTCTCCTCGAAAATGGTCCTCACAGAGGACGGCCAGTTGCATCTTCTGAGCCGGCCCACCAAAACTGCACACCTCACGTGGCCTTTGGAGCAGCTGGCTCATGTTCACGGATGGTGTGCTCCGTGAAGATCACCATCCCCAGGGGTGGTCTAAAGCGTAACCATGACTACTCGTTGGTCGACTTCTCCCAGTTCCTGTACATGTTCCTACGCTGCTTCTTAGGGGACTGTTTTAGTTGTTAATGTTTGTTTATTATGATGGATGGATGATTTATCTGGTTTGCTTTTGCGTTTTGTTGCATTTGGGCGAGATTAAGATACTAGCTATATTTTGAAGCTTTTTGTTTGTTTTTAATCATCATCTGTAATCAATCTTATCTCTAATATACAGAACCATAATTAATTGTGGAGTTTTTCTCCTCTATTATTCTCCACTCTTCCAGAATCAGTTGAAATATGATCATTCGCATCTTAACATCTACAACCATAACATATTCGACAATATTGGAGAACATGAAACACTTTCACTAACAAACATGCAAATTGTGAAAAACAACTTGCCTTGAGCAACTGGAGAGCCGCACTAACATATTCGCGATGCCACCTTCCGCCCCTTACTTGTACTCGGACCATACGTACCGAATCGCGGTATATAGTTGTCCAAGTCGCCTCTGGTATGCGTACCTGAGCGCTAAATTGAACCGTTCCCGATTGTGTACTATAATGGTTTCTAATCGGTAAATACACGTTTTTAATCAATCCAAAATGCGTTTCCGTTTGTTGTGGCCGGCCTTCCGGTACGCCCAAATACATGTACGGAATTTGAACAACCATTAACTTTTTCCCACTTTGTATATAAAAGAGGATAGATTGAGTTTTTTGAAATTTGTGTTTTGATTATGAATTTTCTTTTATGAAGTTTCTGTTTTGAATTTTGATTATGTTTTTAAAAATTTAAGGAAAGATCTATTTTATACTTTTTTAATATATATGATAAGTGTACCAGACTACAGTGGTACGCCATAGGATACACCGTACCACGTACAGAATTAGCATTCCCAAATGAACCTAACCCCCAATGTACCGATTTTTAGAAAGGCCCGGACCAACAGTCTCGCACCTCACGTACCGATTGGGCCGCCAACTTTTAGGCCACCAGCCCACATCCTAAAGGTAAGTTTCTTTCTTATTCTTTTTACCTTTGATCTTGTTCTTTTTTCCTCTAATTGTTTTTATCTTTTAATTTGTTCGGAATGCAAGCAAGCGAATACGAGGGGTGCTCAGACCCGGATGAATCTTCTGAAGGCAGCTGGTGCCAGCAGTGCCTCTGAGTTCAACCCGCTGTCCGTTGCCACTAGCGCGTGGCTCACGGGAAGACACCCTGACGATGCTGAGTCCAAGGTGTCGCTTCTCTTTTTCCACAGCATTGTTTACTTCGACCCCCGACTTGATTATTGTACTTTAGGAGAGTTCCAATTCTCCTCGAAAATGGTCCTCACAGAGGACGGCCAGGTGCATCTTCTGAGCCGGCCCACCAAAACTGCACACCTCACGTGGCCTTTGGAGCAGCTGGCTCATGATCAGGAATGGTGTGCTCCATGCAGATCACCATCCCCTGGGGTGGTCTAAAGCGTAACCATGACTACTCGTTGGTCAACTTCTCCCAGTTCCTGTACATGTTCCTACTGCTGCTTCTTAGGGGGACTGTTTTAGCTGTTAATGTTTGTTTATTATGATGGATGGATGATTTATCTGGTTTGCTTTTGCGTTTTGTTGCTATTTGGGCGAGATTAAGATACTAGCTATATTTTGAAGCTTTTTGTTTGTTTCTAATCATCATCTGTAATCAATCTCATCTCTAATATATGGAACCATAATTAATTGTGGAGTTTTTCTCCTCTATTATTCCACTCTTCCAGAATCAGTTGAAATATGATCATTCGCATCTTAACATCTACAACCATAACATATTCAACAATATTGGAGAACATGAAACACTTTCACTAACAAACATGCAAATTGTGAAAAACAACTTGCCTTGAGCAACTGGAGAGCCGCACTAACATATTCGCGATGCCACCTTCCGCCCCTTACTTGTACTCGGACCATAGTCACAGGAAACGCTAAAAGCCCCGTGTACCAGATCGGTCGTACCGAATCGCGGTATAGAGTTGTCCAAGTCGCCTCTGGTATGCGTACCTGAGCGCTAAATTCGTTCCCGATTGTGTACTATAATGGTGTTCTAATCGGTAAATACATGTTTTTAATCAATCCAAAACGCGTTTCCGTTTGTTGTGGCCGGCTTCCGGTACGTCCAAATACATGTACGGAATTTGAACAACCATTAACTTTTTCCCACTTTTTATATAAAAGAGGATAGATTGAGTTTTTTGAAATTTGTGTTTTGATTATGAATTTTCTTTTATGAAGTTTCTGTTTTGAATTTTGATTATGTTTTTAAAAATTTAAGGAAAGATCTATTTTATACTTTTTTAATATATATGATAAGTGTACCAGACTACAGTGGTACGCCATAGGATACACCGTACCACGTACAGAATTAGCATTCCCAAATGAACCTAACCCCCAACGTACCGATTTTTAGAAAGGCCCAGACCGACAGTCTCGTACCTCACGTATTTGATTGTGCAGCCAACTTTTAGGCCACCAGCCCACATCCTAAAGGTAAGTTTCTTTATTATTCTTTTTACCTTTGATTTTGTTCTTTTTTTTTTCTCTAATTGTTTTTATCTTTTAATTTGTTCGGAATGCATGCAAGAGAATTCGAGGGTGCTCATACCCGGGTGAATCTTCTAAAGGCAGTTGGTGCCAGCAGTGCCTCTGAGTTCAACCCGCTGTCCATCGACACCCTGACGATGCCGAGTCCAAGGTGTCGCTGCGCTTTTTCCACCGCATTGTTTACTTCGACCCCCGGCTTGCTTATTGTACTTTAGGAGAGTTCCAATTCTCCTCGAAAATGGTCCTCATAGAGGATGGCCAGGTGCATCTTCTGAGCCAGCCCACCAAAACTGCACACCACACGTGGCCTTTGGAGCAGCTGGCTCATGATCAAGGAATGGTGTGCACCATTATCACCATCCCCTTGGGTGGTCTAAAGCGTAACCATGACTACTCGTTGGTCGACTTCACCCTCCCAGTTCCTGTTCCTGTTCCTGCTGCTGCTTCTTAGGGGGACTGTTTTAGTTGTTAATGTTTGTTTATTATGATGGATGGATGACTTATCTGGTTTGCTTTTGCGTTTTGTTGCCATTTGGGCGAGATTAAGATACTAACTATATTTTGAAGCTTTTTGTTTGTTTTTGATCATCATCTGTAATCAATCTTATCTCTAATATATGGAACCTTAATTAATTGTGGAGTTTTTCTCCTCTATTATTCTGCACTCTTCCAGAATCAGATGAAATCGAAATTCATGATCATTCGCATCTTAACATCTACAACCACAACATATTCGACAATATTGGAGAACAAGAAACACTTTCACTAACAAACATGCAAATTGTGAAAAACAACTTGCCTTGAGCAACTGGAGAGCCGCACTAACATATTCGTGATGCCACCTTCCGCCCCCGTACTTGTACTTGGACCATCTTGTATTCGACCTCTTTAGGCCATTACCTCCTCATCTGGACCACAGTGACCCATTGACCACAGTGAAGGCTCGGGTCAACAATGCTGGAATAGCAAGCACATGAATTGCGCACGAAATCGTTGGTTATATTAAATGGCAAAAAAAACATGTGTTAGAGTATAAAACACTAATTAGAGTATACTTAACTCTGTTAAGCACAACCATCAATGATAACACTTCACTTTCCAATAATACAATGCCAATAAATGAACAATGAAAATATTCAAAACATTTAGTCCAGTAACTCATGTCCCAAAACACTAGTCTTAATTCATGCCTTCAATAGAACTTATAACCAAAAAGCAAGAACATTGGTAGTAGTTTTACCTAGTAATAAGTTAGTTAAACAATTTCGATTTCATGGATATATATTTATTCGATCCTGAAAACAAAGAAAAACATGTTACATGATGTATTGAACCTTATAATAAGATTATTTCCAATAGGAAATACAACAATAAGTTGAGCAGAACTCACAATACGTTGGAGCACCACATTTACGAATGGACATATAACATATAGAAAGAGAACACTTTTAATAGTGGTTATAATTTATTATAAATGTAACTAAGTTCCTATTATAACATTAAAAAAACTGATCTTCTTCCCCCCCCCCCCCCCACAACAATGTTGTGAAAGCCCGAATGGTCGGACCAGGGACCGCACCCTCAGTAGGTCCGGCCCATACTTGTACTTGGACCATCTTGTCTTCGACCTCTCTTATATTTCAGGCCATTACCTCATCTAGAGATAACAAAGGCGAGTTGTTTTTGGTAGATGTCAGCACAAAACTGATCAACAAAAACATCACAACTGATGTCAAACTCAAAAGTACGTCACACAAATTTATTCAGTTGTTTTTATATTCCAATGTCTCAATATATGAATAACATGGCAACCATATTCACAATTGAAGAAACCCGCACCTGAGTGAATTCCATCTCGAGCTCCGTTGTTCCTGATTAAAGAATGGTTTACTTGACAAATTTCGTGTGCTTGTTACAGGAGCGATAAAGCGGACACCCTAAATGCTTCTTACTACCACACAGTTAGCCCATCGACCAACACAGCACTCGCTGCAGAGTTAAGCCATGGGTTCTCGAGCAACGAGAACACTTTAATAATCCGGGGCACAACATTCAGTTGACCCATTGACCACAGTGAAGGCTTGGGTCAACAACGCTGGCATAGCAAGCAGCATGAATGGTGCCCGAAAACATCGTTGGTTATATTAAAAGGCAAAAAAACACGTGTTGGTCATGACCACCCATCTTGATATATTACCCACCACGTTTATCTCGTCAAGTCATCTATTCCAACTTCTAAGTAGGTGATCCTCATGACGTGGAGATAAATTCCCATCAAGGAAAATCACATGAGCAATTCAAATCCTATATAAAATACTAATTAGAGTATACTTAACTCTGTTAAGCACAACCATCAATGATAACACTTCACTTTACAATAATATGGTTACTAACAATAGCGGCGAAATACAATGCCAATATATGAACACCGAATATATTCAAAACATTTAGTCCCAAAACACTAGTCTTAATTCATGCCTTCAATAGAACTTCTAACCAAAAAGCAAGAACATTAGTAGTAGTTGTACCTAGTAATAAGTTAATTAAACAATTTTGATTTCATGGATATATATTTATTCGATCATGCAAACAAAGAAAAACTTGTTACATGATGTATTGAACCTTATAATAAGATTATTTCCAATAGGAAATACAACAATAAGCTGAGCAGAACTCACAATACGTTGGAGCACCACATTTACGAATGGACATATAACATATAGAAAGAGAACACGTTTCATAGTGGTTAAAATTTATTATAAATGTAACTAAGTTCCTATTATAACATTAAAAAAGACTGATCTTCTTCTCCCTCCCCCCCACAGCAATGTTGTGAAAGCCAGACTGGTCGGACCGGGGACCGCACCCTCAGTAGGTCCGGCCCATACTTGTACTTGGACCATCTTGTATTCGACCTCTCTTATATTTCAGGTCATTACCTCATCTGGAGATAAGAAAGGCAAGTTGTTTTTGGCAGATGTCAGCACTAAACTGCACTAAACTGATCAACAAAAACATCACAATTGATGTCAAACTCAAAAGTACATCACACAAATTTATTCAGTTGTTTTTATATTCCAACGTTTGATTATATGAATAACATAGCAACCATATTCACAATTGATGAACCCGCACCTGGAGTGAAATCCCTCTCCAGCATCAAAAAATGGTTTACTTGACAAATTTTGTGTGCTTGTTACAGGAGCGATAAAGCGGACACCCTAACTACTTCTTACTACCACACAGTTAGCCCATCGACCAACACAGCAGTCGCTGCAGATTAAGCCATGGGTTCTTGAGCAACGAGAACACTTTAACAATCCGAGGCACAACATTCACTTGACCCATTGACCACAGTGAAGGCTTGGGTCAAAATGTTGGCATAACAAGCAGCATTGAATGGCGCCCGAAATCATCGTTGGTTATATTAAAAGGCAAAAAAAAACATGTGTTGGTCATGACCACCCATTTTGATATATTACCCACCACGTTTGACTCGTCAAGTCATCTAATCCAACTTCTAAGTAGGTGATCCTCATGACGTGGAGATAAATTCCCATCAAGGAAAATCTTGTGAGCAATTCAAATCCTATATAAAACACTAATTAGAGTATACTTAACTCTGTTAAGCATAACTGTCAATGGTAACACTTCATTTTACAATAATATGCAGGTTACTAACAATAGCGACGAAATACAATGCCAATATATGAACACTGAAAATATTCAAAACATTTTGTCCCAAAACACTAGTCTTAATTCATGCCTTCAATAGAATTCTAACCAAAAAGCAAGAACGTTAGTAGTAGTTGTACCTAGTAATAAGTTAGTTAAACAATTTTGATTTCATGGATATATATTTATTCGATCCTGCAAACAAAGAAAAACATGTTACATGATGTATTGAACCTTATAATAAGATTATTTCCAATAGAAAATACAACAATAAGTTGAGCAGAACTCACAATACGTTGGAGCACCACATTTACGAATGGACATATAACATGTAGAAAGAGAACACGTTTAATAGTAGTTATAATTTATTATAAATGTAACTAAGTTCCTATTATAACATTAAAAAAACTAAACTTCTTCCCCCCCACAGCAATGTTGTGATAAGCCGGATTGATCGGACCGCGGACGGCACCCTCAGTCGGTCGGCCCATACTTGTATTCAACCTCTCGTATATTTCACGCCATTACCTCATCTCGAGATAAGAAAGGTGAGTTGTTTTTGGCAGATGTGAGCACAAACCTGATCAACAAAAACATCACAACTGATGTCAAATTCAAAAGTACGTCACACAAATTTATTCAGTCGTTTTTAATTCCAACGTCTCTGATTATATGAATAACATGGCAACCATATTCACAATTAATGAACCCGCACCTAGAGTGAAATCCCTCTCCAGCTCCGTTGTTCATGATCAAAGAATGAAGCTTTAGGCTAGAACGTGTCTTCCGATTATCACCAAAATGTGCCAAGTACCAAATTTGACATATTTTAATCCGATGAATATAAAAGAATAATAATTAAAAGTAAGTTTTAGCTTCCTACCTAAAAAAAAATCGACCTTTTTGTAAAGGTTCTATACGGTATCAAGGTTCATAATATAACTTTATAGTATTTCAAAATATTTGAAGTTGGGTCACACTACTCGCGTCTATCAGCAAAAAAAAATCTGATAGACGATTTGGGTCACTCTTTAAGGAGGAGATCATTGTTATAGGGGGTGACTTTAATGGTCACATTGGTAAGGATACTGATGGTTGTAGTCATCCTTAATCTGTAAATGTCTCCAAAGAAAAGGAGTATGGTGCTTTTCGACGGATCACCAACAAATCTTAGTGTGGATTATGGACTGAATATATACAGTCTAAAACCATTAAGAGAAAAAAATAAAAGATATCTACGTATTTCTTAGAAAAGAAATATTTTGCTTTCACCCGTTTCTCTCCTATTTGCCTATTTCGATCCAATTAGGTCAAACCATAATATATGGTAATTTTATTTGTTTTCTTTTATTAGAGTAATGTAAATTTATAGATTTTCACCCACGTTTATGCTAGTAACAAATTTTTATCTTTACATTTTTTGCTATATACTTATGGGTGTATACAAGAAACTCATTCTAATGTGTGTACGTATAACAATAAAACATGCTTGATAACTAATCGATTATTTCTGGATGACTTGCCAATCTTGCAACATATGTTTAAAAGGTTTTGATGTCAACTTATGCTAGTGAAGTTATGAATAGTTTTACAATAGTCATTTCATGATATAACCTTTTACACATGCTATACTTTATACAACACTATTCTGTTCATGTACGTCAAGTGCATTGGGCTGGCGTACTGTCAACGTATAAGTTTGTCTTTTTTTTCTTTTTTCTATTACTACTACTAGCTACTACTACTACTGAATTGTATTATAATACTAACCTCGACATCTCATATCTTAAATAACCATTTTACTCGTTATTATTCGTTCATTCGATGATATTTGAAATATAAGATTCATATAATCTTATTTTTACATACAAAACCGGATGTTAGAATATATGATAAGTTTTATAAAGTCACATGCATAGAGATTTTTATTAGAAAATATGGTCGTTGTGGTCCTTGTGCTCTATACACCAAATGGTTTCTATAGCCTAGTGATAGTATTCAAACCCCAACTCATAACACTTGTCGTAATGTAATCAACGAGAAATTAAGCACTTAAGCTCAACATATATAAAAATAATTTACTAGCAACATCATACGGTTAGATTGTAAGCCGTAATTATAAAGAAAAATACCAAATTAAGAGCTTGAAACTCAAACGTGTTCAAGATAATTCAAATGGTTTAGAGATAAATAAGCGTCTATGTTTAGGACCTTTACTTGACTCGATCTACAGACATTATTAGTAACATAATAATTGGCGCAAATTTTTATTTTTGGTAATAAATTTCTTTATTATTCCTTTGAATTTTTAGTAATAAATATAATTGATAATTCTTAGAGTATTTGTTTTATTTTACTTTTTTATTAGTATTATTTTATTTGGCATTCAGTTTGATTTTTTAGTAATAATTTATGTCCGATAACTTTTAACAACAATACAAAATTTGCATCTATATTTATTTATTTTTTTAACCTTCTAAGTTATTTGGCCGCATATTGAGATGGGCATTGGACAGGTATTGGTTCGGTATATTAAAGTACTAGTACGATTCATACACTCGGTATATAAATCAACACGTATTCTATATCGACCAAAAACGATAAAAACAAACACGGTAAATGACATCGATGTTATCCGAACGGTATTGATCGGTTCAGATTGTCATGGTACTGGTACCTATATTCATTTATCGTCACAAACAAAGTTGTATAAATGAAAAAAAATAGACCAGAAACCATAAAAATGAATACAAGTATCGGTACTATTGTTTAGTACGGTAGCTAGCGATACGATGCCAATTCATCGAAAGAAAAAAATAAAAATAAATATCGGTAATTATTGAACCCTGAGACCAAGTCTACAAAAATGAACAAACCAACACATTTAATAAATAACAAAAAATAACCTCTACAAATTATACAGTAGATAAGTATCATCATATTTATTGGAGATGTATAAGCCTATAGGGCGTATATAGCAGACTTCACAATAGCCTATTAAGGCTGGGTATTGGGTTTACGATATATAGCGGTTTTTTGATGGCGCGAGCCACCCACCCGCGAGCCACGTAGACGAAGTTTGGTCGCACAACACCATAACGACCACCCGCGAGCCACGTAGATGAAGTTGGTCGCGCAACACCATAACGACCACCTGCGAGCTCGTGTTGCGATCGGACCAGGCGAGCCTGCTCACGTGAAGAAATTGAACGTTGGGTCTTGGGAGGGGGAAAAGTTACCGTTGGTTTTTAATGTTTTTTATTTTTAAAAATATTAAATTTACCTATAAATACCCTACTATTCTACCAAATTTTATACCATTCCATCTTTCTCTCAATCTATTCTTTACATCTTTTATAAATTTCGCATCCTTTTATTAAACCCCACTATGGATCCCAGCAACATTTTTAATGTAGATAGTTAGCGGGTCTCACTCGACGACCCATACGACGAGCAATTTGAACACAACATGAGCCAAATGCCACCGCTCTCGGGGCTCGACCTCAACGTTGACGGAGATGACGCGGGAGAGGCACCACCACAACGACCAGCTGGAAGGGATCGGGGAAAACGAAAAACAACTAATGAATCCGATGCCAAATTTTGTGATAAGATTCAGAGGATAACTATTGCTATGGAGGAATCGAAGGAGGTGAAAAAGGAAAAACAACGATTGTGGCACTTAGACTTCATAATTAAGGCTTCAGTCACCTAGAACCAGACCGACGAGCCCTACTAGAAAACGAGCAAAAGTGTATCGCAAAAAAAAAAATAGAAGACGAGGCAAAAAAACATGTAGTTTTTTTTAATGTGTAATGTTTTTTTAAGTTTAATGTTCTTTTTTATTTACAAAATGTTATTTTCAGTTTATGTTTTAATATATATGTTGTTTTTAATTAAAAAAAAACTCGTCCGCTTAAGCTGCTCACCTGGACCATAACAGGTTGCTCATCTTGAGCAAGCCATTTATCAAATGTACGGTCAACATCCGTCAGCGCTAGGTGGACCGATGGACTTCGCTTGCTTGGGGTGCTCAAGTGAGCCATAACACGTACTCTTACTACTTTTGTTTAAATACTTGTCTTCTTCTTTTTCAGCGGAGAGAGTTCGAGAAATTTTTAAAGGGTGCAATAAAGATTTTTGTCTAAAAATTCCACTAAATATTTTTTTGAGGTGGGCGTCTACCACCCCAGCTTATAGCCTGCCTAGGTCCACCGAGTAACCCACTAGGAGCACTAATCTTATTCTAAGGAAACAAACATGCCACTGCTCTACGAAACGCATAACTGAACCGAAAGAAACTTGTGCAAATATATACATGTCACATGTGTTAAATGTTAAAATGAATTCCCTTTTGACCTATAATATTTTTTTTGAATGACTAACTACTTTCCATGTGTAAACCAACCCTTTCGGAGCTATGTCCAAAGGCCGACTACTCGACCACCGCTAGAAAGCGTAGCACACCCCGTGGAATGGGTAAACCCTCGATCCCCGTTGGACTCGAACCCGGGTTGAATCCCGAGCCGAGCCTTCAACCGGATGTCACAACCACTGCGTTGCAGATGGAAGGACCTTCTGACCTATAATATTCACCATCTGATTTAGTCCACGAGCTTTGTAGGCTTTCTTTTCTAGTCTCTCTCTCTTGGGCCTGTTGCGAGGCCCACCATAATGTGTTTGCTCGACTGCATCAACTTGGTGTCTTGGCCTGCAGCAATATACTTTTATCCACCATTACCAAGTCCAGTAAGTATTACAACATAACCTCCTATATAAAGACAGGAGGAGGAGGAATCAAATAACAACTAGCTACCATGAGCTCAAAGCTAACAAATTGTAACTAACTCTCTGTATAAAATACACACTAACAGTAAGATTATCTAAATGGAGTTATTAACTATGAAGCCAAAAATCAAATAAAACAAAAGGAACGAAACCTTCAAACTAATTAACAGAAGTTGTGAGAAAAAATAGAGTAAATGAATGGACATTTATGAAGAAATATACTTTGAAGTATGCACTTTGTCCATTTGTCTTTTGAATTTCCCCATAAGAGGAAAGAACTTTTTTGGGACTTGACCAAGCGCCTAAGGTAAACTAATGGAAACGCTTGAACAACTGAAGTAGATAAATATTATTATTTTAATTGATTTTTATAATATATATTAGGTTAGGATCCAGTGTATTACACGGGTTGAATAAATATAATTTGATATACTAAGTAATAAAAAGAGTTATATCCGATAACATTTTATTTTGTTTATTTTATTTTTGGATAGGTTAGAAACTTGAGTATTACACGTAGTTGAATCAATGAAATATTAAATAGCTATTGATAAGTATAAAAACAAAAGAAATAGTTAAGAAAGGAAATATTAAATAATAAGCGAAAAAGAGAAAAATAAAGTAAAATAATTTGTATATCAATAATCATTGAAATTAATATTAATAAATAACCCATTTCACTAAACAATATATATTGATTCTACTATATGATAAAACGATCTATTTGTATTTATTATATGGATATATTATATACAAACTAATAATATATATGTGTATGTATATATATTGTAGCTTATTGGTATAATAACTATATATTCCTTTTTCCTGTATAATCTAATCTACATAAAAAAGATACATGATCATTTTGAAGTTTCGTAACTAAAAGAACACGCAAATATGCAAGGATAGCATATGTAAATATTAAATCATGGTAAGAAGTATACAGACTAATTTATATAAAGTTATAGATATTTAAATTAACCATTTTGATGTATAAGGAATATTGATAATAAATTGAATCTATTTAAATAATTTGAGAATAATATTATATGAAGTTAATTGTCATTTTTATAGAAAGTTAATAGATTATACTTTTTTCACGTAAAAATTAGAGGGTATGATAAAACTTGATATGAATAATTAAAAAAAATCAACGTACCTTTTTCATTAAATTATCTAAGGGAGAATTTTTCGCTTAGGTATATCTCATTACAACTTGCATTATCTTAAAGTTAGTATTATAATTTTAGTCCCAACATATAATAAATGAAAATTTACTATTTAATAGTAGAATGGTAAAATTACGTTTTCAATTTGTTGTTATATATACATATTCTTTATCATTAATTAATATCCATATATAATGACTATCTTTAATTATAAAAAATAGATATATATATATATATATATATATATATATATATATACTATGTAATAAAAAAAAGTTGAAGGACACGTATCATTCATTGAAACTATCTATTATTTTGCTTATATATATATATATATATATATATATATTATATATATATATATATATATAAACAGGGTTAGGAGAAAACAATTGGAAGTGTAAAAACAGCGATAACGGATCCTGATCGAACACGTGGCAGGGCCGCTAAATTATATGTATGGGACAGGATTGTAATTGTTCACATTCCCCTAAATTAGTCGCGTTAAATGCAATAGAGATGGCGTTTTGTACTTCTCTGGCTTGTTTCAGTGGCTTTTTTTACAATTAATTTATGAAAATGATGTTTTAAAATCTAAAAGCAAAAGAACAGTTTTATTAAAAAAAATTAGGTTTTGTAAAGAAACGACGTTTGTGATGTTTGGTTTTTGAACTTTTTGACGTTTTAGATCGAATGGTGTTTTTTTTAATCATTAAGTTTGATGTTTTGTTTGAATGGCGTTTAGATAAAGATGTAAGACGTCCCATCATGAAGTTTGGCGTTTGTCTGTTAAAGCTGTAAGGCATCCTATCATTTTATATGAATTTTGTAACCTCCATATGAATTTGTCATGCAACAACACCAAATTTAGTGTCATGTTTGTGTTCAAACATGTTGCGTTGTTTAACTCCTCTAGGAACCCAAGACTCTGGTTGGTCATGATGTTATCAACCGTGTAGCTTCTTACTCCCCGTTACATACAACAGTCACTATGTCAGTGTCTTCATCATAATGCCATAATTGTCTTATTGGGTTCACATTTCTATTTGTATTGTTCAATCCAAATTTTCTGGTCAATCTCCGTATAACCTTTTGTGTTTTCTCACAGAAGTTATCAAGAGGAACGCCATGTGCTAGGATCCCCCTCTGTACTTCTTCGGCTAAATTCATTAGGGCTTTTATGGTTTTCACAAACACTCTTCTTTTGATGTTAAAGAGGATTACGAATCTATTGATTCTAGTGTTGAATCTCCATAAAACGATGTTTGTCATTTGTGCCTTTTTTAGAGTTTCTTTCTTTTTTTTCTTTTTTTTTTTTTTGAATTTTTGGCGTTTTGGTCAATATGGGGTTTTTTAGTATGATCAATGGAAGTAATGATAAGGTCATTTATATAATGATGTTTTGGCGCGTAGTTTAGGAGGGAAATTTTTTATAATAAATATTATTAATAAAGTTTCATTAATAAATATGGCGTTTCATCTGGAAGGGGACTATATGGCTTGGAGTTTTAAGGCGGGAATTTTTAATGGCGTTTTATTTATGACCTTGGCATTTTGTATTAGAACAGTAAAAAGACTCTTTCACCCTTAATGAAACGTGTGCACGTAATAAAGTTGATGTTATTTACGGAAACGCCACCGGGCCAATCTAATCGATAGATTATTTTGATCCAACGGACGAGGGGCGTTCTCATCGTTTTCACACTTATAGGTGTTTTCCCTAAATCTTGCCCCTATATATAAATAGAATATAAAAAGAAACTATTACCCCTAATCTAGCCAAATGAGTAAAAAAAAAAATAAAACGTAATATATATATAGGGTAGGGTTAGTGTAAAAAATGGTGGTTTTGTGAGAAGTGTAAGAAGTGTTTTAAACCCTTAGATCTTGTAGTTAGTGGCTGAGATCAAGAAGGGCTTATAATGTAAATTATGTTTTATTTTTTTGACTAATTTTGCTAGATTAGGGGTAATAGTGTCTTTTTATATTGTATTTTTAAATAAAGAAACTGTCATCAACTTTAATGCACATGCAAGTTCCACCCATCTTTTTTGAACGTTAATAACCTTTTATGCATAACGTTTTTAAAAATAAATTACACCATATTAACGAGCTTTTTTTCATCTTCAATATGAGTACCATATTGTTATATTTATTTAGACAAAAAAATTACGAAGAACACATACTAGACTAGAGGTTTAAAACACCATGAATGCAACACATACTGGACTGCTGATTTAAACACCATGCATGCATGTTTAAAACACCATACGAAGAACATAAGAAGAACACATACTGGACTGTAGGTTTAAAAAACCATACGAAGAACACATACTAGACTGCAGGTTTAAAACACCATGAATGCAGGTTTAAAACACCATACGAAGAACGCATACAAGACTGTAGGTTGAAAACACCATGAATGCAGGTTTAAAATACCATTCGAAGAACACATACTAGATTACAGGTTTAAAACACCATGAAAGCAAATTTAAAACACCATACGAAAAACACATACTAGTCTGCAGGTTTAAAACACAATGAATACAAGTTATGGAAAGGGGTCCCTAAAAGTTTTAGGCCCTATTCGTGGCACCACTTGCACACCTATGGGCCAGACCTTAATATGCCGGCGATCATGGTTTCGTGATTGATATTGTTGATTGTTATTTCCTTTTTGACTCTTGATCTCCTTTTCAGATTGTCACTCGTGCTCGGGTTCAAAAGGGCGCATTGTTGCTGATTCAATCATCATAGAAGAAAACATCTCTCTTGTAAATTACATCTCTTTTCTACTTTGTTTTGAGTTCTTTTAAACTGTTCATCTATTTTATTCAAATAAATTGATAACGATAATGATAATTGATAATTTTGTCACGCCCTCAAAATTTGTCTTTTTTTATTTTTTATTTTATCATTCGATGTATGCAATTAAGTAGCTTTTGAGTCCGTTTTTTGAAATGGCCAAAGAATTGAAGTCCGGCTACCCGAGTAACCCAGTGCCAAAAGACGACCCTTACATCCATGACGGCAGATAGCGCTAGGTAGCCCAAGCCTACCATTTTGAGTTCCGGGGAAACCCTCTACCCGAAGGCCAACTACGGTAAACCCGGTTGGGATTGGGTTCAAACTTGAGACCTCTATCTTCACTTCCCTTCCAATGCCAAATGGGTTTTGAGTCTCTGTTTATGTGCTCTATTTTTTAATAGTAAAGTCAAATTTAGTGTTTTTTATTTAACGAGTTAACGCTACCCGCGCGTTGCAGCGGGATGTTGATTACTAAAGTGTTTATATATTAAATTTTACCAAAAAAAACAAAGATACATTAGGCTTAATATATTATTTGTATTTGCGTAAAGTACTACAGAAATAATAGATTGGAAAAAAAATTCATCTATACATATCTAACCAACATTTAAATGACACAAATGTTTTGTTTTGTAAATGCATGTTATACATAAAGTTTATACGTTAATTATTGTGACTACTTAAATAATACATACATGTTATACACAAAGTTTATACGTTGAGTATTGTGACTACCAGTGGCAGATCCAAGAATTTTTTTTAAGGGATTCACTTTTTTAAGTATTTCAATATTATATGTCCGACATAAAAAATATGGGTTGGTTCGACGATTCTGGTCGAATTAAAATGCCTTAACATAAATGTTAAAATAAACAATTGAGATAACCACTAAACAATCATGTCAATATACAATTTGAACATCATCTTTGTTTCCCTTTTAACATTTTTCTCGAATTTTCTAATATACAATTTGAAGTATCCGTTTTCACTTAATCTCAAGTTAATTCCTTTGACTAACAAAAAGTCAACCTGCTTTACAAATATCAAACTATTTCCTTCTGTGTCATATCTTTAAGAACCATTTCATATATAAAAAATATACACCATAATTCACCTAATCTTCCACACAAAAATATAATATTTTGAATAGATATAAGAAGCACTTCAGGCATGTACATCAATTTACACCATAAATCACCTAATCTTTCTCACAAACTATACAAGTGGGAACTAAGACCACATGATGTAGGGAACTAAAACTCATACCTGGCTCTGTATGAATTTAATCAAGATGAGCAAGAAAGAGGAGATTGTGGGCCAAGGCTGAAGAATGGTGCGTCCAGGGCTTGTTTTCTGTTTGGCGTTGGTGGATTATGAAGAAAGGGGCAAGGGCAACTCTACTAAATCCTAATCTAATTAGATTTTGAATTTTAAAAAAAGCCAAAAATGGAATAAAAACGGTCATAACCAGACTCGAACACATCACTTCATTTATAACTAACGCGCTACTTACCGCCAGACCAGCTTCACATTTGTTTATAGGGTTCCTTTACAAAATATTAAGGGTTCCTTCAATTTTTTGTATATACCTCGACACTATAAATTTCGAACCGAACGGGTTCCTGAGAACCCTCTAAATAAGCGTAGATCCGCCCCTGGTGACTACTTAAAAATTAGTATATTAAAGGTTACCAAATTAGTTCCTACGAAAGCATAAAGTTTAATTTCTTTTTTATATTCCTTTTTTAAATTTTCATTAAAAAATAGTGAATAAAAAGTAAAACACATAAATACTAAAATTTAAAATGAAAGTGAATTGATTACATGGGAGAAAAATATTACATGGCGACCGGTACAAAAGAGTTACGTTTTTTTAGTTTGAATTACATTTTTATATAATTATTAAAAGAAAAAACATTAACTTTGATGCATACACAAATTAAATATCCTAATCCAAACATACCGAGTACCAATCTTTTAAAAGAATACAAATAGTTTAAAAAGATTTTGTAAACTTGAGGCCCAATGTATATAAAAAAATAAAATTAGATTCATCAGTTGTTTATTTTTTTTAATTCAAGAAGTTGCAATAATGTCTGATATATGAAAGTATGAAACTAGACAAATTGCCCACAGTAAAAAACCAAAACCATGGAAGATTGGACTCCTTATCTTCTCTATCTTTCTGAATATAATCATGCACTAAACTACTCAACCCTCTCCACAATCTCCATCAATCACCATTCTTTGTAAATGCAGACGTCGGACTTCATTGTGAAATTGTGCGTATACTTTGATTATACGTTCATATATGTTGAGATGTTGATATAATTGTGAAATTGTGTTGTGGATTGTTCGGATTTCGTGCTTTTTTTTGTTGATTTGGTACTCAATAGGTGGAATTGGATGTCTGTGCCCACCAATCCATTCTTTACAGCCATCGACGACGAACGATAACAGATTTGACGATGGAATGTTGGAAGCGATTTGTGGCGACTAAAAAAAAAACAACAAACATGGAAAATCCAATATCAATATATATATGCATTTCCCTTGACAAAGACACATGGAATCGAATATCAATCTTTATTCTACCCTTTTCGTGTAATTTTCCGGCAAATAACTGGCGACTGGTGGTAGCCACCGCCCCTGTGAGTTTATATATGCGGGTAGTTGGTGTTGAAGTCTGCGTGTTCGGAGGAGGTACGGCGGTTGCATGAAGGTTTTTGTTATGACGTGCCTGTTCGGAAACGGTTAACGGTTGGTGGTTAGTTGAGGGTATTTGGCGTTGATGAAACGATGGATTGTTGTGACGGTTGCTACTTAAATGCGGCCATTTGGTGTCAATGAAACGAACGAAGGATGGGAGGTAGCCTAAGTTGCTAATTGTCCGATGAACGGTGGCGTTGGTTAGTTAACGGAAGTGTCCGAGGTTGGATCGAGTAAGCGGTGGTTCGTGGCCGGCGGACATGTTTTCCGGTGATAATCGTTTCTCCGCCGTTTTCTTCGTATGGGTTTCATCACCGTCTAGGATTTGTTGTTCTTGTGGAGTTTTCTTCGTGTGGGTTTCATCGCCGTTTTCTTTGTCTGGGTATCAGTATGAATTTACAGTGAATTTACTGTGTGTGCCTTTTCATTTACCCGGATGGGATGATTTGTATGGAGGTTATATGTCGCATGGCGGTGCGTCGTTTGTTTAAAGAAATGAAAGGGTGGGGATGCTAACTTTTCAAAGGGTGTGTCTATTCATAATTCTGCCTTAAAGTCGGTTTTTGTATAAGTATAAAATATAATATAATATAACATTAAATGTTACATAATTATTATTTCTCATTTTTAGTGTAATTTTTAAGGTCCGTCAATCACTTGACTCTTGATGATCAAATCCATATTAATGCTATTGCAACAAATAGGTAGGTAAGGATACTTGAGGTGATCACACAATAATAATCTTTCGTTTCATTATATTAATAGGATATGGGTAAAATACAAAACCCTAATTATGTAAATTCAATCATAAACAGTAAATAGGACGTGTGTATCTGGTAAGCCAGCATCCACACTAGAGAGGGAAGTAGATGTCATGTTCGTCAGATTGGTCTGGTTCCTCTTTAGGATGTATCTTCTTGATGGTAGTACCGAGTTCTTTAGGGTTGAAGAACTCATAGTAATGTAGAGAGAGGAGGTCTAATTATGAGTTGATGTTATGCATGTCTAACCTTAATCCCTCTCTAATAATCTCTTTATATACATCCAAGGGGAAACCCAATTAGTTAATTAGGGTAATATGACCCATCAACAATCACCAACTAATTATATTATAGGTTTTAATATATTTTTATCTATATTTTATAAATGATAATGATGGCTATATGAATAAATAAATATTTAATCTTACATTCTCCCACTTAGCTGAATAATCATTTATTATGAGTATTAGATTAGTCTGATCAGAAGTTAATACTCATTTTAGCTTTAAACCAAGAACCGTAGCAGAGAAATACAACCGTTGAGTCATTATGCAACTCAGGACCCCCATTAATAATACTATTTAAAACCTAACACTTATGATCAAAATAAGCCCTCTAGCGTTTGATTTGTATTTATAGTTGTCTATATGTCATTATACCGGCAGAACATATGTTAGAGACATACAAAATCAAACTGATGAGGAAAATTAATTAATCGTTAGTCATTCATAGTACGATATGCAGTTGTATGTGGTCATCAATTAAAACCCATCCTTTTATGAGCTCTCTTAATAAGACTTATGGGTAATAGACCTTTGGTTATAGGATCCTTAAGCATATCATGAATGTATTACAAAGATTCAGTTTCCTCAATTCGTTCATAAACGAACAATTAATTTCGTATTGAAATTTAATGTAGCACCTCTCGAACTGTTACTGTTCAAGGAGACATGGTAGCTGAGTTTATCACAATAAGTCTTCAATATATAATTTATATGAAGTTAATAAACTTATGAGTTCACTGATAAATTTTCAACAACATTTAGTGACTATTGCTTTTATGATTAGCAACATATTATGTCATTATAACTTAGGTTGTTATTATCAGTTCAATATGACTCCTCCACGAGATAGAATTTTTCTGCTGACATAAGGATATACCCCGGAATATATCAAAGTTAAAGTAATCAATCGGTTTGTGTTCTCACTTCTTCTTTAAAATTATAGCATCTCGTTTCCTTTATAGATATTTTAATACTCCATAAGATGCATCACATTAATCTAGACATACCTAATGTGTTACAGTGTGAGTAATATCTAAACGAGTATAGACTTAAAATACATAAGGCTTCTAATTAATGAAGCATAAGTAAATGATCTCATTGATCATATTATCCTCTTAAGGAGAGCAATTTGTTTGTTAGATGTGTAAAGACCCATTTAAGGTTAAACTTATGGAACGAAACTAATGTCCCATTGGGTTTATCTCAGTATGTTATGATATCTATCATGTAAGAGATATCTCTGAGATTTATTATATCAAAGTTTGTTTTAACAATGATTTGACTTATGTAACATATACTTGTCAAAAGAATATTATCTATATAATGACAAGTTTGTTTTAGTTGCTCCCACTCATCTTGAGGTAGGTACATTAATCCACTTGATTCTTGATGAAAATAATTGCATTAAGATTTCATCACATTATGACGTTTGCATTAACCCATACATGGATTTTATTGGCTTATAGACAAAATGTTCTTTAACCTTGAGTTTAGAACTTTAAGGTCGTTTTATAAACATATAGCTATGTCTGCCAGTTGTTGGGGAATGTTGTTCTAATGTTCATCTAATGTAGTTCTAAATAATTATAAGTTACTTGAACAGTGATGATCCTTGATAATTTATCCCTTCCTTAGTATAACCTTTGACAATCAATCATGCTTTTTCGTGTCTTGACATTTATATTAGGATTTGGTTTGCTTATGAACACTCTTAGGTAATTCAATCAAATCCCAAACGTTATTCGAACACATAAAACCAGTTTTACTAGAAAACAGTTTTATTTCGTTTAGAAAATTGATTGACGCTAATGGTTTAATTAGAAGAGTAGGATCAATAAACTTTTCCAAAATCCATTTCAACTTTAGTTAGGGAGGTTATGTAATCATTAAAGTTAGTAGGCTTTTAAACCTAGATGACATCCTGAGTTGATTATTGGGTTTAGTAGAAGTTTCAGTTTTATGGATTAGCTCTTGGTTAGGTCGCTACATTTTCAGGATTCTAAGTGTATAAGAGTTGGTGCAGTATGGTGTACAAGAGGTGTAAGCGGAGTAAAATTCGGAGTAAAATTTAATGACTCTCTTCCCCCTGCCTCTTGTATTCCTTACAAGTCATGATAAAGACTTTTACTGCTCCCACTGACCTTAGAAGTCTTTAGGAGCTCAGCATGCTTAAGGTTAATATTTAACGACCAACAAATTCTAATAGAGAAAACATATTAATGACGTTAGTCGTTGCATTTCCTCTTGTTGAGGATTATATTAGTTTAGGTAAGAAATCTAAGTGTACCCACAATTAAGCAACAATGAAACTTTTGTAAGAGTGACATTAGATTTTAAGGAGACATGTTTTGATGGAACCGTGTCAAAATGGAGCAGTGTCTTGTACAAGAGGTGTAAATTGAAGTAATGTGAAATTTTCACTCCCCCACCTCTTGCAACTTTTACAAGTTATAATTAAGACACTTAATGCTCCCACTGATCTTTGATATCTCTATAAATGCTACAAGAGAAGTTTCAATGAGGTACGTGACGTGGGAACCTATCATATATATGTTAGACTTTACTTGATTTTCTTAATGTCCTGATGTCGTAAGAAGCTTAGGGACATTTTTTATAGAAATCTTATTAAGTACATATAGGAATAGATTTCTTTAAGACCATGGGCCATATGAGACAAATTTAGATACAAGTAGATAGTCTTTAGTTGATGAATGAATTATGTCTGAATATTCCATTTTGAATAAGTTCCACGAATGTCAATAAATAACTTATGGTGGACCCATACTTATTCCTTAAGCCAAAATATTTTAGGGCTTTTAACATCATGATTTAAATCACTTAGAATGAGATTAGATGGAAAAATCATCCTCATTAACCATGTCATGATTTCTCATGATTTTCAGTTATAATAGATGAAATTCATAGGTTTCATTTACCTTTTGTCAAATTCTCATTTGCATGATAACAAAAGTTGTGAAAACGTAAAATATCATCTAGTTTCATCTTATTAATGTTTCTATCCAGATATTGAGAACAAATAATATGAGAGTTTAAGGTAAGTGTGACTTCATGTTGACTATGCAAACCTCACAACTGTTATAATATAGCTTTAGCATTGATACTAAATTCTGATTAATTTCCAGAATATGTAAGGTATCATAAAGCATAATTAGAAGACAATTTTTCATGGTTCTTATAGCCTTAACATTTAATTTTGTCACTAACTCTCATGTTAATTATTTGTTGAATTCTAGTATGGAAACGTATAGAACTAGAGTCAACTTATCATGTGTTAATTGTTATACAAAAATTATCAGACTTATATATCACTAATAGGCGACTACCTATTTAATTAATCCAATTGTTCTTTTGAATCATGGATAGTCTCGTTGCTTATGCCTAACCTAACGACATAAATTATGTAATGAGATTCTCCCATTAAGATCATTGGATTTGGAATTAGTACTTGTATTTTCTCTATGGACCTTAGAAGTATCATCTTTTAAAGTTTTAGTGGTTGTAAGATGAATAACATTATATTTTCTAGTTTTAGGCATTTCTTTTCCTGTACGTGTGTTGCTAATCAACTTACTCATTTTCCTTTGGTACTTCCGAGTGTTATTAGTTGATTTTAAGGCATCAAATTGTACTTGTGGAAAATTAGTATGTAATGCATTGGAAAATGCACTTATTTCCATGTGTAAGCCCTTTATTTTATGGGTCATTGTATTGTACATTATGATGTATTCATGGATACGACTTAACATGATAGTTTAGAATTTGGAATAAAGGCATGCATCTTAAGAGTTCTTTTGATTATACCATAAAATTAGATTAGTCTTTGGAAAAACTTAATCTGGAATAACTTTAGTGATAGCATTGCGTTTAAATGAGTTATTGATTATCATAAGAGACATTATGTTCGATTTATCCTATTCATCACGCTATACTTTTCTTCTGTAGAACTTTTATCAGAAGAGAGCAATAGGATTATCGTGTCTTTAAGAGATAATCAAGGATTTAATTTAAAAGCTAATCTTATAGAAACTTTAAGTAAGGCAAAACACATTACAATTAGAATTTTAGAGTGGATGAGATACTAATTTATAGAAGAAAATTATAGTGAGTAATATTATGGGGTATTAAAGTAAAGCAGACATAATATGATCATAAGATTAATGAAGGATCATTAATGTGAGGATCATTGTTTAAAGAAGTTGTGATATTTTTATTACTCACATTAAAATAATAGACTTAGTTAAAAATTCTACTTAAATGAAGACAAATCAGCTTTGGCCAGAAGTGTAATCATCTAAGTATGTGTGCAAAGTAATCGTGATAAATCAGCTTTGGCCAGAAATGAGACAATTCCCTTAGTTATGCACTTGTTAATAATGCTAGACATGAATGAATTAGATCAGCTTTGGTCAGAAATAAGACATTCACGTTTGTAATGCATAATTAACATAGCTTTTGTAATACTTGAATAATAAATAGATGCATCAGATCAGCTTTGGCCAGAAATGTTACATCAGAAACTCATTCAAGTTAAGCTATTTTGGCTAAATTTTAATTATCATTAACAGCTAATAAAGTAATGAGGTTTCGAGTGAGATTTCGAGTTAACATTAGATTTCGAGTGATATCTCGACTCAATTATGAGATCTCGACTCGGTTATGAGATCTCGACTCGGTTATGAGATCTCGAATGAGAGAGTAAGGTTTCGAGTAATGAAGATTAATGCTTTAATGAGATTCCGACTACATTATGAGGTTTCGAGTCGCAACCGCTTGATTGCGAGTCGAAATCTCAGTCGCAATCTCAGCTGTCTTCGTATTTTAGTGAGATTTCAGTCGGAACCTTAGTCGAAACCTTTTAATCTCGAAACCTTTTCATTAGCAGCTGTTAATGAAGATAAAATTAAAAAAATTGAGATATAGTTTCTTGTTTTAGTGATAATCTAATTTTACCAAAATATTTGGAAAATAATATCCATTTAACTTATAACAGATTTCGAAAAAAAAATTAAAAGGTAAAATTAGATCAAAACAGAGAAAAACATCATTTGATCCGATAAGGTTGGTTCAGCTAATTTTAAGGAAATTTGATTATAATTACTAAACATCTCATGTGTAACTATCCAAGTTAGTTATTCGATTATAAATTATATTTTATTCGAAACTTGGAGATAAAGATACATAGTTTTAGAAAACACAATCAAATCCTACTGTTATCCCAAAATAAGTGGATTTCATCAAAATTAAATATTTTGATTGTATTATCATCTTTAAAAATACAATTCGTAATCGTATGTATGTTATCTCCGAACGAATTTATGGAGCGAATTTAATAAAATAATATAATTTATATAATATAATGTAGAAGAGTTGGATAATATTACCACAAACAATATTATTCATATTATATATGATGATGCAAGATTCTGGTCATCATCAATTTTCATATGAAAACAAATTCATAAGCTCCAAAAACAAAAATAATGCTGGCATATGATTGGCAAATCCAAAGAAACTCACTGGGCATTGGAAATCATAAAAATAATATTAATTTGCACAATCCTTCATGATAACCCTTTTCTAAAAAAAAGATATGCGATACATCAATTAGTTGTATCATATTCATCCATTGAAATTTAATGATACTATAACTATAATCAGATGTTGATTTATGAGATTTACGAAATTATATACGATGATCAATTATCAAAGAGACAAATCGGTTATAACAATCTAATTTTAAGTTCCAGATAATTGAACATCATATACAGGCCCGTCCCCGAAAATTATTAAAAAATTTTGGACCCTAAGCGAGGAAGAAAAATCAGACCTTAACCGCCCTATAATATAAACTAATCAATCACATATATAAAAAGTAAAAACCCCATAACACAACGATAATTGTTATAAAATAAATAAAACAAAAGTAGTATAGGAAAACTATCCAAATTTTAGTCTTTTAAAACTTAGTGGATCATTTTGCCATTAGGTATTTAGTTTAGGTCAAATTTTAGGCTTTGTTTAAATGGTTGCAACTCTAGATATTAAAACAGATTGGACCTTTTAAATTTTGAGTCTTTTAAAATGGCTGTAACGGCTACTATAACGATATTACATCAGTGACAATAATAATTCGAGAAATAATTTAAATAATTTTGAAACATGATTTTTAAAAACAAGTAAAAAAGAAAAGGCCTAACTGATAAAGTCATCATTACCATAAGCATTTAAAGTATACAACAAACAAAACTATTAAAAACAACTAAGAAAGGGAGATGCAAGGATTAAATTATCCAAGAGAAAATAAAATGAAACAAAAAGTGAGATGAAAGGATTAAACTATCCAACAGAAAATAAAATGAAACAAAACATATGCAGGATTCGAACTTGCGTATTGTTATTCTTAAAGCAATAAAGCAACCACTAGGCCATTGACTTGTTTCTGCATTTTATTGATACATCGTTTATATACAAAAACTTTCATAGCGTGAAATATATAAAAAATAAAAATGTCTCGGGCCCCTAGGGAGTTTGGGCCCTGAGCCGTCGCTCACCCTGCACCCCCTCTGGGCCGGCCCTGATCATATACATGAATGAATTGATATAATCAACATCGCTCTAATACCACATGTTGATTATATCAATAGGACATGGGTAAAATACAAAACCCTAATTATGTAAATTCAATCATGAACAGTAAATAAGACGTATGTACCTGGTAAGCCAGCAACTACACCAGAGAGGGAAGTAGATGTCATGTTCGTCAGATTAGTCTGGTTCCTCTTTAGGATGTATCTTCTTGATGGTAGTACCGAGTTCTTTAGGGTTGAAGAACTCGTAGTAATGGAGAGAGAGGAGGTCAAATTATGAGTTGATGTTATGCATGTCTAACCCTAATCCCTCTCTAATAATCTCCTTGTATACACCCAAAGGGAAATCCAATTAGTTAATTAGGGTAATATGGTTAATCAACAATTACCAACTAATTATATTATAGGTTTTAATATATTTTGATCTATATTCTATAAATGATAATGATGGCTATATGATTAAATAAATATAAATAAATATTTAATCTTACATCTGTGTGAAATTCAACGTTCAAACTAACATAAATCTTAGTTAGTATACTAAAAATAGAATTAATCCAAACACAAAGACTGTTATAATTGTAGTGTAGTGAAAAAAAAAGCAAACTGTATATATCCATTCCGTTCATATCATTTAAAGTTTATGTGATATCAAATGAGCCCCAAATTGTGGTTGAAGAGTGACCATACTATGTGGAGCATGCGAATAGGATGATGCAAGATCAAAGCGAAAATGTTGTAAAATCATTGTGAGTGCCGTTTTTGCTTCCAACAAAGCAAAATTTTGTCCAATACATATCCGAGGACCCCCACCAAAAGGAAGGTATGATGCTTGACCCTTTGACACGCCTCTGTAAAACCTTTCAGGCTTGAATTCCTTCACATCGTCACCCCATATATCACGGTCATGGTGCACAAACATATTACTCAACTCTAACATAGATCCAGCAGGTAATTTTATGCTGCCTAATTTGGTTTCTTGATGTATCATGCGTTTTAACGATTCCACTTGTGGGTATAGTCTAAGCACCTCATTAAAAATAGCGTTAACCTACAAAACATAATTAGTAAAATATTCTAAAACAAAATTTACAAATACTGAGACGACAGTTGTTTTGTTAGTTTAGGCAAAATAATTGAAATCGAATTTGTGTTTTCAGCTAGCTAATATAATCATGGAAGGAAAAAGATTTCTATATACACAATGAAGCATGATATACAAATGGATGTTTTTTGATGAAGATACGAGACTTACGATCTTTAAACGATTCAGCCCATCGATATCTGGTTTTTTCCCTCCAAAGACTAGTGAAACTTCATCTCTAGCCTAGGCTTGCCAATCTTTGTGCCGAGCCAACAACATCATTGTCCAAACAAGCAAATTTCCTGTGGTTTCTTGTCCTGCAAAGTAGAAAAGCTTACACTCATCGATGATTTCATCAATACTTAATCCATAATTGTTATTCCCATGTTGCTCTATTTCTTTAAAATTGGAATCCAGTAGTATGCCCAACAAGTCTTCATCATTACTCCCTCCTTGCTTAATTGCAATGATTCGTTTGTTGATGATACTCCTTATCGATGCCTTCACTTCACGGTCAATTTCCTTCATCTTCTTATTTCTTTTTGTTGGTAAAAAACTGCAAAATTGTACTTGTTTCTAAAATAGCACTCTTTAAGTATCAAAAATATTACTGACACATAAACTTTAATCAACATATTCATATATTTCCAACAATAGAACATAAGTATTGTCGTTAATAACTGAAAATATATTGTAATTATCCTTTAATCCCCATGTTATGTTATGTTATGAAGCTGACCATACTCACCTTGATCCAGGAATGTAAACTGATTGCAAAACCTGTGTAACCAACTCTGCTTGTTCTCGTTGTAATTCAAATATTCTTTTGCCTTCCTCAAAACTACTACCAAATGCAGTGCGTGAAATTACATCACTCGAGAATGTTTGAAGATAAGGCCATATATCAAGTTCACACAAGCTTTCCCTACTTATAATATCTTCCCATTTGTTGATCATCTCAGCACAACACGTATAAAATGCAGGCACCATATGCTATAAAGAAAAACTATTGTTATCTAATGATTTATTTAAATGTTCTTTTTGTAAATGAACGACATATAGACAATAAGAATAAACCTTCAACTTCTCGACATGGAAAGCAGGATTGATGATTTTCCTATGTTTGCTCCATCGATCACATTCAACATCTACTAGACCTGTTGCTAGCAACTTTATTAAAGGGTTTCCACCCCTTGGCTTTTGAAATTGATAGCTATTTGCCAAGATATCCTTTATCATAGCTGGTTCAGTTATATGCACGACAGGCCTAGGCCCTATCCATGTGAAGCAGTTTTTACCTATACATTAAGCAAATAATGTATTTTTTGTCATTTGTATAAAATCAAGTATTAGATATTAGTATTTACTAGCTTTTTAGCAAATAATTCACTTCTATTTTCAGGTTTGGATGCATATATATGTTAAACGGTTGGAGAACATCCCTAATAGTTGATGTCAACCAACTTCCAAAAAATTGCCAACATACTTTCTTTTTTCTCTCTGCCCTCCAACTCCCTCCGTGTCTCTTCCACATAAGTCACCTCACTTAGCTGAAACTGGTATTTTAGTAGTAGAACTAAGAGTATCCGAGTTACTGTTCTAAAGAAGAATATAAAAAAATTAAATAGTATTTAGTTCTAGTTGTTTTGAAGGATAACAGGCTTTCAGTTAATGAACTGTAAGCGGGGTACTCTTCCTTTTATATATCTCGGATTGCAGGTTGGAAATATAAAAAAAATTAAATAGTATTTAGTTCTAGTTGTTTTGAAGGATAACAGGCTTTCAGTTAATGAACTATAAGCGGGGTACTCTTCCTTTTATATATCTCGGATTGCAGGTTGGAGCTAGTATGAACCGAAAGATGAACTGGAGCCTGGTAATAGAGGTCTTGGAATCAAGGCTAACAACATGGAAAGCAAAAAATCTATCCATAGGAGGTCGAGTTACACTCATAAAATCGGTACCTGATAGCCTCCCAATCCACTATTTCTCATTATACAAAGCTCCTGCGGGCGTTATTGAACAATTAGAAAAGCTAAGGCGGCGTTTTTTATGGGGGTGGCAGTGATGAAAAAATAAATAAATTGGGTTTCATGGGATCAAGTCGGAGAGCCAAAATCAGTCGGGGGTCTTGGATTAGGCTCCTTGAAAGTCACCAATACAAGTCTAATTTCAAAATGGCGGTGGCGGTATGCCACCGAGCCAAACAGACGCTGGAGGAAAACTATTGCAACAATTCATTACACAAAAAGGAGGGGGGTGCTTTTCTCCTGGTTCGAGCGGATGTTGCTGGAAACTGGAAAACCATTTGCAGCATCGAAGGTGACCTTGCAAGGGCTGGGATTAATTTCCAAACCTCAATAAAACACATTATGGGGGATGGTGGAACTACCCGGTTTTGGATAGATCACTAGGCTGGAGACGATCCTCTAAGCCTTAAATACCCAGCTCTTTTCAATTTAGAAACTGGTAATAATTGCCCAACACAATCCCACGTAAAAGTGGAGAATGGTAGTACAAAATGGAACTGGAAATGGTGAAGGGAATTGAATACAAGGGAAGTGATAGACGCCCCAGAATCCCAGGTGACTTTTAAAGACGGAAAAGACGTATGGAAATGGAGTGATAGCAAGGATGGGGTCTTCCAAGTTGGGCATATCAAAAGTAAGTTGACATCTGTTCCAACACAACCAAGTACCAAACTATTCGACTGGAATGGATAGGTCTCGAAGAAGATAAACATCCATAACTAGAGAGCATCCAAAGAGAGAATTCCTACACTTGTGGCTTTAGCAAAAAGAAGTGTGAATGTGAACTCACAAGTCTGCAAATCGTGTGGTCTAGATCTGGAAACAGCAGAGCATATCTCATCCATTGTGAAGTCGCAAATGCCATTTGGCCGATCGTCTCGCAGTGGTGTAAAGTACCACCGGCATATGCTTACTCTTTCTCAGATTTGTCCAAAAAGCCTACTACCATAAGAGGCTTTCAACGCGGTGGTGCAAACAACTACATAGGATTCTTTGGAAGGCACACAACGATTACAGGTTTAATAATAAACCGTGGTCAATCGCCAACATTGTTGAAGAAATCAAAGCTCAAAGTTTTTTTATGGGTTAAAAATAGGTCAAAGATTATTAATCTATAGATTGGAGCAATTGATGTATGTTTTCTTTCTGAAACTTAATAATGTAAAATTTGGTGTATGGTTTCTCTAGCTTCTTGCTAGATGTCCTATGTTAATAAAATTGTTCCCTTTCAAAAAAAAAAGGCTTTCAGTTTAAGTTTGCTTTTTTAACAAATTGCAAAAGACTTATAAAAGCATTAATGTTTCGATACATTCTTTTTTTTAACGGCCAACAAATCAATCCCGAGTACTCTCGGGGCACCCACTGGACAAACGGAGTACTCCGAGAGTAAACCGAGTCGTCCACCACCATTTTCGGAGAAAACCGATAACCCACTCACCCGTAGACACAACGGTAAAATTACCGGTAAAACCAAGGATCGAACCCAAATTTCCATGGATCTCCTGTATATTCTATGCATAATATGCTCACAACTTAACAAAAAGAAAAAGAAGAGTAGACCAACATAATCTAAACGGACCGTCCCATCTTTCAACCATGACGACCCACATGTCAATCATCTCTACTTGCCACGCCATCCTTAACATCACCATCATATATGAATTTTTGATATGCTGAAGTGAAAAAAATTTATTATACTATATATACATTTCTATTTGTTGCAGAGAGAACATAAATCCTAATTAGTATTATGGATATCTTAACTTTTCTAGATGTATGGATTTTTTTCTTTTTTAACATGATATAAATAATAACGATTTTCGGTAATTGGTATAGAATTAACCAAAAGCATTAATAATTGTTTCATAAATGCCTTAAAGGATTATTGCCAAGAAAGGAAAAAAATATCATTAATCATTAAGACTTAATTGCATTTATAGTTCTACTTTTAACATTATAAACTATATCAAAATGTACATCAAAATATAATATAAAACAGATGGGAGGAAAAAGTAGCCAGAACGGGTACCATAAGCAGTGACCGACTTGTGTTCGAACGGCAAGACTCGGGAAACTATATCGTGGTTTAGGCTTATCGGTTTAGATTTGGCCTCTCTTACCATCTTCACCAACTCTTTCATGTCTCCAAACAATAATTTATATGAGCTTCCCTTGAGGCCTTGCTTTCTTAAGAACTTCTCCATCCTCTTTGGTTTGAACCACACCCAATCCAAAAATCTTAATACACACCACACTAATATCATCAGTAGTATTCCCAGACCGGACCATACTCTACTGACTTCCATCTTGGGTGATAACTGTGTGAATTAACCTTGTTATTATATTATGAAGGCGGTATTTTGATATTTATTGATGGATGATGTTTGTTTTAACTCCCCTACACTATTGCATGAGTAACTTATTAAGTCCCTTATAGTATTTAATGAATACCCATATACTTGATCATATTATATAAGATTATGGCATTTGTAAACATGATCATATTGTATAGATTGTGCATTTATAAACATGGTCATATTATATAAAATTGTGGCATTTATAAACATCACCATTATATAAGATTGTAGCATTTATAAACACGGTATTATATATAAGATTATGGCCTTTATATATATATTATCATATTATATAAGATTATGAGATTTATAAAAATATGTTAAATTGATGGCACTATCAATATTTTCAAACAAACATCATTAAAATATGTGCATGTCTCTCTCCTTTATTTGTTTGACATCAACACAAATTAACACGTCTCTTCCTTTTAAAAGTTAACAATAAGAGAAAAATCCATTGATAGTATCTGTGGTAGGGGTGTGTACGGTTCGATTTGGTTTTCGGGTAAAATCAAATCTTCGATTTCAGTTTTTTAAAAATCGTTCGATGCCGGGTTTTTTTGTTTCGGTTATTCCGGTTTTGTGAACAAAATTATGTATTTACATTTAAGTTATTATATTTAATTTTTAAATTAATACTGTTTAAATAAACCTAAACTTCTAACCTATTTTTAGGTTTCTTCAAAGTTTTTATAAAGACATTTTCTTTTATAAATCTTTGAAGATTATTTAATTTATATTAATTTTTGTTATTTGTTGTAGGCAATAAATTGTCACACCCCGTATTTCCAACACAATCCCGGTGGGCCCGGGTGGGGAGTATTGTGACGTAAGATTGGTACCATCATGGTCAAACATATACAGCATAGCGGATGACTTGGATATTAAATGTTATTACCAACCATTGAGTTTAAAAGTCTATAAAACAAATACATGGTTTGCAATATTAGATCCACAGGCGGATCGAAGTACGAGATGATATTCTCTGACAGACTTTAGGCTTGACGAAGAACTTGCAAAATTCTCTACGTCGTTACCAAGCAGCTCCTAGCCTATTTCGTGCCGAAACCTGTCACTTAGCCTTGTTTAAAAAAAATACGTCAGTTTTCACTGGTAAATACATTTAACCGACTCATTTTGAAAACATTTAAAATTTGTTTAGGTGCATTGGGCACGAAAATCCTTTATAACCTGGGACAATTCAAAATGATCTTGTTTACATTTTTACAAGCCTGTCAATACATATGGGGTCCGGTGCAAAAACCGAATAACATGATTAACCGAAACACCACTTAATAAAACCCACAGAGGAGTATAATAAAAATAATTTGTTTAGCATTAGCGTCTGTCAGGTGTATGCCTACACCCCGCGCTTAGGTCGTGGCCATTAGTAATTTAAATGAGCCAAGGATATCCAGGACACGGTCGAGTTAACCCCCAATGTTTAAGTTATCAGACAATACATAATAAAATGGGTTATAAGATTTAGTAAGAAGCCTTCGCAATTGGTGCACCTCCAAGCAGAATATCAATCCTAAACTCTACTTGCCTATCAGGGGCTAAACTAGGCAATTCTTTAGGAAATACATCCACATATTCTGAGATAACGTTCAAGTCTTCTATCTTTTGTTTGGGTTCGTCGATGGTTACTTGTGCCATGTAGATGATACAACCTTTCTTCAGACATCTTGAGGCTTTCAGAAGAGACCTCTTTTCGGGTAACCCATGGTGACGGTCTCCCAGTATGGTAAGGGTTTCACCGGACGGGGATACGATTTCGATGAGTTTCTTATTGCACGCGATGCGAGCTTGGTTATGGGATAACCAATCCATGCCTAAGACTACATCGAATCCTGCCAACTTCATTGGCAAAAGAGAGATTGGAATAGTTTGATTCTTTATGGATATGGAACATCCATCAAGAATGGTAGAAGCGGATTCTAAGGTTCCATCGGCGAGTTCTCCTTCGTAGGTTATATCTAAAGCTCTTATGGGTAGATTCAACAATTCACTAAACTTATGACTTACGAAAGACTTATCAGCTCCGGAATAAAAAAAAACTCTAGCAAAAATGTCATTAATGAGAAAAGTACCTGTGATGACATTGTCATCGTTGACGGCCTCCTTAGCAGTCATCTGAAAGCTCGGGCATTTCCCTTGTTTGCCCCTCCATTCTTGGCACCATCCTTGGTGGCCTTAGGGCAGTTGGTCTTTATGTGGCCCTTTTTGCCACATTCATAGCAAGACGCGTCCTTCAGATCCTTGCACTCCAAGGTCTTATGCCCCTCCATTCTTGGCACCATCCTTGGTTGCCTTAGGCCAGTTGGTCTTTATGTGGCCATTTTCGCCACATCCATAGCAAGATGCGTCCTTTAGATCCTTGCACTCCAAGCTCTTATGCCCCATTCTCTTACAAATTCCACAAGGCTTAGCCTGAGGATCGAATCGACACTGACCCCCGTGCCTCTTCTGCAAATCTTACACGCGGGTCTATCATCGGACCGACCTTGGTTCCCTTTGAACCCAGGCCTTTGCTTCTTCCTGTCAAACTTGTGGGAGTTGTCATCCTCCCTTTTCCGTTTCCCTTCAGCATCATTCTTAACTGATCTTTGCCTCACTATGTCTTGAGTAAGGGATAGTGCTAGGTCCACAGCAGACCGGTAAGTACTAGGCTTAGAAGCCTTGACCGTCCCCTTTATTTCTGGAGCAAGCCCATTAATGAAACGCGCAATGCGCTTTGGCTCAGGGGTGATCAGGTAGGGAACTAACCTCGACAGGGAGTTGTAATCAGTGACAAACTTGCGGCAATCTAGATTCTTCATAGAGAGAGTCAAGAAATCGGACTCTATCTTTTCCACCTCGTGGGGAGGGCAGTATGTCTCCTTGATCAAATCAACAAACTGTTTCCATCCCAAATTATACAGGGCCACTTTCCTTGTAGACTGCACCATTGCCTTCCACCATATCAGGGCATCATCCTTGAAAGACTGAGACACAAACTTCACCACATCATTTCTAGCACAACCGCTGATATCCACTATGGTTTCCATTTCATCTAACCACCTAAGGCATTCCACTGCACCTTTTTCACCGTTAAAGTCTCGTGGCTTACATGAGACAAAGTATTTGTAGGTTCAACCATCTCTGACAGGATGGTCTCTATCTCTATGCTCGTGTGACCCCTGGTCATTTATCCTTCTAGATTCACTCCTCTTATTTGAAGAATGAACAGAGCTACTCCTCTTAGCTGAGGATCGTGGAGTAGATGCGGTTCTGGAATGAGTAGCGCTGGTATCTTTTAGCTTTTCCAAAGCTTTGTTCATGGCCTTACTTACAGCCCCATCAATGCGAGCTTGGAAGGCATCGTCATTTACGTTAACATTAACATGATCATCATTCTCAGGGTGACTATTGGCTCCTCCAGAGTCAGCCATCTTTGTAGATCTTGGTACTACACAATTTAAAAGTCCATTAGTTGATCATTGAAGTTGATGATTCGCAGAGTATCATGGTATTCTTAACCATTTAAGTACATTAAAGTACAGGTTTCTTAATAAATTTGGCACAGAAGGCGTAGATTTTTAAAGAATCACGAATGGTGTTGGACATGGGATTTATGGCTTAAAGGCATTTCATCACTAATGGATGTTTGAATTTCTTATTGTCATTATATTTCTGACAAGATTATATAAGACTGATCACTTATGATAGATGACGTTTGGGTGTAGCCCAACTACCTCGATGACTAGTGTGGTTCCTCAAGTCACGCTGCCTGGAGAGTCATCATCGTTAGATGTTGACTAGGATTAATTGTCTTAAAATGGTTTTTTGTAACAAAGCCTAGGTTGTATTTATGATCATTTTAATAAGGTTTGGAGCGTAGCTCACTACTTTGGACAGGGAACCTTAAAGGTTACAATGCCCCTGACTCTATTGGATGATTAGGTATGGTTCACAAGCCATTCATCCTTGAGTGATAATGAAAGTGTTTATCATTCTCGATGTACACTATGATTTTGTTAACCCTTAGGCTTTGAGTTGGAACATAGTTCACCGCCTCTGGATAGAAGGGATACTCTTCCTTAGCTATCATGGTAGAAGGTTATCAGTCCTTAACTTATCATAGTGTGCCAATGTATTATGGTCTATTGCCATTTTGGTTGGGAAAAACCATTAAGAAGATCTTTTGGAATTTTAGCGGATCAATATAAATTTCGAGTAAAGTCGAGACGATTGCTTGAACAAAGGATAATTCCAATACTTATATATATACACACATATAAAATTTTTGAATCATTTCTCATTAAAATAAATAAGGGATTACATTAGGGCCTTAAACAGGTCTTTTAATCAAAATTAAGATTAATTGGTCCTCGCATGGACCTAACAGAGATAATTAGTCCACGCAGGGACTGAAACGGAATACTTGTCCACACAGGGACTAAAATAGAAATACTTGTCCACGCAGGGACTAAAATAGAAATACTTGTCCACGCATGGACTAAAATAGAAATACTTGTCCATGCAGGGACTAAAATAGAAATACTTGTCCACGCAGAGACTAAAATAGAAATACTTGTCCACGCAAGGACTAAAATAGAAATACCAATAGCTCAATCCCTCACTCATCTTTCTTTCCCTTCCATATTTTTGTCAACTTCTTGAAGACCTTGAAGGTTTTCTTCTCCTTCTTCTCAGTTTGGTGCTGCAGTTGTTCTACCCTTTCTAAGGCCTGATTAATGGCCTCTAGTTGTGGCGTTGATTGCGGTGTTTGCTGCGGCAGGGGTTGCGGTTGCGGTTGATACTAGGATGCAGAAGGGTATTGGTATCCATAGCCAGGATATGATGTGGCTGAGTATGGAAGGAAAGGAGTTGGGTTATAAGCATTATATGCGGCGGCTTCCAAATATGGATCAACAGACGGCGGCAAATAGTCATAGTGTAAAGGTGTAGGTGTATGGTGGTACCCAGATGAATCTGGATAGGAAGGAATCGGGTTTCCCGGTTCTGGTAGTGACAGCTGAACAGTAGGTTCAATGGCTGGTGGAAGAGATGGCAATTCCGCTACTGGTGACGTGTTTGAGGGTCCACCCATTTGTGGGTCCTTAGGGATGATAGGGTAAGTTTGGGATGTAGGTGGTTGCGAACCCGTCCATTGCCCTACACGCACTGACATACGTGCTCCACGCTTTCTTCTTGGAGGTGTCTGTTGTTGTTGTGGTTGTTGTTCCTTAACTTCCATTTGTACGAATTCTTGGGGAGGTGATGGTGGCTTGGAAGAATGACAAGAAGGGGTATAGTAAAACTGGTATTGGCTCCATCTTAAATCCCAACTATCGGGGCCTTCAAATGGTGATCCCATGCGAGAAGGGGGACCACTTGACAGTTCAATGGGATAGTCACGCGACCCCAAGGGTGGCATCTCTGGATCTTCCTCCATGTGGGTAGGTGAGTCAACCGGTGGCGTTATAGATGGCGAACACGCATAGCTATTTGGGTTGGAGGCCTCTTGGTGACGGTTGGAGTGTTGGGAGTGATGCGAATGGTACGAATGGAAAGAGTAGTGTGAGTCTTAGGAATCTGAATGTGGGGGAGAGTACTCGCGTGGAAGCGGGTACCCAAACGGTCGCCATGAAGACGAAGAATCTCCTGATCCTTCGTATGGGTTTGGTCTCGGCACACGGGATGGTCCTTGCCCGGATGCTCCTCCTCTTGTTGAGCCTCTGCCTCTCCTAATTCTACCACGACATCTTGGCGGCATTTTTCCTGCTCCAAAACAAATTAGAAAACAAATCAAAATGGGGTAATAATTAAAATTTTAATAAGGGTTAGAGAATCCTAAATTGATGTCTAGACTCGGAGCCTAAGGAATGTGCTATTGCGTTTATTCGAGATTAAACACAAAAGACTAGTGTTTAATTCACTCGAACCTTGGCTCTGATACCAACCTGTCACACCTCGTATTTCCAACACAATCCCGGTGGGCCTGGGTGGGGAGTATTGTGACGTAAGATTGGTACCATCATGGTCAAACATATACAGCACAGCGGATGACTTGGATATTAAATGTTATTACCAACAATTGAGTTTAAAAGTCTATAAAACAAATACATGGTTTGGAATATTAGATCCACAGGCGGATCGAAGTACGAGATGATATTCTCCGATAGACTTTAGGCTTGACTAAGAACTTGCAAAATTCTCTACGTCGTTACCAAGCAGCTCCTAGCCTATTCCGTGCCGAAACCTGTCACTTAGCCTTTTTTAAAAAAAAATACGTCAGTTTTCACTAGTAAATACATTTAACCGACTCATTTTGAAAACATTTAAAATTTGTTTAGGTGCATTGGGCACGAAAATCCTTTATAACCTGGGACAATTCAAAATGATCTTGTTTATATTTTTACAAGCCTGTCAGTACATATGGGGTCCGGTGCAAAAACCGAATAACCTGATTAACCGAAACGCCACTTAATAAAACCCATAGATGAGTATAATAAAAATAATTTGTTTAGCATTAGCGTCTGTCAGGTGTATGCCTACACCTCGCGCTTAGGTCGTGGCCATTAGTAATTTAAATGAGCCAAGGATATCCAGGACACGGTCGAGTTAACCCCCAATGTTTAAGTTATCAGACAATACATAATAAAACGGGTTATAAGATTTAGTAAATCACAATCCGATAAACATGATCCCATACCCGACCAAGCGGTAATATAATACCGTATCCCAAGCACGTATATGGAAAATAAGTTAAAGTATTTACCTGAGCTAGTTCTTCTAACGAATAGTAACTCAGCCGTTAATCAAGAAGACAAATGCAAGTATCGATCTACTGGGAGGCTTCTAGTCTGGATTGATGATATTAATAACCAATTAGAATGCTAACGGGTTTAGGTCGAGTCGTTGACTCGAACCAGTTAGCTTAAAGGATATGTAACGGAACGATACGCTAGATTAAGCTATGATCGGAAAGAATGTTGTTTAAACCCGACAAGTACTAGGACTTGTATATTTTGGTTAAACATATAACATTCTGGATTTTGATATAAAAATGATGAGGTTAGACCCGTTTCGGTGAATTTACGTAAACTAGTCACGTAGGCTTAACCGTACGCATATAAGCGATACCGGGTAACCGGATGAGTCATATACAAGTTTCATGTGCCATTACACTTAAAACATGTTATAATATCAGTAAGATATTAAAATGCATGCCCGTTATAGTTTTAAAACCGAATTCAACTTCAAAAGGGTAATTTGGTCATTTTACAATTTATAAAAGAAAGAGTTGGTGATAAATCTGATGTCATATATTATTTATAAAAATATTTATTTTATGATGTTACATCAGTAAGATAGCAAATATATGTGTGGTTTATATTTAAAGACCAAACTATGCCCCGAAAGAGTATTTTAGTCATTTCACACATAGATTTGACGACCTATTTGGGAATCTGAGTTTATAAGTTTTACCTACTGTAAAAATGTTTAAAATAAGTTTTATAATCGGTAGGTAATAAGTCTTGATGCTTAGATATGGTTTTAACCCATACTATGCGTCGAAAAGGCGATAAAATCGCTAAATGACGATTTAATCGATGTTTAAGGAAAATTATAGTTTTGATCAGGTTTATATATTCAAAATATTTATTTAACATAAAAAAATCAGTTTGTAAAAGGTTTGGTTATGAAAATGTCTTTAAAACTCATTTTATGCACCATAAGGGTATTATCGTCATTTTTCGATGCCATGCAAGAGCCTTTTCATAAACTCAGTTAATAAACTGATTTAATATCCCAAATAATTCTAAATATATTATAACATCAGTAGGTAAGGTATTTTATTGTAGGAGTTGTGTTTAAAACATTTTAGTTTCCGAAAATGGCATTTTGGTCTTTTAAAAGCTTGATTTGCGATATTTAGGAAAAACTCAGATTATGACCAAATTATTGACATGCATGCAAGCCAAACAGTTAACATATCAGTAGGTAACTTGTTGCATGTTCATTTTTAGTTTAAATCTCAATTTAAGCAAAAAGGGAAAAGTAGTCAAATTTGACACATTAACGAAACTTGCGCATAAACTCGGATTATGATTATGACCATGTAGTATGACCTCAGAGGTTATACTACATTATATAAGGATCATAATGCATCTTAGTATCGGCCTTGAAAGATACCAAATCGGGTTAGAACTGAAAGTCAAAGCAGAAGTCAAACCTTGCGACTTTCGGCTGCGAACCGACCTTTAGACCTGGATTTGACGAGCTGAACATGTTGTCACATGTTCTTATGATTATTACTGAGTATTTAGAGTGTCAAAACTGATTTTATAGCATGCATGTTATTAATTATGCGTTTGATATCAAATGTAACACAATTTGACTTTTTATGAATAAGTTTGACTCGTCAATCGGACATGCAAACGTGGTAATCAGGAAGTGCCCTTATGGGGGGTTGTTACCTACCTTATTACGATCACGTAACCATGTTTAGATCAGATCATGATTGGACCGATAAAGATTTAACCGCAAGTCAAACCGTTTTTACGACAAGCTTGACTTTTGGCTTGAAAACACGATAGAAATAACAAGGAGGATCAAGGACACTTACAAAGGGTCCTAGCACGAAACTAGAACATGCTTGAAGGTTGCTTGAGCTCCAGAACTTGGCAGAGATGAGGAGAGTGAGTTACGAAAATGTGCAAGTTCTTTAGGTGGAGATCAAGCTTGAATTTATGGAGTTAGATGGGTTGTGAGGATCAATACCGGTGTTAGGCATGCACTATTGATGATCACTAGTGTGTAGGTCGTGTCTTGAGCAGAGGTATGGTGGGAATTAGCGAAAGTTAAGCTTACATGCATGCTGCCACGAGTCTACCCCATTTCTGCCATCTGCAGGTCCCCTTACAGACCGTATGACCTTAAGGTTACGGTCCGTAAGGACCTCAAGCGCCCAAAACACCATAACCCGGTTACGGATCGTAACCGCATTGGCTTGCGGTCCGTAACCAATCTCCAGAGAAGAAATTTTTTTTTTTTTTTTGGAATTTATTCATGATTCGATTATGCTTGACGTTCAGAGGTTACTAATTAACATGACGTTACACTTGGTCCCTCTCGGTCAGAAATCGGCACGAGGATCAGCGGGACACGTGTCGAGGTTTAACTGGTTGGGATTTTTACCAGGTGTTACATAAATAAACCATTTCAATTATAACTAAACATGTATATATTTTTATTATAAAAACTTAGCATTCAATAATAAAATTAATAATTTCTACTAGCAAGGGTTAAAAACTTAAAAAACAAAACTTAAACACAAAAATATATGAAGTAGGGTTACTATTGTAACTCATTGGTTCAGTTCTTATAGTTGTGGTATCCGAGATCAGGCTCTTTCCTGTCGATATTTAAAAAAAAAAACCCTATGCGGTAGTCGGTAGAAGTTGATTTAAGAATCCTAATCTTCCAGTAAAGCGTTAACATAGTCCTTATATAAATTTTCCAAGTTACCCTTCAAAATTTAATCTACTGTTTTATTTAGTTATGTTTTCCCTTATGAAATATAAGAATATGTTATTATGAATATGAAATATTACTCGTCTCTTATGTTACCCATTTTTGGTTTCAAATTTTGAGAACAAAACTATATTTTAGAGGAGTACAATTGTAATACCTGAAGTTTTAAGGCAAAATATTAATAGTGAAATATTCCAAAGTTTGATTATAAATAGTTAAAATGTATTTAAATAAGAACCATATAAAATAATATATACATAAAGAGAATATCTAGAAACGAAACATTATTAAAATCGTTGGTTGTGATTTGTGAAAGAAAATTAACAAATAGTCCAATACTTTAGGGATGAATATGTAAAGTTTAATTAAGAAAAAGGGTTGGTTTTAAAACTTTGTAATATACACAATTTATGCTTCTCCTTTTTTGAACGGCACAATTCATATATCTGTAGAAACAATTTGTATACATATGTACACGTATTCTTAAAATGATTCGTGGCTTTCTACGAATTAAAAAAACCGTTAGATTTTTGCCACGATGCTTAACTAGTTAGCTAAATTTTAGGGTTGACGTCACCTTCTTCCATGAGTCACTATTCGACTATTAATTCCGGCGACATGTGTCGATTTAATACGAAGAGACTCGAATATAAAACCCGAGGACGAGTTCTGTCGGTAACATAACCTCTTCTTCTCCGGCAAGTGCATCTTTTCCGGTGACTTCCAGGTATAATGTAATTATCCACTATACTTCTAGGCAAATCCAGTTTTAGCTCATATTTAATTAGTAGTATGACAATCTTATTTTATCCCTACTGAAGGGACTTGGAAAACTTAATACATAGACTAGTTAAATGTTACATTATCCTTATTTGTAAACGAAAATTATAAGTTTGTTTTGTAATAAAAAGTATTTAAATTTTGTATTAAGAAAATACGTATAACTCTTAGGTGAAAGTTTCCCTAAGAAATTTGAATAAATAATTAAATAATAACAATATTATTTTCAGAGTATGGTGCCTGCATCTTATAAGTGTTGTGCTGAGATGATCAACAAATGGGATGATATATTAAAGGGCAAAAGCTCTGGTGATGTTGATATTGTGCCTTCTATCAAAAAAATGTCATGTGATGTAATTTCTCATAATGCATGAAAAATCTGGGCATACTACTAGAATCTAATAGTTCTACAATAAAAGAACATGGGGACGAAAACACCAGACAGCAGAGAAGCGTTGAATCGATTAAAAACCGTAAATGTTTTTGACTGGAAAATAGATTATTTTATACGATGTTGTGATAAACGTACCCAACTCCCGACCCTTAAAATTTTTACTTGTCATTCTCCCTTCAACTTTTCAAATCACTAATATTCTCAATTTTCGCACTAAAAGACAATCCCCTTGATATGTTGAAGGGGAGTATGATATTAAAATTTAATGGGTTGGTATGTTTAGCCTAACTCCTTTCTTATATAATGATAAAGCTTTATTGTGTTATGTAAATCTTTTAATTTCATGATTATCTACTTTTTCATCATATGTGATAAGTTTAGTTTTTTTACCGGTAAATTTGGATAACTGACGGACAATTTAGTTTTTTTTGAACGGTAAATTTGGATAACTGATGTACCACTGGAGTATAATCGTGTCACCAACGGAACCACCTGATTTTAAACAGTAAATTTGGATAACTGATGGACCACTGGAGTATTATCGTGTCACCAGCGAAACCACCCGATCATATTCATCTTCACTAGGCATAATGCCATACACCAATCTAGGAGAAAATCTGGGAAAAACCCTCTTCTGGGAATTGAACCCAGAATCTATTGGTCCCAAAGCTCTATCTTACCCCCAAAACGTCACTAGGCTATAAAACCATGGGCACTAAGACAATAAGTTTAGTTGTTAATAGTATTTACTTTTTATGTTTTGCAGCTTAATATGATTTTGAATTTGAATGAGGCACTAAGACTTTACCCACCAGCGCCGAGAATGCCACACATCATATATCAAGACACCAAATTAGGGGACATGACATTACCGGCTGGAACTATCGGAAACTTGCTTATAATGCTTATGCATCATGACCGTGACTTATGGGCTGACGATGTAAAGGAATTCAAGCCTGAAATATTTTCCAAAGGTGTTTAAAAGGGACCAAGAGAAACATCTTTCATTCCTTTCGGTACGGGGACTACGGGTCCACGCATGTGTCTTGCACTAAATTCTACTATGTTGGAAGCAAAACTAGTACTCGCAATGACCAACACTTTCCGATATGGCGGCGCCATCCTATTCGCATGCCCCCTACGTTTACATCCCTCTTGAACCTTAGTTTGGGGTTCCTATGATATTAGATAAACTTTAAATGATCTGAACCAAATGCACTTGTTTCTATTTTGTTTTGTTTATGCTACGCGTTAATTATAATAAGTTGTCTTCTTAAATAAAAGTTATTTTTATTTTTATATCATAACTAAGAACTTAATTTTGGGTAAGTTCAAATTATATTTCTGTTCCTATTTTCTCACAATGTAGTCGAGACTAAATTGCGGCATGTGGTTTGCCTAATTATTAACAGATCTTTAATAAAATTAAGTTACCATAACTAATCTATATCTATAATAATCTATAAATTATAATAAATCAAAAATCATCTTAGGTCACATGTTAATCACTTAAGCTATTAATTGTCACGTGTCATTGTTATAATCATTGTTATTTTGTTTTAGGAGGGAAAACATAAGCCTTTTATTTCACTTATTTTTGTCATAAATTTTTTAAAAATCAGACTTTCTTTTTGTGGAAACTGTTTCCTTCTAAAGAAATTACTTGCAGAAAATATTATGAATTTTTTCTTTTTATATCCACTTTCCTTTGTTATCTTCTATAATAGTATTTTCTTCATAAAAAATTATTTGCAGAAGCCTGCATATGATTAGTTATTTTACACCGATTTTTAACTAAGTATTTGTTGATCCGTTAAATTTTTCAATATTTAATTACTTTAATATTTCCAATGAAAACTTCGATGTTATTTTAAATGTTCAGTTATATCTTTTGATTTATTGACATATAATACTTCTTTCCATTCAGTATATATATGTCAATAGTTTATTCAAGATTATATAAATTTATTTTTTTATCAAACTTTCTATAATAAATCTTAATCAATTAGCGATTGCATACGTGTTTTTTATATTAAGTAATTAAAAATGTTTTTGATTATCTTGATGTATCGTTGAAATTTTAGTTACATTTATGTTTAAGATTAATCAAATCATATTTTATGTTTATGAGATTTTTTACTTTAGTTTCGAGATTGTGTTCTCTTTTATATAAAGTTCTTTCTGTAACTAAATTGTAAATGCAATTTCGTGATAACTGTTATATTTCTTTCCTTTGTGAAGTCGTCTTTCTTAAAACACTCAATAAAATACAACGATCTATTAAAATATAATCTGTAATTGTAACTGAAATTATAACTGACTTTTAAATATTATAATACATATTTAACGTATTCAAGTTATAAAATAATTAAAGTTCTTAATTATGTTCAAGAATGGTAATAGTTTAAATTTTCTTCTTTTTTGTTTAAATAAATTAATATAGTAATTATCAACTTTTGTGTATTGTTATTATTATTTTTTTAATGAAATCTTGAATGATAATTGCAAATCATTTCTATTTAAAATGTTTGCATAACTTATAAATAGACAACAACTTGATGTTTAGTCAATGATTATTAGGTTAGTTTGTACCTAAAAGAATCATTTTTTTTCTCATGAGCACTGACACTATAAAGAATCAAAAGAAGATACAAAGTTAAGTTACTAAATATTATACAAAGATGAAAAATCTTACAAATAAGACGACAAATATGGGGTATAAATTATTTTTTTAGAGATTTATAGATTGCTTATATGTTTATTACTTATATATTGTAATTACCAATAATGTTGGTGATCAATGGACATAGGTAAAAGCATTTAGGTACACTTAGATTTGAAGGTCTTAGGTTCAAGACTTCAAATCTCATATACAACAGAAATAAAGAACAAAAAAACTTGTATATTGTAATTTATCTTTTTTCATATTTATGCATCATTTCGTATTATTACAAAATGAATTATACTATATATCAAATAAAGTAAAATATATTATATAAAACAACCTGTGATTTTTTTATATTTATTTGTTAATGAGAAGCCACTTTGTGTTAAAGGGTGGGGTATTAATGTATGTTAATAATCATAACACGGGAACCAATTGTGAGTATAGTAGAATCTACATCTATGTGTAATTTATTAACTTTATAGATTTATAAAAGGTATTTTCTTTATACCGCCTGTGTAACACACAGATATTAAACTAGTAAATTATAATAAATCAAAATCACCTTAGGCCATATGTCAATTACTTAAGGTATTAATGTCATGTGGCATTGTTATAATCTTTATTATTTTGTTTTAGAAGGGAAAACACAAGACTTATGTTTCATTTATTTTTGTCACAAAATTATAAGAAATCAGACTTTCCTTTTTGGGTAGACTATTTCTTTTAAAGAAATTATTTGCAGAAAATATTATTGATTTGTCCTTTTTAAAGTATAACGACTTTCCTTTGTTATCTTTTATAATAGTATCTTCTTCATAAAATAATTATTTGCAGAAGTTGCATATGATTAGTTATTTTACACCGATTTTTAACTAGGTATTTATTGATTCGTTAAATATTTAATATTTAATTACTTTACATTTCCAATAAAAACTTCGATGTTATTTTAAAGGTTCAGTTGTATCCTTTGATATATTGACACATTATAATATTTTTTCCATTCAATATATATATGTCAATAGCTTATTTAAGATTATCTAAATTTATTTTTTATCAAAATTTTTGTAATAAATCTTAATTTGCATGCGTATTTTAAATATTAAATAATTAAAAATATTTTTGATTATTCTGATGTATCATTGAAATTTTAGGTACATTCATTTTAAAGATTAATCAAATTATTTTTTATGTTTATGAGATTTTTTTACTTTAGTTTCGAGATTGTGTTCTCCTTTATATAAAATCTTTCTGTATCTAAATTGTAAATGCAATTTTGTTATAACTGTCATTTTTTTTCCTTTTTAATTCGTTATTATTAAAACACTCAATAAAATACATTGACCTTTTAAAATATAATCTGTAATTGTAACTGACTTTTAAATATTATAATATATATATTTAACGTATTAAAGTTTTAAAATAATTAAAGATTTTAATTATGTTAAAGAACGGTAATAGTTTAAATTGTCTTCTTTTTTTAAATAAATTAATATAATAATTATCACTTTTTTGTATTTTAATAATTAATTTTTAATGAAATCTTGAATGATAATTGCAAATCATTTTTATTAAAAATGTTTGCATAACTTATAAATAAACTACAACTTGATGTTTAGTCAATGATTATTAATAAAAGTCAAACATAATCACTATTAAATGTTACTTTGTACTTAAAATAATAAAAAAAAATTTCTCATGAGAAGTGACACTATAAAGAATAAAAAAGAAGACACAAAGTTAAGTAACTAATATTATACAAAGATGAAAAATCTTACAAATAAGACAATAAATGTGGGGTACAAAGAAATATTTAGAGATTTATAGATAGCTATATGTTTATTACTCATATATTGTAATTACCAATAACATTGGTGATCAATGAGCAGAGGTAAAAGCATTTAGGTATATTCAGATTTGAATGTCTTAGGTTCAAGACTTCATATCCCATTTGAAGGTCTTAGGTTCAAGACTTCAAATCCATATACAACAAAATAAAGAAGAAAAAAACTTGTATATTGTAATTTAACATTTTTCATATTTAATGCATCATTTTGTATTATTATAAAATGAAGAGTTAATTACACAGATGAACCCTGTGGTTTATAGCTAATTTCACCTTTGGGTACTAACTTTTTTTTTGTAACAGGTTCGGGTCTCATGGTCTCAGTTTTATAACACATTTGAGTACTAACACCAAATAATGACTAAAATGTCCTTCCTTGCTTTATATTAAGATTATTTTAAATGTAAAATTATTTTTGTATATAACAAAAAAATTTTAATCAATTTTACCAACAAAATTTAAATCAGTTTTACCAAAAAAAATTAAATATTTTTACCCAAAAAAATATAAATGAATATTATTTTTGTATATAACAATTTAATTAGTTAATTACATGTAGTAGGTGAAAAATATTTTTAAATGAAAATTATTTTTGTAATTTAGTTTTAATAAAAAACAAAATATTTTAATGTAACATTTTAATGTAAATATTTCAATTTATTTGTGTCAACCCGGTCTATTTTTATTCGACTTATCCATCAATCTTTACTAACGAAAATAAATGGAATATGAAGCTTCTAAATATATAAGAATTCTTGAGTTTTAAATATTAAAAAATAATATTTCTAAACATATTAAATTTAGCCATACTAGTTTTACATATTAAAATTTAACCATATTAATTTTCTCTAAAATATTTATTTAAGTTTTAACATGCTCTTATCTTAGAATTTTGAATGTTATCCATTAGATATTGCAAATATATCGATTATCATAAAAGATTTCAAATCAACGTTGCTTATGTTTCTTCTTATAACTAAAGTATACGTTGAGTTTTCATTTTAGTTTTTTTTATACGAAGTAAAAAACCAGGTATTACACAGTTTAATTATTTAGAACTTCATTTTTATTTAAAATAAAAAATAGATCGAGTTGACACAAATAAGTTGAAACATTTATATTAAAATGTTACATTATCGTTTTTCTTTTATTAAAACTAAATTACAAAAATAATTTTCATTTAAAAATAATTTTCACCTATTACATGTAATTAACTAATTAAATTGTTATATACAAAAATAATTTTCATTTATTTTTTTTGTAAAATTGATTTAAAATTTTTATTATATACAAAAATAATTTTACATTTAAAATAATCTTAATATAAAGCATGGAAGGGGATTTTATATCATTATTTGGTGTTAGTACGCAAATGTGTTACAAAATTGAAACCATGAGACCTGAACCTATTACAAAAAAAGTTAGTACCCAAAGGCGAAACTAACTATAAACCATAGGGTCCATCTGTGTAATTGTCACACCCAACCGATGGCGGAAACATCTGGATGAGACGAAAACGAGATTGTTCATTGCTCACAACATTATTAAGTGACAATAATTAATTAAACCATATTTCATTTCATAAGAATTGTCAAATACATCAATGTAACAAAACAAAGAACAATCTAACATTTGCAAAGTCATAACAAAATTGATACGTCGACATTAAACCTAACGTCTAATTTGTGTGTATCTAGTCCTTGCTATATTGTTTTCATAGCGTCATCTCCTTCAACCTGTAACATGTTTTAAAATAAAGTCAATGCAAAAGCAAAGGCGAGTACACAAGTTTAAGCATAGCGTACGTATACGAATAAAGTTTTAACAATCCTCATGGCAACCAAATCTATACAAGAGCAATATCAAGGCATGCAATGCTAATAATCAAACCCGTAACGCAATCACGATGTTTTAACATGACCTCACGAATAACACGATGGAGGTGGATGCGTGAATTCCTATAGCGCTAAGCATGTCAAACAAAGGCTAAAAATAGTTAATGACTAAAGCACAGCACAACGTTTATCCCTAGACAAGCAACAAGTATACGATTCAAGTAGTCATGTGTATAGGATTGTTTGTGCGTTTCATAAAGTTTAAGTGTTTGTGATTTTTGTATATGGAAACATGTTACACCCAAAAAGTGATATAAACAAATGTGGGTCGAGTGTACTCACAATATTGCATATGTTTTCCGATTGGTGATTCCGTGAAGAGTTGGAGGTTGGAGCTTCAAAGCTTCTTTTAAAACAATTAATGTTTTCTTTTAGAACTCTTAGAGCTCTCCTCCTTGCTTGGAAGATTTGAGAGAAGTATAGAAGTTGAGAGAAGAATGGGTGGAACACTTAGTGTCCTTTTAGAATTCTTGATTTAAAGAGATTGAGAGAACTAGAGAGATGGAGAGAAGAATGGTGTGAAGAAAATGGTAGAAGGGGTTGGTATTTATAAGTTGAAAATGTGGAAAAGGGTGAAATATGATTGGTTAAAGAAGGTGGAAGAGGATTGAGAAGGCGATTGGTGGAGAAAGGAGGTGGAAAAGGATGAAATATGATTGGTTAAAGAAGGTGGAAGAGGATTGAGAAGGTGATTGTGGAGAAAAGGAGGTGGAAAAGGGTGAAATATGATTGGTTAAAGAAGGTGAAAGAGGATTGATGAGGTGGAAATATAATTGGTATATTTCTTGGTATTTCTTGAGTATATATTATGTAATTGAGTATATAAAAAGTATAAAAGTATAATTCAAGTATTGAGGATGTGCGTGTAAGTATTTATGCGTATAAAAGTGTCGGTTTGCGTATAAATACGTATTTTAAATGATCGGTTGTGTGAATAAAATAAAAAAATATAAAATATGAATTTTATTATGATTAACGCCTCGAATTGTGAGATTGAAATTAAAATACGAATGTAAGGTTTCTAAAATTAGAATACGAATACGAACATTTTTTAAAATAGAAATACGAAGATACGAGGCGTTACAGTCTCCCCTACTTTAGGAAATTTCGTCCCGAAATTTATTCAAGAGGAAGACCTTGGTGGAAAAACATTTTGGCTAGAAGAATGATTGTCTAAAATCGAGATTTGGATGTTTGAAATGTGTTGAAAAGTATGAAGTTTTGAGGAACGAAAAGATAGGTTTATAAAAAGGGTTCGTTTGTCTAAAATGATTCGAGGCATTGAGCATAAGTAAAACGTGCATGTGTGTGTATAGACAAGCGAGTTTAAACAAGTTTGAATAACTCAATGACAAGGTATTTTAAAATGTGATACCTAAGAAGGAAGCTTTCGTATAAAACAATATGTATTTTGATGAAAAGTGTGACCGCACTATTGGTTGTAACAAAAATTTTCGTTGGATTTAAAGAGCATTGGCAATCTTAGTATTGTAGAGAATTCTTTATCGGTGAAAAAAACGAGGAAGTTAGGTATTTGAAATAAAAAAATGGTTTTGGAGGTAACTGCCAACTAAGTATGTTTGCGCATAAATAAAGAATGGAAAATAGTTTTTAAGTGTAAGAAAGTATTTTAGGGTCCGAATATTTAAACTGATTGATTGTAAACGGGGTTTGTATAAAAGACAAGGATGTCGGGGAATAATGGAGGCATAAGTGTGAACGATTGATTTGATAAACGGATATGAGTATAAGAATGGCATGCGTATTGAAAGCGGTGAGTTAAGAATGGGGTCTCTCGTGGATAATCGGATATCACGCGCTTAAAATGCGTTTGTGAGTTGTTAAAGTTTGCGTGTTAGGTCGTATTATGGTCTGTAAATCACCGAATTTCTCATGGCACGTATTACGAAAGTTTGACAGCATGGTGAAAACACTTATGTATAGAAAGTACCAGTGGCGTATCCACCATGTTTTGACCACGTTGCGACCGTTTCGTTACTCGATGCAATGTTACGTTCCGTGTGTTACCATACGCGGTAATACACTCTGTGGTTCTCATGCGCTTATCGCTATAATCCCGTGTGCACCCGCGATTATACCGATCATCACATGATCCGCATAGCTTGTACTAGCAGCGCATGAATAAAGGTGTACATAAATTCTGAAAATAAGTTCGCGTGTGTGTAAGAACGTAGTGCGTAGGCATGTTTGCGTGCAAATAGCTTGTGGCCCACGTAAGCGAATCCCTCGGGTTTCGCTCGCGCATAGGCACGGATATGAATACGAGTACAAGTATAGGTATGTGTATGAGTATAAGCATAAGTATGGAAATAAGTATAAGCATGGGTATAAGACGTATATGCATGAATGTGATGATAAGTATAAGTGTAACACCCCTGCCCTCGTTATCGCCAATATTGTCCGCTTTGTCCTCGATGGGTGGCCCATCCAGGAACTCACGGCTTTGTTTTTGTTTGCCCTGGTGGAGACTTCCCAGGAGGTCACCCCTCCTAGTACTACTCCCACTTGAGCACGCTTAACTATGGAGTTCTCCTCTCATCCACTAGCATTAAGCCCAAAACGCGTTGGTGATTTTAGAGGTAGGGCATTACTTACGAGCCAGGAATCTCTCCTGTCCACGGACGATGTTGGGAGGTATGCCATTAGGTATTATAACAAGCATGAAAGATGACACGTATTTTCATGATCATGAATATGTGTATAATTATGAACGTCAACAAGTGTAACAGACGATAATTGTGCGTATGATATGAATTGAATGCTACGAATTTATTTACATAAAATAGTCGAGAGATCAGGGTGTGTGAAGCGAATGATATGATTAAAAAGTCATGCAACAGTTGACTAAACCATATACGAGGATACGCATGTATTGTTGTTTGAGTAAAACTTTGAGGTTATTGCTTCTAAAATAGGCTTAAGTTTAACTTAGAATATAGGATCTAGTGTGTGAATATAAAGGAATATAAGGTACTTATTGATTATGCGTTACGTATTTTGTAATGGACGGGAGTGCTACCACTGTTTTAGGGGAAATTAAGTGAGTCGAAAGTGGTTAGTCCTTGTAAGGTTTTCTTGCCCACGTGTTTTGAAATTGAGGTGACATTTTGAGTGGTGTATGACAAGGTCTTAAATTAGTAGGTTCGCATCGTTTTCAAAGGATGTTGCATCAAGATAAGAAATTTGAAATTCAGTGGTTCTTGTGATACATTGACCCTTGAGAGGAAATCTGGGGTAATGGATTTAATTATCGTTGAAAAGTATTTAGCAAAATGTTCTCTTAATCGTGATAAGAGGTTTAGAGGGTGTTTGGGGTTGAGTTTTGAAAATAGATTATGCGTTCTGAATAATCAAAATCAGATAATTAGTTGTAACAAAACATACTGTAGGAAGATAGTGTTTGGATTTGATTATGTTATTTGATATCCCAATAATCAGGTAATCAACTATTTGAGTGTTTGAAAAATATATATACATGTATATATAAAGTTATAAATAGATGAGCTTTGATCTCTAAAACACGTAAAGCAAATCAGTTTTTTTTTTTTTTTACCAAACACTAAAATAGATTTTTATTTATTTATTTATATAATATTTGCGCTTTCAAGCCCAAAAAAATATTAGGTTGCAAAAACAATCCCAAACACACCTTTAGTACAACGATCCCATAATGCCTATAAGATATTGGTTTGATTTTTTTTTTTGTTTACAAACGAAAATTCTTAACATAAAGTTATTGCGTGAGCGTGTTTTAGTGATTAAGTTAAACATAAGACTTGTGGGCAAGGTATTCCTTTGACCGATTAAGTTGGTAGGTAGAATTCTGTCGAGCTTTGAAAATCGTAAAACAAAACGTTTCATGTGGTGACCAAGTATATGCGTATGGGATTTATATGAAATAGATTACAGGATGGGAAATACGTTGGATAAAATAGTACGTTTTGAAATTCGTCTAAGTAAGAATTTTGACAATATGATAAAAGATTTAGGTATACAATTTAAACATGTGGTTTGTGTAATAAAGTCTCCAAGAAGGAGGGTTGGTAACGATCACCGAGGTATGGGAATCACCCCTAATCCGTTGGTGAGGTCGTTTTAAGGAAGGAAGGAAACGAAGTTTGATCGTCTAGGTAAGGAATTCACTCCTATCTTGACGACGGTCTCCATTTCGGACTTTCCGAGAAATATAAGTCTAGTTGGTGACGTTTTGAAATCATGTATGCAAATAATGTATAAGTGGATGAAAAAGTTTAATATGAATTGCGTAAAAACCTTAAAATAAATTAGAAACTTGAAAGAAATGGTAACAAGTATATAAAAAGTCATGTATAAATTGAAATGGTATAAAAGAGAGTCTCAGAAAACATTAGACTGTTTCGGGTAGAGAAACGTCGACTATTCCAAAGTGAATCGAAGATCCTTTCGAATTAGAGAAACGTGCTTTGGCCTATAGGTAAAATGCTCTCGTCGAGAAGCGATTAACGGCATTTTACCCTTCCAGTTATTACACGTCTCTAATCGATTGGAAAATCGAAACTTTGGCGAGATTGAAAATCGAGGAATGGGACTTAATCGACAAGGTGCGGGTTTCACCCCTAACTCGACGTTTTCGTACCCTAAGTGTGGTTGGCACTCTTCGGGTCAAAATAAATTTCGACACTTTGACGAGAGTCCACTAGAGTTTGAATGGGAAGTTTTCCATCAAGGTGTGGATGTCATTCCTAACTTGATGGTGTAACTTCGTAAAAAAATAAAGAATAAGCGTAATGAGAATCGTTCACCAAATTGTGGATATCACGCCTATTTTGGTGAAGTCATCTCTTTTGTGTAATACGAGTGTTTTCGAGTTTAGTATAATCGAGTAAATGCATAAGGAAAAGCTTATGATCGAGATAATGTAACAAGTATGAACACGTAAAACATTTCATGAATTTAGCATATAAAGGACATTTTAAGAAATTAGCATGTGAATCACGTATGGTCAAGTATGGTACTTAACTATAGACTAGGTCAAAAGCATAGCAATTTGCCTAATTCCCTATAGTTATGGCTCTGATACCAATCTGTAACACCCCAACCGATGGCGGAAACATCGGGATGAGACGAAAACGAGATTGTTTATTGCTCACAACATTATTAAGTGACAATAATTAATTAAACCATATTTCATTTCATAAGAATTGTCAAATACATCAATGTAACAAAACAAAGAACAATCTAACATTTGCAAAGTCATAACAAAATTGATACGTCGACATTAAACCTAACGTCTAATTTGTGTGTATCTAGTCCTTGCTATATTGTTTTCATAGCGTCATCTCCTTCAACCTGTAACATGTTTTAAAATAAAGTCAATGCAAAAGCAAAGGCGAGTACACAAGTTTAAGCATAGCGTACGTATACGAATAAAGTTTTAACAATCCTCATGGCAACCAAATCTATACAAGAGCAATATCAAGGCATGCAATGCTAATAATCAAACCCGTAACGCAATCACGATGTTTTAACATGACCTCACGAATAACACGATGGAGGTGGATGCGTGAATTCCTATAGCGCTAAGCATGTCAAACAAAGGCTAAAAATAGTTAATGACTAAAGCACAGCACAACGTTTATCCCTAGACAAGCAACAAGTATTCGATTCAAGTAGTCATGTGTATAGGATTGTTTGTGCGTTTCATAAAGTTTAAGTGTTTGTGATTTTTGTATATGGAAACATGTTACACCCAAAAAGTGATATAAACAAATGTGGGTCGAGTGTATTCACAATATTGCATATGTTTTTCGATTGGTGATTCCGTGAAGAGTTGGAGGTTGGAGCTTCAAAGCTTCTTTTAAAACACTTAATGTTTTCTTTTAGAACTCTTAGAGCTCTCCTCCTTGCTTGGAAGATTTGAGAGAAGTATAGAAGTTGAGAGAAGAATGGGTGGAACACTTAGTGTCCTTTTAGAATTCTTGATTTAGAGAGATTGAGAGAACTAGAGAGATGGAGAGAAGAATGGTGTGAAGAAAATGGTAGAAGGGGTTGGTATTTATAAGTTGAAAATGTGGAAAAGGGTGAAATATGATTGGTTAAAGAAGGTGGAAGAGGATTGAGAAGGTGATTGGTGGAGAAAGGAGGTGGAAAAGGATGAAATATGATTGGTTAAAGAAGGTGGAAGAGGATTGAGAAGGTGATTGGTGGAGAAAGGAGGTGGAAAATGGTGAAATATGATTGGTTAAAGAAGGTGAAAGAGGATTGATGAGGTGGAAATATAATTGGTATATTTCTTGGTATTTCTTGAGTATATATTATGTAATTGAGTATATAAAAAGTATAAAAGTATAATTCAAGTATTGAGGATGTGCGTGTAAGTATTTATGCGTATAAAAGTGTCGGTTTGCGTATAAATACGTATTTTAAATGATCGGTTGTGTGAATAAAATAAAAAATATAAAATATGAATTTTATTATGATTAACGCCTCGAATTGTGAGATTGAAATTAAAATACGAATGTAAGGTTTCTAAAATTAGAATACGAATACGAACATTTTTTAAAATAGAAATACGAAGATACGAGGCGTTACAGTAATTAACTCTAAAATGAATTATACTATATATTAAATAAAGTAAAATGTATTATATAAAACGAGCTGTGATTTTTTTGTATTTATTGGTTAATGAGAAGCCAATTCGTGTTAAAGGGCGAGAGTATTAATGTATGTTAATAATCATAACATGGGAGTCAATTGTGAGTATATTAGAAGTGTGTAATTTATTAAATTAATAGATTTATAAAAAAATATTTTCTTTATACCACCCGTGTAACACACGGGATCTTAAACTAGTTCTACCATAAAATAAGATGAATGTCTCGTTTTTAAGATCACGCGTAGTGGTAACGTCCCAACCTTTGGCGTAATCTGCCATGTGGCAGTCCAGTCAGCATGGGAGCATTGTTGGGTGTTTTTTCTTAAATGGTCATAGTGGGATAATGCACCATAATGCCCCAACTAATCATTACCCAATTATTATTATTTTTTTTAAATTTAAAACTAATATTTCATTAAAATAAAAAAAATTACATTACTACAAATAAAAAAACGGATAAACTAAAAAAAAACATTGCTAAAAAAATTTATAATCTAAAGGCTTTATTTTTCTCGAATTTGTTGCTTGCGCATTTCCGCTAGGATCAACGCCTCGCCTTAGAGGTGATCGATCGGTTTAGACAACACCTCTATATCTTTATCCATTTGCCTCGCCTCATGTTTCGCGATAATTTTTTTTGTTTTTAGCGTTTCTTTCTTGCATACTCGCATCTTTTATAAAGTTTGAAAAAGTAGAGAAAAAGCATATGAAGTTTTATAAAAAAAAGGGTGAAAAGTGGGGTATTTAAAGGTAAAAATTGGAATTTAATTTAAAAAAATAAAATTTTTATTTTTTATTTTTGACCGTTTGGTAACGGTCGTTTTTTGAAAAGGGTGCAACTTTTGGCGTTCTTTAAACAATGCGGGACCAGATTTTTGCTCGGAAAACGCCCAAGGCGTTAAGGGGCGTTTTTCAAGGCCAAAACGCCCAAAACCCTACCCACTACGCATAGTCTAATTATTAACTAGCAGTATCTTCTCGCGCTTTGCAACGAGAGTATCAGTTCGGCTTGTAACATTACTGGAATTTGACTGGTATCGGTTTGATTCGTTACGATATCCGCACTCACTATAGCAATCGAGATAAAATAAAACCCAGGCTCAACACGTGTTTTTTATGGTTAGGATACGTTTGGGATCTAATAAAGCAAGAAAAAGAATTTAGAAGGTTTTCGGTTGGCATCGCTTTGTTGAATTATAGTACCAGTATGATACCGACACTAGGTATAGCAACCTAAAGAGATATATTTTAGACGGTATCAACATATGTTTTATATCGAACGGAAACCAAACATACGAATACATCTACTAAAATACTTACGAATACATCTACCAAAGTTGTTAGGACCTCATATGGATGACTTGTCAAAATCATACTTTTGGAATGTTTTTTTGGATAAAGAAAAAAAAATAATTGGGTAATGATTGGTTGGGGCATTATTCCACTATGCCCATTTTAGAAAATCGCTCAACAATGCCCCAATGCTGACTGGATTGCCACATGACAGAAGCCACTTTTGGAATGTTTTGGTACTTGGGAATACTTGTATTTGCGCCTACTTGAGTATTATGCGAATACTTCAAGTAGTCCGTTAGTGATCCAAATTTACCATTAAAAAAAATTTAAAGAGTCAAGCATAATTTAATGTTTAAATAATTATATGTTAAAACTAAATATTACATTTTCTTTTAGCGTGTTAATATTCTCACACTCTTCCCTCTATCTCTATCCCTCTCTCTATATATAGAGAAAAAGTAATATATATATATATATAGAGAGAGAGAGAGAGAAAGTAAAAAAGGCGTGAAAATAAGAGTTTAGGGATGTAAGGATAGAATTACCTTCTTTTAGGCTATGGGGTATGGGGCGGGGGTTTCAGCGTGGGTTGGGGGGAAATGCCCAAGGCACCACCCCGGGTGGGCTTGGGTTTCAGCGTGGCCCGTTGGGCGGGGCTTTCAGACCGGGCGTTGGGCGGGGCTACCAAGATGACATGGCGGATGCTGATTGGCCAAGAGTTATAGCCGTTGGGTTAGCCGTTGGCAACGAATATTTAAAAAAGAATTATTTTCAATATAAATACCAAACAACTCTATTCAGTTTTTTACCACAACTACTCCACATCTTCTATAATCTTATTTTCTTTCTTATCCAACCCCAATACAAAAAAAAGAGAATCCTCATAACCGTTCGACCCGAACAATCCGTGGGCATACCACGAAACACCGAAACCTAGCCCACCATCCAATCTCCGTATGGCTCAATTTTTAATACACTCCGCTACGCCGGATATGGCCGCTTACGCATTGTTTCTCTCGAATCATGTGTATACGAACTTTCCTCATAGCGACGATTCTATACCTACACCGAACTAACAAAACAACATCAACCTATCCCAAATCGAAATCGTCCCGGAAACTCAATCCCCTATTGATGGTTCTTCCAGTTCCAAACCCACCAAGAGGAGAAGTCACAAGAAAAAAATTGAGGCCGAGAAAGCGACAGAAAGCGCCAAAAGAAAACAACAAAAATGGGTCGGTAAAGAAGAAGTTGCTTTGGCGAGGGCTCAGGTTCAGATATCTCAACATCCAGTTTTAGGTTATTTTTTTAAAAATTTTGTACCTCTTATTTTTAATAATTTAAATATATTAAATGGTTATTTTTTAAATAGGAAATTCCCAACATGGAAACCGTTTGTGGGACGCGGTCAATAAACTATTCCACGAAGAAATGGAAAAGGAGATGTATCGTGAAAATGATAGCTTATCCTCGAAGTGGACGGACATAAGCGGGCACATAACCAAGTTTAGTGGTTATTTGCATAAGGCAAGGCAAAACCCAAAAAGTGGTGAAATTGAAGCCTACTATGTTACGAATGCATTGGTAACATTCAAAACGAATGTCGGGACCGACTTCAAGTACTTGCATTGTTGGGACATTTGTAAATACCATCCAAAATGGACGAACATCCCCAGTGGTAGCGAAACTACCACGTCATCCAAAAGGGCTAGGACACCCTCGTCCCAAGCCCAATCAGATGCACGAGATCAAGAGTTTGATCTCAACTTAGACGACTTTGATGATTCGCCAAGCCGACCAGAATTCGGAAGAGACGCGATGATATGAAATTTCTAGCCCAGCCCACAGATCACCTATCAGGTGAAGAGTTGGAACTAATGTTGGAGACGAAAGAAAAGATAAAGAAAAAAAAAACTCCAAGCACTAGAAAGGTTTTTTTTTAGAATTTTATAATTTTTAGGAATTTTTAATAATAGTTTTAGGCTTTTTTAATATTGTGTTTATTTATAAAAAATGAAAAAAAAAATAAATTAACACGTGGCCTAGCCACGCGGACTAGCCACGCCCCACCATACCCACCGCATGGATGCATGACTGGCGGTGCCCCTCCAACACCACGTGTCGGGCCATGCCCCAAACCCCCAGCCCACCATACCCCATAGCCTTAATTAGAATTGAGTTAAATGCCATTTTAGTCCCTGTGGTTTGGGTCATTTGCCAGTTTAGTCCAAATGTTTTATTTTCCCCTGTGGGTCCAAAAAGGTTTTAGTGTTGCCATTTTAGTCAACTGGGCTATGTTAACGAGAAGGCATTTCGGTCATTTTATGTGTAATTCTGTGAACTAGAAGGGCAATTCGACCATATAAAATGACAGAATTACCCTTCTCGTTAACAGCAATAATGGATGAAGTTAGCTCAGCGGACTAAAATAGCAACGCTGGAATCTTTTTAGACCCACAGGGGAAAAATGAAACCTTTGGACTAAACTGGCTAAATGGCCTAAATCATAGGGACTAAAATGGCATTTAACTCATTAGAATTTGTTCTTCATTTTCAAAGGAAAAGAATGTAGACAAACACTTGTTAGCTAGAAGTGCACCTGACTAAGATCGGCTACATAACTCGTCAGGTTGAGTTTTACTTGAATCAACTTGATTAATGGTTGGGCCTTATATAATTGGCCCAACCATTAATCAAGTTGATTCAAGTAAAACTCAACCTGACGAGTTATGTAGCCGATCTTAGTCAGGTGCACTTCTAGCTAACAAGTGTTTGTCTACATTCTTTTCCTTTGAAAATGAAGAACAAATTCTAATGAGTTAAATGCCATTTTAGTCCCTATGATTTAGGTCATTTAGCCAGTTTAGTCCAAAGGTTTCATTTTTCCCCTGTGGGTCTAAAAAGATTCCAGCGTTGCTATTTTAGTCCGCTGAGCTAACTTCATCCATTATTGCTGTTAACGAGAAGGGTAATTCGGTCATTTTATATGGTCGAATTGCCCTTCTAGTTCACAGAATTACACATAAAATGACCGAAATGCCTTCTCGTTAACATAGCCCAGTTGACTAAAATGGCAACACTAAAACCTTTTTGGACCCACAGGGGAAAATAAAACATTTGGACTAAACTGGCAAATGACCCAAACCACAGGGACTAAAATGGCATTTAACTCAATTCTAATTAAGGCTATGGGTATGGTGGGCTGGGGGTTTGGGGCATGGCCCGACAGCGGCGACACGTAAAAAGTCGTCGCTAAACTCCGATCCGTGTTTGGGTATCTTAGAGGAGATTTTGGCCCTTGATCAACAAAACAATTATATCTTGACATATTGCCCCAAAGCATCAACAAAACCCTTAGGCGGCCTTTTTTCCCACTTTCCCCCCAAATCGCACAACCATGAGAAGATCACCACCGGTGCCTGCGTGCGTCTGAGACGACCACCACCACCTGAGACACGGGCACCACCGCCGGAGCACTAGGCCCCCACCATCTGAAACCCCAAATCACCACCGTATTTCACCATTCACTTCTGCTGTGTCTGAGACCCGCCATTTAGTACCACCGAAATATGTCGCGACACCGCCGGTTTCAAGCAACTCACCACCGTATCTCAACAATCTGATGAATTTGGTAATTTTTGTGCTATATATTTTGTTGATTTTTTTCTAGCACTTGGAATTTGGATAATTAATAGTCTGGGGTTTGTTAGAGCTTGATATCTAAAGCTAATTGTTAAAACTTGATATTTAGGGCTAATGGTATGCTTTGTTGCAAAAGGTACTGTTATTTAGGTAAGTTTTGTTGTTTAATTTGTTTAGTTCGTGTTAATTGTTTAATTTGTGTGTTGTTAGTTTGTGTTTGCAATATCATTATTTCATCAGATTTCTCCACCGGACGACCACCACACGACAACCAGAGTTTTTCAATTGACTAGATTTTATGGTTGAATTACGTTTTGATGGGGGTAACTTATGAGAACTGCACTTTCATTTTTCTTGTTTTATTTGTTTAGATTTCATGCGATGACTAGATTACATTTTAATTGAAGTTTGGGAATATGAATTGCCCTTGACTGCTTCGTAAAGGGCCGTAACATGTTTATGTTGAAATCAGTCGATTAGGCTTCATGGTTGACTTTAACAAGTGGTGATTCATATTCTTTACTCACTATGGTGGAATGTGGTGGACTGAGTAACGGGTCAAATGTGTCATTAGTAGGAATCAGGTTGAACTGACGTGCAAATATCTCTTAAGTTTTTATTGGTCCTTAGTGTGTTCAATATTAGACCTTGGGGTGATTTTGATACCGTTAGACCCATTTGCTGAGTATCTTACAGTCTAGTTATTTACTAGATGGTGTTGTGTATTTAGTTTGGGTGTGAAATAAATTCCACATCCATTCTTAGAAAGGGTAACAAATGTATGCTACATTAGTCTGATATTCCAAAATTTGGGATTTTGGTTATTATTTTAAGATAGGATCAAGGAATGCTAAATTAAATTGAGAAAATGTAGCTTTATTATTTGGGATATGTATGTGGCGTCTTCCTTATTTGCTCAGACTTACATAAGAGGATTAAATGTTCTCCATATATACTAATGGCGTCTTCCTTGTATTTTTATTTTTTTTGCTGATTTTGGTTCAATTTACCAACACAGTGCTACCACGGTTGAAGACGCTTATTAGCTCTCTCAATTAGTTTCAGTAGCAAAAGAGCATGCAAGTTATGGAGAGATTACAGAGTCAAAGGTCTATTTTCTGCATCATAAACCTATATTTCTGATCGTTTGGAATAAACTATGTGCTTCTTAATGATCTGTAGGCTAGCATGGGAGCCCTGCTTCTAAACATACTTTCAAAGTATTCAGAAGGTGATGCATCTTTTCAAGTTTTTATACTATTGAAGCTTATATTGATATACTGTTAACGAAGTGGATCCTTAGGATTTTGGGTATTGGGGAATAGATAGTTTGATTTGTAAAATAAATTTTGGGGTATAAGTGAACAATGAGGGTGAGAATGTGGATGCTGGGTAAACAAAAATATACTAATTGTAGATTAAATAAACAATCGATTTTGGCCAGCAATAAACAATTGAGATGGTTGCTGGGAATGAGGAATTGTCAATTTGTAAAGCAATATTAATAGTAAGTTTTATAAAAAGTTACAGTAAATTAAGTAAGAACACTAACTTATAAATATACAGCGCAGTCCTGTGGTGATAGTTGTTACTGTTGAACCGAAGATCAGGGGTTCGACCCATGCCATCCGCATTCCATGTTTTGGCATTCAAAAAGAATTTAATAATAATAATAATAATAAGTGTTTACAATAAATCAGGAACGAGCTTGTGATGCCTTCCTTGCCCAGCTAAAGTTGATGTGATTATGAGACAATCAGCTCTAAAACAAGCCAGACTTGCTGAGCTGTAGGGTAATCAAGCTCCATAATCAGGTGGTTTTTTCAAGAACTTGTTAGCGAGTATTAAATGGATTCAAAACCGTCTCTTTTGTTAAACAAAGGGCTTGTATGGGTCGACCCTAAAATATAAAAACTTTAAACACTAATGAACTATTGAACACAATTGAACAAAAACAAACACGTTACCGAACATTAATGAACGAACGCGGCCCCTGTTCATGTTCGTCATTTAACTAAACGAACTAAATTTCTTGTTCATGTACAAACACAAACGAACTTCCCGCCAAACGGTTCACGAATTGTTCGCCGAAGGTTTGGTTCATTTGCAGCCCTAGTAGGGGTAGTCGAGGCACCTTTGTGAAATTTCAAAACTTGATTTTTTGGTATTTTTTATTTTCTTTTACAGATTCCTCCGACACTAGCTTCCGTTGAATAGTTCAAAACGTTTAGAATATCAAATTTGCTTTTTTCGTTAAATGAAGAATAATCTGTTATGCACATCAGGTTCTTATTGCTACCGGTGGAGTTGATACGAATGCTGTAGTCTTCGGGGAGATCCTATCTACACTCAGAGGCCACTCTAAGAAGGTGCTGTCACTATTTTATAGACAGTTTATATTGATTCAATTTTTTTTTTCCGTTAACTTAATTTTTAAACTTTATTTTCTTTTCTCTGTTATGTGTCCAGTGTCAAGTTTGTGGCTGATGGAGAGTTGGTTGTTACTGGATCAGCTGATAAAGTAACTTTCTTCACCATTCTTCGAATTTCTTTGAACTAGTTTAGTTGATTTTCTCAACTTCAAAACAAAAGCTTATTCTATATACAATGAAATTGAGGACATCAGTTATGAGAACAGTTTTAACTGGAAGTCATCAATAGCAAATGCTTCTTTGATATGCTGACTTAAAAATGAGATGCTTAGTGGATCCTATGGGTATCTTTTGCATTAAGGTTTTACCGTTTTGTGCGTGCAGACAGTGTGCGTATGGCAAGGATCGGAAAATGGAAATTATGATTATAAGCGTGTCTTAAGGGATCACATAGCTGAGGTAATTATATCATTTTTCTTCAAGTGCTCGAAGTATAAATAAAAGCACTTACTCAAAGCATGGCTGCCCTTTTCTTTTCTTTTCTTTATTTGCGTTTACCTGTTCTTTCGTCTGAATCGTGTATTATTTTTTGTGTGTTTATGTATGTATATAGTGGGTAGTTGGTTTTTTATTGTGTTTATGAGTGTATATAGATAGTGAGAACCTTTTACAAATATTTATTGTAGGATCTGTCTTAGATATTTTATACGAAGATTCCGATTTTAATATATTAATCAAATATATTATGATTGGATGGTTTAATAGAGTGAAATTGCCTAATCACCATATGAAATCTTATATTGCGTAACACTACATAATCTCATAGTCTAATTTTAGTTCAAATAGAGACTTTTACAACAAAGCTTAGACCAGCAACCATAGAGCCGGGCTATTTCTCTATTTTCTCAGCTTATAGATGGCAATGGTAAATGTAAATCTAATTAATATCTATCCATTGCATCAAATGTAAATAACTTAGGGTAAACTTTATCAATTTTTTGGTTCTTGTGTTTGAAATAGGCTTGGAGGGTTAGTTGCGTTGCTTATCTATATGATCACAACTTTCGGTTTTTATGTTCTCAATTGAAGCTCTATTCGAGCCTGAAGGCCTATTAAGGTATACACAAAAGAAATAAACCAAGTTATGATTGTAGAAGAATATTAGAGAGACATTTCTTACAGTTCAATCTCAGAATTTCTTGATCTGTTTTTTTTCTAATTCTAACATTTCATGCATATTTATGTAGCAATACCCATAAACAAGCAAGTCTATGGTATTCAAACACAAGAACCAAAAAATTGATAAAGTTTACCCTAAGTTATTTACATTTGATGCAATGGGATAGATATTAGATTTACATTTACCATTGCCATCTATAAGCTGAGAAAATAGAGAAATAGCCCGGCTCTATGGTTGCTGGTCTAAGCTTTGTTGTAAAAGTCTCTATTTGAACTAAAATTAGACTAATAGGCTTGGAGGGTTAGTTGCGTTGCTTATCTATATGATCACAACTTTCGGTTTTTATGTTCTCAATTGAAGCTCTATTCGAGCCTGAAGGCCTATTAAGGTATACACAAAAGAAATAAACCAAGTTATGATTGTAGAAGAATATTAGAGAGACATTTCTTACAGTTCAATCTCAGAATTTCTTGATCTGTTTTTTTTCTAATTCTAACATTTCATGCATATTTATGTAGCAATACCCATAAACAAGCAATTCTATGGTATCAGCTATGTTTGTTTCACCGCCGGAGCTGTCGGAATGGTATAATTCTCAGTATTTATGTAGCTCTTTGTTTTAAGTATCAGCTACTTGGACTATGTAGCTCTTTTGTTTTAGGTATTTATGTACTTAGGACTTAATTAAGACAAAATACTTGTATGTTAGTGGTATTTTATGTTTTAAGTTTGATTTTATGTTAATGTATGAAGTATGTTTAGGGAAATGTTAAAAAATGTTAAATTGTATTTTGGTATAACTGGAAATAGTAGTAATTTGGTATTTTTTTCCCCTATTTTTTTACTTTTAGTGGCGACATAGGTCGTGCTAAAAGCTACAATAGTCGCCACTAAAAGTTTTTTGACTTGTCGCCGCTAAAACCTTTAGCAGCGAATTTTGGCACTTTTAGCGACGACAGTTTGTCGCCGCTAAAACTCGGTTTTCTTGTAGTGCAAGTGGCTGAATCCGATTTTAAAACGTTTTTTTCCATCTCATTTACTTCTTTACTTTCCATATTAAAAAAAGAACTTTATACTATTTGGATCATTGAACCACCCGATCATATACATCTTAACTAGGCTATAATGATTATACACTAATTTAGAAGTAAAGCCGATAAATTTAAGAAAAACCTCCTGTGAATATCCATCTCCATTAGACTATAATATATATACATTAATTCAGAAGAAAACTCAATAAATCTGATAAGAACTCTTTTGTGGGAATCAAACTTAGAACTAAATGGTCCCTAAACCCTAAGATAATAGGTTGGTTAGATATGCATATACTTCTTATTTTTTTAATTGTTTATATCTGTTAAAAACCATGTCCGGCTAATGAACCAAAAAGACTATCGATTTGGGAACCTTATATAACATTGATTAAATTCATGAGTAATATCGGTGATAATTTTTTCTACAAAATTCGAAAACTATGGAGATAAAATCACTTACGTAATTGTAAAGTCAAACCTGACTCGCTTTTTTTTCAACTTAAATGCCCCACTTTACTTTTTCTCCAGATACACCAAAAATATAGAAAACGTCTTTATCTTTTCAACACTTCACCTACATTTTTAAAAACCATGACCGGAAATAGTATTTCGTCAATTATGATGCCTTTTTAAAGTTTATAGTTTTCTTCTGTGATTGGGCAATTATGATCGCTTTTTCAAGTTTTTTTTACTTTCTAAGGGTTTTCTTATTATCCCTTCTTTATAGATATTTAAGATTGTTGGACTAGGATCAAATTTATTTTATCATTTTACTACCTATATCTTTAAAAACCATGACCGGAAATAGTTTTCTTCTCTGATTGGTCAATTTTGACGGCTTTTTAAAGTTTTTTACTTTTAAGATTTTCTTATTATCCCTTCTTTATATATATTTAGGATTGTTGGACTAGGATCAAATTTACTTCATCATTTTATTACCTATACCTTTAAAAACCATGACCAAAAATAGTTTTCTTCTTGATTGGTCAATTATGACGGCTTTTTAAAGTTTTTTACTTTTAAGGGTTTTCTTATTATCCCTTCTTTGTATATATTTAGGATTTTTGGATTAAGATCAAATTTACTTCATCATTTTATTAAAAATTGTCAATTAAAGGTTAACATTCTTATTATTACCTATACCTTTAAAAACCATGACCAAAAATAGTTTTCTTCTCTGATTGGTCAATTATGACGGCTTTTTAAAGTTTTTTACTTTTAAGGGTTCTTATTATTAATCATATTTAAAAATTGTCAATTAAAGGTTAACATTCTTATTATTAATCATATTTAATTAGAGAAAAACATTATTCGGTAAAAGGTATTAATTAAAAAAATAATTGAATACAACCTTATTATATATATAAAAATAAAAAAGAAAATGACTTATGGGTGGCTGATGAAAATAGCATGCGATTTACAGACCAAGGGTTCCCAATGTGTTTACTAAATCCCATCAATGCTGTTGACCACGAAAATGATTATATGTTGGATTTATTATCAATTTTATGACACATAAACAACATATGTAACACTTTATATAAAGCTTAAATCGGCAGTGAATAGAAGAGAAGTTGAGCAGGAATACTACACCCTGAATATTACTAATACGTTTTGGATACAATGAGCGTGCTCGAGTAGGAATAGCACTAGAATATGTGCTCTTTGGGAGTCTTCACTCAAGCAATAAAAATCGAATTTGAGAGCTTTTTGTGTGTAAAGCAAACAATATCAATGGTACGAGAGATCGAGTGTCACAAATACTTTTTACAGAGTACCCTACCTTAAATATCACAAATTAATGTGTTTTGAGAACAATGAGTACTTGAGTAGGATGAATGAAAAACTACACAGTTAAGCGTGCTCGAGTAAAAGTGATAGTAGGTGATCACTATGATTTCTTCACTCAGACAATAAAAAACAAATCTGATAATGAAACAAACCAATAATGTTGATGGTATGATATGCCAAATATTACACCAAAATGTGAAAAATACATAAAAAATTAGCATTCGTATTTAGTACATATCATTACATCAGACTTAACAACTTAAACAAAAATTCACAATTGCATTGATTTGACTTACACAATTTTTATTGGGGGGAACAGTTCTATAATAAACAAATATAGAGCTTAAATGGGTAAATAAATCCGTAAAAGAAGATTAAAGATAACTGACACCCGGCTATGTATCCGGCTGGTTCAAAAGGAGAAGATTCAAATGGACTCAACTGAACCGGTAATGTAGCCCGTTTCTGTCCGACCGGTCGGTCCAGTCCCTTTATTAAGCAGTCAAGAAATGTGAAGGACCACAAGAATAATTACGTAAGGTAGTTAACTTTACCTACCAGCTTAAAGTTTCTGTTGGTCCAATATTGGGTTGATATTTCGGGTAATTGCACAGTGATTTATCAATAATCTTTCTTATAAAAGTAATATACTACCTGTTATATGGAGGGGTTTGCTATGACAAATATAGAAACATATGGAAGATACCCAACCATGACTCAAACCATAAGGTGGTTAACTGAACATTACCACTTCAATAAATACCAGCATTTCCTTCATTATCATCAATAGCTTGCATAAACCACGTTTTTCTACTAGCCACCAACCATGGAGACAACTATAGTCTTTTGTGTTCTTGCAGTAACAGCAATCTTGTTTTACACATGGAGAATACTGGACCGATTGTGGTTCAAACCAAAACGGATAGAAAAATTTCTAAAAGAGCAAGGGCTCAAGGGTACGCCTTATAAGTTTATGTACGGAGATTTTAAAGAGATGGCGCAAATATTGATGGAAGCCAAGTCTCAGCCCATGAGTTTAACTCATGATATCGCTCCTCACGTCTTGCCATTCTTCCACAAATCTCACACCACTCTTGGTATGTAAATTTCGTTTTCTTATATTTGTTACAAGCCTTTTAAGTAGAAATGGTGTGATGTTTGTAGTTCGGTTCTCGAATGTTTTATACACATTTGATAGTTATTGCCTGCCTAGCTAGGTAACTGTTAAATGTAGTTAAAAAAACTGATCATACTTGTAATTGCATAAAAAATAAAATGAATAGGAAATGAAAATCTTACAAGTAAAATCCATTATGTCTTGGTTAACAACTTAACATATAATTTATAGATTATAATTATATAAAACTGAAACAAATTTAGAGCCACCGAACAAATTAAGACAAATAATTCTGTGTTATCAGGCATTTTGTATTCTGGAATTCTGTATTTTGTAGTTTGGGATTCTAAAATACATGTATATGGGGTATTTTGTATTTTGGGATTTTGCCTTGATTAAATATGATTAAACAGGTAAGAGTTGTTTTACATGGATGGGAACAAAACCTATGATACACATATCAGAACCTACTATGATACGAGAGATCTTAACTAATTATAACAAATTTCAAAAGCCGAGAGGAGGTAATCCATTATTACAGTTGCTTGCTAGAGGATTACTCGATGCAGAAGGAGATCAGTGGATTAAACACAGAAAAATCATCAATCCCGCATTCCATAGGGAGAAGCTCAAGGTTTTTAACACTTGCCTTTTCTCTTGTTGTTACTAGATGTACCCTTATTTTATTATAATTCTTTTTGTAGCATATGCTACCCGCATTCTATGTGAGTTGCCGTGACATGATTGAGAAATGGGAAGAACTAATAAACACGGAAAACTCATGTGAAATTGATGTCTGGCCTCATCTTCAAACTTTTTCAAGCGATGTAATTTCACGTACAAGCTTCGGTAGTAGTTTCAAGGAAGGAGGAAACATATTTGAACTTCAAAGAGAACTAGCAGAGCTGATTATAAAGGCTACAAATTCAGTTTACATTCCAGGATCAAGGTAATTAGTTTCCGAACTATGGCACTTTTAAGTTTTGATTAGTTTAAGCTAATAAAAAAAAACCGTTGGTAGATTTTTACCAACAAAAAACAATAAGAGGATGAAAGAGATTGAACGAGAGGTGAAGGCTTCAATAAAGGACATAATCAATAAACGAGTTGTTGCGATGAAAGCTGGGGAGGCTAGCAATGATGATCTTTTGGGCATACTTTTAGATTCAAATCACAAAGAAATTAAACAACACGGGAATAACAATTTTGGATTAAGCATTGAAGAAGTCATCGAGGAATGCAAACTCTTCTACTTTGCAGGGCAAGAAACCACAGGAAGTATGCTTGTTTGGACTATGATTTTATTAGGTCAACACATGGAATGGCAGACACAAGCTAGAGAAGAAGTTTTATATGTCTTTAGAGCTAAAAATCCAGATATTGAGGGCTTGAATCATCTAAAAGTTGTAAGGTTTTACTACTATAAATTTACTAAATCCTTGTTATTATGTTAATTTTGCTTAACTATTTTGTATCGCAATCTCTCATTTTACAGATGAACATTATCTTTAATGAGGTTCTCAGACTATATACACCGGTAGCCTTACTCAGACGCCTAATACCAGGGGAAACTAAAATAGGTAACTTAACCTTACCGGCAGGAACCCTTGTCCAAATAAACACATTGATTTTGCATCACGACAAAGATATGTGGGGTGAAGATGTGAACGAATTTAAGCCTGAGCGATTTTCCGAAGGTATTTCAAAGGTTACTAAGGAACAAGTAGCATACCTCCCATTTGGTGGTGGCCCACGTATATGTATTGGCCAAAATTTTGCTATGTTGGAAGCCAAGTTGGCTCTTGCTATGATTCTGCAACGTTTTTCTTTTGAGCTATCTCCATCATACTCACATGCTCCCCACGCTATGGCTACTCTACAGCCCCAATTTGGCGCTCATTTGATTCTACACAAACTTTAGGCAACTTATGGCATATTTTTGTCTAATAAAATTACGTTGGTCTCGTATTATCATCTATTAGTTGTACTCAATCTTGGTGTGTGGAAAAAAGCGACCAATATAGTTAATGCAACACATGTAAAATGCTGTAATAAGTCTTGAAAAAGGTTGCATTATGCATAAATCAACATTTTACCAAGATTGGCATTAGATGAAGTTGCATTAGACATAAAGCAATCTTTTTGGTATTGAATACAATCTTTTCATGAATGTGTTTCTTGTGTTATTCAAATACAATATTTTTAATATGCAACCTTTTTACATGCAAATGCAACTTTTTTATATATTTAGAGGAGGGGGGCACATTACTCGCCACCCTTAGTATGTAGATCCACGTATAGCGGGGTAAGCGGGTAGTGATCAGTTGTGGTCACGAGTATGAATTGTGAGTTGGTTAACTCCCCTATGGTGAATGTGGTGAACCCAAGTGTTATAGAGTGTGGGTTGAGTTAGGTGTGTACCCTCTCCCATTTGGATGCCCCCTTCACTCTTAATGCAACCTTTATTATAGTTATATTTTAAAGAAGGCAACATTGTCGACACTCAACTCAAATGCAACCATTAAAAAGTAGAAATCCTTGTTTTATAGTAAATGCAATATTTTTTGAACGATTTTAGTTACAACTTTTATTATGCCTTAAACGGTCACAAATGTCAGATTAAGAATTTCAACTTACAAGAAATAGACTACATGGTCACAATGCACAAATCGAAAAGATCATTGACATGCAACTTTTTTGCCAAAATACAACATTAGTACTTCAAGTAAATGAAACTTAATATACATATTAGCAAACATATGAAAATAAACTAAAAACAAGATAAGTGTGAAACAACAGTTAAATACAACTAGTTTTCAGTGTTTTATCTTCCTGATCACAATATGGAAAATCGTTTTTGATTATAACTACCCTTCTTGATCTTCGCCTTAGTAAGTTTCATAACAACTTTAATGGCAACATCAAAAACTTGCTTCACAATTTGAAAACAAAATTATATATTTGTATTTATTATAACAAATCCTAGAAGAAAATATAAAAGCAAGATTGAATTTACCCTTTTTTTAACTACTCTCAATGTACTCAGGAGCAGGAGCAGCTCTGACAGTCTGATTGTCTTCCTTAGTGAGTGGAAACTAATCAAACTGTCATCAGAAGATAAGCATAGATTTCTCATTAATTCAGATCCCAATAGTAAGATATAGAACAAAACAAACACACCCCAACAAAATAAAAGTCTATGCAAATTCACAAAAGCTATTTATATAAGTTCAAATCAACTTAGTGGACTCCTGGGTTTCCACAAATATCCACAACTTCATTAAAACACATTCATCAGGTAGTTGAATTAAAAATCTCTACTCTAAAATCCATAAAACATATGAGGATGTAGAAACTAGAGGTATATGAACAATACATGGTTCACATTTAATGCATATATATATGACAAGTCTTCGAAGAATGTTTGTTAAAAGTGCAGTGTTCCTACCACAAGTGTATGGCCAACAATCTGAAAAAAAAATACAAAAACTCATTAAAACAATCATTTAAACATAAAATCAATAAATTTACTATATGTTTAGTCCAACAAATATGGTGAATTTCGTTTCAAGACCTACTTAAGAGATACAAAAATTTACACACCAACTTAATTGAAAAAAGTTCCTACGTCTACTGGCAAGATGATCTTCTCATTTGTCACTTCTAGCCGGTCAACTACAACAGTTTGCATAACTAATATCTCAAAGTGTAAAGATCAGATTCACTGAATCTAAAAAATCTAATATTTTCAGGAGACATGATATCATATGTACATTTGTTCTTCAACATTTCATCTTAATGAATACCACTTTTACATTGTAAATATCTTGAACTAAAAGGTAGGTGGCTATTCCATCCACAAAAAGACAAATCACATTAATGTTTCAAAGTTTGACAAAAATAAGACAAAATAGCCTCTAAACTTTCAAACTTCACAAAAACAGCCTTTTGCACTTTTACACTTTCAAATTTGACATCTATACCTCATACACTTTCTAAAACATCATAAAATGTCATTTTTTGAGTTCTAACTTTTCAAATTTTACCTCTCGATTTTCATTCTTTAGCATAAAAAAAACAAAAAACAAAACTATTTTCTTACATGTATATTATTATGTATGTGTAGGGTCAAACATAAATAAGTTATCATGCTTAATTTTATGTTTGTTTTAGTTGCTCTACGTTTTGACACTTTAATGTACGTGTCGTTATAATTCACCTTTCGAACCCACATGTCATTCATGTATTGGTCCACAACTTTTTTTTCTATATTTCCGGATAATTTCTATGGCCAAATAGATTTTTTTTGGCTCAAACTATTTGCACACCAGCCTTGACTATTTGCACACTTAGGGTTTATATACGCTGCGTATAGGCCTATACGCAACGAATAAGGTTTCAAATCTACGGAGCGTATAGGCCTATACGCAGCGTATATAAGGGGTAGGTACACGACCAAACAGTCAAACCTAGTACCTTGTCAAATTTGTCTGACATACGCTGCGTATGGACCTAGACACAACAAATGTACAACACAATATACGCTGCGTATAGATCTATAGCAGCGTATGTCAGACAAATTTGAAGGATACAATGTTGTCTAGGCACGTGAATAAAGCTATATGCAGAGTATAGAGCTATACGAGGCTGATAAAGATGAATTTCAAACTCTATTTAGACATCCATCTGTGCCTACGAATTCTCACAATTACTCGCATTCTTCTTCAATTTCTTTGTATACTTACTTCGGTGGGGATTAAATGTCGTCATTTTGGGACAAGAATTATTTCGTTAATCGCTATTCTAACGACGCATGGGAAGAAAATGATGCTAATGAGGAGGAAGTTGTGTCCGGCGTCCCTGTTAATCAAAAAATACAACTGCCAGACTTGAACGAGGCTCCGACTCCACCTGTTGATGAACCATATTACCCGACACATCAAGTGTATCCGGATTACGGATACGGGTTTGAACCTCCGTACGTGCAACAAGATAATCTGCATGGATACGTAGGATACGGTGCTGAGAATGCCCCTGTTGATGATCCATATTACCCGATGCAGTAATCGTATCCTGATTACGGATACGAAGGTGAAGATTATTACGTGCAAGAAGATAGTTTAGATAGATACAGAGGATATGGTGGATACGGAGGATGCAGTGATCTGCCTCCTAACACACCATTATATGATGACTATGAATCCAGCACCCCGGGCAATCCGTTTCAAAATAACATGGTATCACTTTTTATTATTACTATTGTTAAAATTATAATTATAATTGTTTGTTATTATTGTTAAAATTATATAACTATTGTTAAAATTATATAATTACTGTTAAAACTATATAATTTTTATTGTTATTGTTAAAATTATAATTATTGTTTATAAAATTATATAATTATTGTTAAAATTACATAATTATTATTATTATTGTTAATATTGTTAAAATTATATAATTATTGTTATTATTGTTAATATTATATAATTATTGTTAAAATTATATAATTATTGTTGTTATTGTTAAAATTATAATTATTGTTTTATTGTTAAAATTATATAATTATTGCTAAAATTACATTATTATTATTATTATTATATTATTATTATTATTATTGTTAAATTGCATAATTATAGTTAAAATTATATAATTATTGTTATTATTGTTAAAATTATATAATTATTGTTGTTATTGTTAAAATTATAATTATTGTTATTACTGTTAAAATTATATAATTATTGTTAAAATTACATAATTATTATTATATTGTTACTATTGTTAAAATTATATAATCATTGTCAAAATTATATAATTATTGTTAAAATTATATTATTATTGTTATTATTGTTAAAATTATATAATATATTATTGTTATTATTATATAATTATTGTTAAAATTATATTATTATTGTTAAAATTATACTATTATTGTTATGATTGTTAAAATTATATAATTGTTGTTATAACGTAACTGTTTTTTAGCGTTTCATGTCTCTAACTGATCTGAAGAATTGGGTGCAAGCAACGGGAAATGAGAATGGTTGCGTTATTGTTACCCGCCGATCGAAAAATATTAGTGGTAGCACGGGGATGGTATGGCTTGTGTGTGACCGTGGTGGTGAACCCCGTAGTAAAGCAACAGTTAGGAAAGCTGGTAGCAAAAAAATTGGTTGCCCATTTACATTAATTGCTATACGGGACGTGACGAATGACATGTGGGAGTTAAAAGTGGACTGCGCGGAACATAACCACGAACCTACGCAGAGTTGTTGGGCCACGCCTTCGTGCGAAGATTTACTGAAGTCGAATACAGGCTAATCGAGCAGCTAACTGCCCAAAACATGGAACCACGTTACATATTTCTAACACTACGAAAGCAGTTTCCCGACAGCCTCCATGTTCAGAAAGACGTGTAAAATGCGGTACAAAAGATTAGAGCGTCATGGATGGACGGAAAGACTCCCATGCAGGCACTGGAAAGCATGCTGCATGACCACCGATTCATTTACGACACCCGCCAGGAGCCAAAAACAGATGCTGTATATATCAAAATATTTAACGCTATAATTTTTTAACGTCATATTATTCGAACCGTACGGTGTAATATTCAAACGGTATTATATATTCGGCCCATACACGAGTATCTAAAAATAATTAACGGTATAATATTTAAACGTTTATAGTATTTGAAAATAATTAACGGCACTAGACTTGGTATAATATTTTATTTTAAAACTTCGATAACGATATTATATATTTGAACCGTATACACTTTTTTCAAAAAAAATTAACGTTATACGCTTTCCGACGCGTGAAACGGATGTAGCATCGTTACCGATGACATCAATAACGATATAATAAAAAAACATTATATATTTTAAACGAGTTAACGTTATAACCGGATGAGAACTTATACCACAAATAAGCGAAATGAAAAAAATATCTGAAGGTTATATACGCTGCGTATAGACCTATACGCATCGTATATAAAGTTTGTGGAAAAACTGATGGCTCAACCCCACCTAAATGACCCAAAAAACTTTGATGGTTCATATACGTTGCGTATTGGTCTATACGCAGCGTATATAAACCCTTGTTTTCTGTCAATGATTGGTGGTCAGGCCCCGAAACTCATGCAAACTATAGCAGCGTATGGGTCTATACGCAGCGTAGGTAAAGGTAGGGTTTGTTAGGGTTTGGTATTGTAGGTCCCTTTAACCCTATGGATCTTTAACATAATTGTACGGAATCCTCTAGATTAGAATGTCACAGAAAACGTGTAGGAACAGAAATCACCACAAACAAATCTTTACTGATTATCAATCAAACTGATTACAATCAATCAAGATCCTCATACACAGAATTTTGTCCAAGCCCTATGTGCTATACGAAATCTCTCTCTCACTTGAGATTTTGGTAATTAACCTAAACCCTAATGCAAAGCCTTGTTTATATAACACAAGTTTGCAACCTAGGCTGTTTCACACAGGCCTGCGAATTGGACAAGCCCAATTCGCATACCATTCCCCAATGTGGGTTTGGTTTGGCCCAATCACTATTAACTCATTAATACAAAGCTAAACCCGCTAACTGTTTATCGTTTCACTAAATACAAGATATCCATAGACCTGAATCTAAAAGCTGTTGTCACAAAAACATGCACCAACAGACTCCCCCTTGACAATAGCTTCATAAAAACTTTGTCTTTAGTCTTCTTGCATTCTACATGTAATCTTTCATCATCATTGGTCTTTGGATAGCTTCAGCTTCAATAGCTTCTGTCAGCAACAGACTCCCCCTAAGCTGATGCATCCAATCACCAAATCTTCAAAGTTGTTAGCACTTGAGTAAACTCTAGTTCAGCATTTGCATAGCAATCTTCAACCTCTGCAACCTGTGTCAGCAATGTAGAAAGGAGGATTCTACCATGCATCCAATCAGACTCCTCTTCACTAAACTTCACTTTGCTTCACACGAACAAATTGTAACTATCTGTACACAAAACAAACATCTCGAGAAACCATAAGAATTTTTCAATCCAAGTTAATAAATTATTATTAATCGAGAGATGTGTAAACTTTAATACAGATTAAGCAATTTTTCATCTCAACACCAACACTCAAAACTTTGTACTCAAACACCACTAGAACCTGCAAATTGAAATATTTTGAACTCATCTTCTAACACCGTCTCCCCCTTCCGGTAACAATTCCTCCAAGAACAACCATTTTTTGTACGTTAAGAATTTTTAAAGAAAAAGAAAATCTTTTTGGATTTTTTTATTTTCTGAAAACAAATAAATAAACAAGAAAATAAACACTCTGTTTTTGTGAGAATCACTGGTTAAGAAGATCATATCAGCCTAATCAAACCGTTTCACACTCTCAGTTCATTCTATCTTTTAATTTTCATGAAAAGCCGTTCAAAACGATTACCAGTATGTTTGTCCACTTAAACAAAACACATGAACATTTCAAGTACCTTTACCCAGTGATATGTTAAGGTAATTTTATACTGACGTACTAGTGTGTCCCACTTCAGGACATATCCCCACGATCAAGGTATGCACAAAGATTCATGGTAGTAGGTGAGTATACCGAAATTCATCCTTTTAGATTTACAACGTCTGATAATTGGTGATCATGTCAGTACTTCCGTACAACAAAGAGACCAATATCCAACGAGGGTTAAGACAAATACCACAGATTTTGGTATGATTTATGCATTTTGCACATTTGAATGACTCTCTAGGAGAGCTTCTTCAATTTCTGGGATTTGGCATTTTTAGCTCTTTTAAGATATCCTGGTTGTGCCTAGGTCAGCATATATCTGGATGCAGCAGAAGGACAACCCTGATACCCAGGATGAAATAACAGTATAAAGACCCAAAACTTCAGATTTTGGCAATCTATCAACGCAAGATTTAAGGTTATAAAACCATACGCCACCGATATGTTACCCACTCATACTCAATTTTTTATGTTTATATCACCATGGTAAGTTGATTATTTCATGTTTCTTGCCTACTGGTACATCATATGATGAAGCTACTATTACACTTAAGCAATTTAATTTCAGTTTTAGTGTGACAGTCTAACCTGCAGATGTACTATCATTTCTTCTTTTTCAACACAGTGAAAACTCATTTTTGATTTTTCTATTTTTTTATTTTCGGATTTTCTAATTTTTTTTATGTTTTTGATTTTAAGAAAGCAATAAACTATTTACAAAAGTTCTTATGAAAAATTGGTTATTCAGGATTCCTCATCCCGTTGAGTTCGACTAGATGTTCAAATCGAGCCCTGTCAAAAGCTTTTGTGTAAAGATCTGCCAGGTTATCTAGTGTGTCGACTCTATGCAGTTCAATCATTCTCTTTTCAGCACAATCCCGTATAAAATGATGACGAATGTCAATATGTTTTGTGCGACTGTGTTTTATGGGATTATTTGTGATGGAAAGTGTGGCATTATTATCTATCATAATAGGTGTGCGAGTGAAATTCAAACCGTAATCGCGCATTTGCTGTTGCATTATTATCTATCATAATAGGTGTGCGAGTGAAATTCAAACCGTAATCGCGCATTTGCTGTTGGATCCATAGAACCTGTGAACAGCAACTACCCGCAGCAATGTATTCAGCTTCACACGAAGACGTAGACACACAGGCTTGTTTCTTGCACTGCCATGAAACTAGTCTTCCCCATAAGAACTAACAACCACCTGTGGTAGATTTTCTGGTAGATTTGCATCCTCCAAAATCCGAATCAGTGTATGCAATAAACTTCAAGTCACTATCAGCAGGATACCATAGCCCAAACTTAGGTTTCCCCTTTAAGTAACGAAGTATACGCTTCACCGCCTTCATATGCGATTCCTTTGGATTAGCTTTATATTTGGCACACAAACATACGGCGAACATAATGTCCGGTCTTGAAGCAGTAAGATACATCAACGATCCAATCATGGCCCTATATTGAGTAGGATCAACATTGTCCACACTCTCAGCATCTAGACCAACGTTGTGATTTTCACAAATAGGTGTATTAAAAGTCGCGCAATCCTCCATCTTGAAACGAATCAAAATGTCATACACATACTTCGTCTGATGAATAAAGATGCCATCCTTCTTTTGTTCAACTTGCAACCCCAAGAATAATGATAACTCACCCATTGCACTCATCTCGAACTTACCCTTCATCACCTCTTCGAACTCATGACACATGCTCTCATCATATGAACCAAAAATGATATCATCGACGTATATTTGTACCAACAGAAAATCTTCCTTCTTTCTCTTAATGAAAAGTGTACTGTCAATTTGACCTCTTTCAAAGCCATTTTTCAACAAATGAGCTGACAGTGTCTCATACCACGCCTTAGGTGCATGATGCAATCCATACAATGCTTTGTTCAGTTTATACACTCTATTTGGATAGTCTGGATCAGGAAACCCATCTGGTTGTGAGACATACACCACTTCTTGGACTTTCCCTTAAAGAAATGCACTCTTCACGTCAAGCTAAAAAACTTTAAAGCCCTTGAATGATGCAAAAGCTAGAAACAACCTAATTGCTTCCAACCTTGAAACTGGTGCAAACACTTCATTATAATCAATCCCCTCTTGCTGATTGAACCCTTTTACCACTAACCGAGGTTTATTCCGTGTCACGATTCCTCGTTCATCTTTCTTACACTTGAACACCCACTTGGTGCCAATCTCTCTTTCTCCCTCTGGTAAATCAACTAACTCCCAAACTTTCAACTTCTCAAACTAAGCTAGTTCTTCCTTCATAGCTTCTACCCATGAATTATCCTTCAGAGCCATATGAACATTCCTCGGCTCCTCTTGAGAAATAAAACAACTATACAAGCACTCATTGATAATACTAGTCTTCTCAATCGTAGCATACATACATGAACCTTCTGCGATACCTCTCCTTGTCTGAACATCTGCTATCTGATCACCTATAATATTCTCCACTGGATGATCTCTGTTTGCTCGTGTTGTAGCAATGATGTCAACTTCCAAGTCAGTCTCTAGGTTTGATCCAATCTCCCCCTAAACATGTTGATCAGTAAACGGATTAGTAAAGTCCTCCCCCTCAAGAGGTTCAAACTCACTGTCACTGGAATCTGCTACTTCTGCATTTGCATTTGCATTTGAGGAAGATCCTGATGCAACAACACTTGGAACACTTGAACTCGGACCAGAAGCACGATCATCTTCATCCTGTGCCAAACTATGAATTACTTCTAAATCACCCGCATCAGAAAACTCAGGAAATTTAAAAGACTCAAAACATAGATCATAATCATATAGGATGGTTGGACCTGAGCTGGACTGTTTGGGCGAATATGTGATAATTTCCATATTAAAAACTGTTTCAATTTTACCATTAGTTTTATTAAAAACTCTCTTGTTTGGTGCACCGTCGACATAACCTAGAAAAAATCCCTCGTCAGCGACCTCACCAAATTTTGGTTGATTTTATTTCTAATTATCGTGCATGGAAGCTCAAACGGTTCGAGCCCTTCTAAATTTGGTTTACGGTTTCTCAGAAGTTCATAACACATTTTATTGTGTCGTTTAACCGTCAAAACCCTAATCAGAACATAGCAAGCTGTATTCACAGCCTCTGCCCAAAAGATGACAGGAAGCTTAGAATCAGAAAGCATGGTCCTAGCAGCTTCTATTAATGTCCTGTTTTTTCGTTCTGCCACTCCATTCTGTTGCGGTGTGTATGGAGCATTGAATTGATGCTCTATCCCCTTGCGGAGACAGTACATATCCAGCAACCGATTCTTGAACTCCGAGCCAATGTTGCTTCTAATGTGCTTTATTCTTGTCTGAAGTAGATTCTCCAACTTTGCAAAAAGATTGATCAACATTTCTGCTGTCTCATCCTTTGTCACTAGAAAGAAAACCCAAGAAAAATGAGAAAAGTCATCAGTAACTAAGCAATAATATTTTCCTCCAATACTCCTTACATTCACTAGACCGAACAAATCCATATGAAGTTATTCAAGTGGAGAGGCAATGGAATTCACGGTTTTAGACTTGTGAGGTTTTCTGTGTTGCTTTCCCTTTTTACAAGGAAGACACTTATCATCCACAGAAAACTTCTGCATAGGCACACCTTCCACTAAACCATTTTTAGTTATATAATTCATTTTGCGATAGTGGATATGTGCCATGCGTTTATGCCATAACAACGACTCCAACTCAGATGCTTTCGACAACAAGCATGTAGTCGCCATCGAAGAATCATGTACACTCATGTCCATGACATATGTATCATTCTTCCTTGGTGCTCGCATAACTACCCAATCATTAGGAATGATCAAACCCGGTTTTAACACCAGTGCCTAAGACTTGGTAAAATGGACAGAGTAACCCTTGTCACAGACTTGCGACACGCTCATCAGATTGTGTTTGAGCTGCTCGACATAGTTAACTTTGTCCAAGGTTATCTTCCCATTGGTCACTTTCCCTTGACCTGAGATTTTTCCACCTTTTGCTCCTGCAAAATTCACGTAACCTCCATTTATTTCTTCAAAGTCTTTTAGCAACCTCTTATTCCTCGTCATGTGCCTAGAGCAACCACTGTCAACATACTACAAGTTGATCAGCCTCCTTAGCAGCTCCTGCACAAACCAAAACAAATTTAGTTAGTTTGGGGGACCCAAGCCTTAATGGTCTTGGGTCTTCCAGATTCATCAACCACCGGAACATCCATCCAATATCCATCACTCCTAGTAGGAGTCTTGGATCTCAGACCTGTTGATGGAAATGGTTTTTGGTTTCCACTAGTTCTCTGGTCATGAGGGTTCCTATACATGTTTGGACTTTGTGACCTTTGGAAATTCTGATTTGGAAACCTCTATTGTGATTCGCAAATCCCGAGTTCTGATGAACTCTCGAATGATATCCAAAATTTTGATTGTAATAATTTCTTGAGTCATTAGTGTAAAAATTTCGATTACCACCAGTGTGATATCGACTTTGTTGTGAATTTTGACCTCTGAAATTATTTGACTGACCATTAAAATTATTCATTTTAGGTGAACTACTTCTAGGTCTGTCGAATCTGCCAGTTGGAGACTCAGGCTGAAACCTTGGTCGATTTCTTTGAAAACGAGGAGATTGTTGATTTCCTTTTTCAGCCTTGTCTTCAACAACATATTTCTTTGGTGAGTTTGATATCTTCAACTCACAATCACCCTTCTTTTTTGGTGATTTTTCTTTCTTCTTTTCTTTTAAAGGTGCTTCACCCTTCTTGTAAGGACAACAACTGATGACATGTCCCTTTGTGTGACAATTAAAGCATGATCTTTTAGCAAAAGATGTCTTTGGTGAAGCCTTTGAAGTTGATGGATCTGATGACTTGGGTGACGTTTTTGAAGGACCAATGTTTGTTTCTTTTGATTTTCCTTTGTTCATTTTATCTTTAACAAACTTTTCATTTGACTCTGTTTCAATCACAATATTCTCATTTTTCATGTCATCCCCTTTCACAAAATTAACCCTTTTAACAAAATGTTGTTTTTTAGATTGGGAAGATTTATTTTTGAAAACAGTGTCTTGCTTGGTCTCCTTCTCGACATCAGCCACTTCATACTCAGAAACATCATTCTCAGATACGGAACTATTAGGTAAGTCGACAGTCATCGGCTCAACCACAACTGCACCATACACAAAATCTTTTAAATCATCTTCATGTGGTAAAAATGAGTAGTCCTGATGAATAGGTGGAGGAACTTCATGAAATCCCACCGTTGTTCGATAAGTACTATTTTTTAAGTTTCCCATCATGTGATTCATTACAAAAGACGTGTTTCTAAACTGGTCTATCTTTCTTTGAAGCTCAACTATCTTAACTTGTGCGTCAGATAATTCTTGGAACTTGTCAGACAATTCTTTTGTTTTATCTCTCATAGTCTCATGTGCTAAATCTATCACCTGAAGCTCTTTATTTAATTTTTCAGTTAAGGTTTTAACTTCAGCTTCACATGATTTTATTTTCTTTAGATATTGAGACTCTTTTCTTTTATGAAAAAGTTTGATTCTTTTAGACCATTTAGTTCATTTACCAGACTTTGGTTGTGTGTGGACAACCTATCAACTGTACCTCTTAGTTCACTGCAACTCATGCAGACAGAACTTACTGGTTGTGAACTCACATCACCAGTAGCTTTACACAAATCGGCCATTAATGCAGCAAGATTGGCTTTGATTTTCTCTTCTTCGTCAGATTGCACTTGTACATCATCAATCTTTGCCTCTTCAGCTGGTTTCTCTTCAGGCTTTACCTGTTCAGCAACAATCTGTTCTATAGAAACTTCAGCTTCTTCATTTGCAACTTGTTCAGTTACAATCTTTTCTTCAGAACTCTCCTCGTGAATAATATCACTAGCTTCCCTTTCATCTAGTTGACCTTCTTCGATCACAGTAACAATCTCTGCTATTAGAGCTTGTGTTATGGTTTCATCATCTTTAAGGTGAAGACTCCAATCATATGAACCATCAGGAGAAGTAGTGGAAACAAGGGCACGTGATGCACCATTGGATGAACTTTGGTTAGATGAGTTATGAAACGTGGAAGATTTTTGCAATTCTCCTGTTTGTCTTTGGCACTCTCTAGCAAAATGCCCAATATTTTGACATTTAAAGCATCGAACCTTGGATTTATCGAATCCAACCCTTTTGCCAATGAACTTCCTCCCAGTTCTGTTCATGAACTGTTTAGCCCTGAGAGTTATCATGGCCATCAGCCACTGAATATCCATCTCATCCAAATCGTCTGGATCAATCTGCTCATAATCTTCATCCAGTGTTGCTGGATCTGTTACCTTGCCCTGTATATAATTCTGATATGAAGCAAGAAACGAGGCAAGGAGCACCAGTTAATTTTCAGCTGATTTCACACTCATGGGCATAGAATTTGGAATCCTGCTATTATTGGATCCAGTCTGCTGCTGTTCCTGTTGTCTCTTCCCTGCATTTGAACCTCCCGTTGAGGCAATAAAACTCAATTCACCATTATCATCAAAGATATTTTCACATTCGCTTGAGAGAAATGCCGTTGCTGAGTCACTCGAAGCGTTGTGAGAAGATGAAGATGGAATGCCTTTGTAAACTCCTGGATCTTGAACCTGATCATAACCTATTTCCTTCTTCCTCATGTTGAGCTCGTAAGCTCTCAGCTTCCCGAAAACTTCTTCTAAGTCCATAGTCGCATAATCAGCTTCTCTATTGATCATGAGTGTGTAAATATCCCATTTAGTGGGTAGAGCATCTAGCAACTTGTCATTGATCTCAATATCACTGTATCCTTCTATATCATAATTATCTATCTCCGTCATCAGATGATAAAACCTTGTAATGATGTCTTCTAAAGACTCATTTCTCATGCCCTTAAAGACAGCAAACTGCTTCTTCAACAAATCTTTCTTGTTCTTCTTCACATCAGGATTACCCTCACACCTCTTCTCTAGAGCATCCCACATTTCCTTTGAACTAGTGTACCTCTTAAAGGTGTGTTTAATTTCCTCTGGTAGAGACATTTTGATAGCAGCTAGAGCATGTTTTTCAGCTTCATACATCTTCTTGTCTGCTTCCTCCATATTGCCATAAGATGTGACCCGTTGTCTGCCTTCGAACTCATGAGTTGGGTTTGTGTACCCATCGACAATACAGATCCACATTCTCGTGTCCTGATACTCAACAAACGACTGAAACCTGTCTTTGCACGTAAGGTAATTCTCTACCTTCATCATCTTTGGCGGTTTGTTCGTCGTGCCAAATTCATGCTCCATTCTCAACAAGTTTTTCAAATTCGACATATTCGACATTTTTAACGAACCGGCTCGCTAAAAACGGTTAAAAACTGTTTTTACTAAATTACACCGATAAATTCGTCTCGACGATACGAATCCAATGATGTAATATGTCGAAAACCTTTTCTGGAATTTCCTTGTCTTTTTTTGTCCTAAAAAATATTTCGAATCAAACTGCGCAACCCGTTTTCAAAAATTCCTTACGGATGGTTCTATGTTTGCGAAAACGTTAATTACACTATACACACCCTCAAACTTAATCCACCCCTCAAGATTAATTACACTAGGTTAATTACACTAGCAAGTCAAAGTCCATGGGTTAATTACGCAGGTGAGTCCTAGTTAATTTCGCTGAGTCCAACTCCAAATACGCAAGCCAAGACAAATTTGATGAGTTAATTTCGCTGGTTAATTTCGCTGAGCAGTTTAATTACGCAGGCAAATCAAATCCGCTGGTAAATCTCCACGACAATTACGCAGGCAGATCAAATCCGCTGGTAACGTAGTAGATCACTGAAGTAATGTCACAGATGACAATTACGCGGTTACCTAAGTCGCCTTAGGATTTAAAAACACTGGGTCAGTTAAATGCGTTGGTTTATCAAATCCGCAAGTCCAAACTGCGTATTTGACAAACTTGTTCAGCAAGCTAGTAACAACCTTCCAAAGTTTCGGGATTCTGATTTTTTCGACCAAATCTTTTCAGAGTTTGAAGAGATTTTATCTCTTTCCCAAACAGATTCCTGCAAAGTCAAAGTAACCAAATCAGCAATTTTCACAAAAAATCCTGATGAACACTATGAAGAACACGAAGAACAATTCTTCGAATCTTCAAGTTTCCAAGCAAAATTCTTCCAAAATCCTGCAAAAACAGCCAATAAACCTGCAAAACAGCAAACAATCAAATACGCAAAAATCAATAAAAACACAAAAATTTTTAGGGTTTCACCAAACAGCCTCAAAAACTCCAAAAACTTGTCAGTTTTCTGCAGCAAACAATTTTGAACTGAGCTAATCAAGAGCTTAATGCTCTGATACCAATTGTAGGTCCCTTTAACCCTATGGATCTTTAACAGAATTGTATATCTAATCTAGAGTGCGGAATCCTCTAGATCAAATTGTCACAGAAAACGTGTAGGAACAGAAATCACCACAAACTGATCTTTACTGATTATCAATCAAATTGATTACAATCAATCAAGAGACACACAGAATTTCGTCCAAGCCCTATGTGCTATACGAAATCTCTCTCTCACTTGTGATTCTAGTGATTAACCTAAACCCTAATGCAAAGCCTTGTTTATATAACACAAGTTTGCAACCTGGGCTGGTTTCACACAGGCCTGCGAATTGGACAGGCCCAATTCGCATACCATTCCCCAATGTGGGTTTGGTTTGGCCCAATCACTATTAACTCACTAATACAATGCTAAACCCGCTAACTGTTTATCATTTCACTAAATACAAGATATCCAAAGACCTGAATCTAAAAGCTGTTGTCACAAACATGCACCAACATTGGTGTGCAAATAGGCAGCATGGTGTGCAAATAGGCACACCCTTTTCTTTTAACCTACTCTTAATAACAAAGGTAAACTTGATCAGATCACTAAGGCAAGTGCTGCATTTGATTTCGTCGACTACCCTGGCTCGAAACTGGTCCTTAGCATCAAAATATAAACACACGTAGTAAATTAACATACGTATCAAATTACTTAAGGAAGGGTTAATTATAAGCTGTTAGACCCTACAAAAGAACAGATGATTCCTAAAAGCCAAAATTGCTAATCAGATCAAGAAATAACAGATAATGATGCACACTCCTCCCAAAGATAGTGAATCTTCAACACTAATCGAGACATCTGTTTGAAGATTGCAAAGTTCTGTTCAAGGCATAGAAGATCTGTTGAAGAAGAAGAAACCTCTGTTTGATGGTCAAAGCCTTGTTGAAGACAAACATTGATCATGAAGACCAAACATATGTCTGGCTAAACAATTGTTTAAAACAAGTCAACAACAGTTTAAAGAACAATGTTTAAATCAATGTATAAGTGCATGCTTAGAACATATATTAGTTATACTTAGACAGTTGTTAGATTTGCGTAGATGTTTGCAGCATCTCTAGAATATTTTCTGTTAGGAATGTTAGATGTCACTATTAGGGTGGCGTTAGCTTGATTACAGTCAAACCTTTTGTACTTAGTATAAATAGATCTCAATTGTTAGAGATCTATTTTATCACTTCACACACATTCTTTTTGTACGAACAGATTTGTGAGCGATCAGGCTAGGGGGAGTTTGTACAATCATCATTTCTGTAATTCTAATCCTTTGATTTCAATGCAAAACAATTTTGATAAAACTTTCCACTCTTGTGTGTTCATATAATTCTACTAAAATTCATTTTAATTCTATATTCCATTTATTATTGTTCACCTAAAGCACACAAGTGAAAACTCAGATCCTAACAACTAGTATTAGAGCTTGGTCACTTAAAACTCGATTTCACAATAAGTTTAATACTAAAATATCAGCTCACAAATTTATATCCATCTGTTCGTTGTATTGAATCTCGTGAGGTTGAAATCCGCCAATGATGTCCTCCATAAGGCTTTCATTACTAACCAAATAGTCAGATGCATTTGAAAAAACATTTAACGGGACCTTGCAATTCCCAAATGTGATGTCAACTATGCCATTCCTACAATCTATTAAAGCATTAGTAGTTGCTAAAAATGGTCTACCAAGTATGAAATTCGCTTGCTTATATTTTTCTATCTGCATGTAATCCAAAACCAAGAAATCAACTGGGTAGTAAAAATATTCTACTCTGACAATGACATCATGAAAAATTCCCTGGGGCAGTTTTAAGGTCAAATCAGCCAACACCACTATGGTGTCAGCCTATTTCAAGGGCCGAAGTCACACTAATCATATAGACTCCACAGGAGAATACGGACCTAGGTCTTAAATCCAACAAAGCTCGACTAATCTTAAAATCACCCACTTGAATGGAGATTAAAGGAACACATGGATCTCAGAGTTTTGGTGGGAGGGCACCTAATAAAATGGCACTAACGTTTCAGTTAAAGCAATATTCTTTGAAAATTTGTTATGCCGTTTTTGGGAACATAGTTCCTTCTGATATTTTGTATAAGCCGGAATCTATTTAATAACATCAAGTAACGGCAGATTTATTTTGACTTGTTTAAACACTTCCAACGTCTCATCTTGTTCGGGACCTTGTTTGATTGTAATCGTATTAACCTTGTTACCCTCTTCCTTAACCTCAACTAGTTCAGTTTCTATTACCCTATCATTTAATTCTTGAAAACTCACTTTTTTAGTCTTTTTAAGGTTAACAGGTTTCAGCTCATCATCTGACTCATTTTCCTCATCTACCTCTTCCACAATACCTCAACAAATGGTGGAGGAGAACCAACCTTATTATCATAAACTCTACTCGAACGAAGGATACTAACCTGATTAACTCTGGCATTGGAAGATTGTTGCTCTGATGCTGAGGATTTTTCGTAGTATCCTTGGGTAGTCTACACGAATCCTTCCTTCTGTGAGCCATCTCGGCTGCTAGCTAAGCAACTTGTTTTTCTAAGTCTTGATGAGCCTCAAACTGCAGTTCTTGATCTTTTTGAATCTGCTTCAGAATTTCCATCATTTCATAGTTGGATCCATCATTATGATTACTTGTTGTAACTACCCTGGTTGTAGTTCTGGTATCACTAACGTTTTTGATTTGGTACCTGAAAAATTGAATTAGATTGGTTAGTAGTATTATCATATCAAATATTTGGTTGATTATGCAAACCTATATGATATGTATTCGAATTCATATCATATTTCTTTTGGTCACCATACACCAGGTTGACCTCCTCTTCAGCTTCCCCAAACTGGCCTGGACAATCTTCCAACGAATGGCCTAGTTCCCCACATGAGTCACAAAATGGGTAAGACTGAGCTTTATGCAAGGCTTCTCGTCCTCCAAGACCTTTAAAACTTGCCAACCGGTGCTCTAACGCTTCTTTCTCTCTCTCCAGCTAAGCTACCATAGCATTTGTAACATCTGCACTCATCGGTGTCATCACTGCATGTTTCTTCTTTCTATCTGATTGTTCATGTCTCTTCGAATCAACATTTACAATCTCTAAGAGTACCCAATCAACATCAACGTGATTTCTAAGAAAAGTACCCCTAGTCGTAGCCTTGATGTCTCTTCTGTCGTCATTTGGTATCCCGTCATGGAAAGAAGTAATCAACTCCCATCGTTGAATGCCATGATTGGGACAATTCCTTATCAACTGGTGAAACCTTATCCAAGCTTCACAAAACAACTCACCAGGTAACTGTTGGAACTCTCTGATGGCTGCCCTGGTTATACCTGTTCTATGAGGAGTGTAATATTCTTCCAAAAAAATGTTGTTGCGACTCCTCCCAGTTATGTATGCTAGCATATGGCAAAGATATCAACCAGTCACGTGCAACATCCTTTAACTAAAAATTGGAATAAAACCAGTTTCACTTAGCTTGGTGTAAACCCATGTCCACCAATCATGCCGCACACTGCTTCGAAATCTGCAATGTGTGCATACAACTCCTCACTACCTTTCCCGTCAAAAGTAGGTACATGTTCACAATGTGAGGCTTTGCCTCAAATGATCGATCCTCGTTAAATACTGGCATCACAATCGGATAGCAATGTACTGCTATCTAAGGTCTAAAATGGCTCTTTACTCCCCTAATGTGCGGATTAGGGATTCCGGGACCCCTTTGCCTGTGAGGATGTATAACCAATGCCCTATTTATCCTTATTGGAGTTTGGTACCCATTTCCCCTAAGGTTGATCTTTAGATGAAATCCTTGTTGATTTCTATTCTCTGGCTGATCAAGATAACCTCCTTAATTCCCTATATATCCATCATTATCAACCTATTCTTCATCATCACCCTACTCGTCGACATATCTACCATCATCCCAATCTTCAATCCTAGCCCTGTTGTTTCCTTGATCGAACAAATTACATGCATAGTGTGGGTGTGGCTCTCAGTTGATTCTGTGAATAACCACATTGGGTGGGATGTGGTGGTTGGTTTTCTGTAACCAAAGATCTTGGAGTCACCCCAGGATCGTCATCACAGAATCTTGAGTTTGGTAACATTTCTGATAATCAATTTTTGAACACTAACTATGTTAAACCTATACAGGATGCAAATCTCATCCCAATTATGGCTAAAGAAATAAAGAAACTGATGGATATGATCTCAAGTGTACCTAGTGTGGCACAACCTATACTTGAAGTATCCTCAACGAGTCACATGATCTCAAGATCCCCCCTCCCGAAATATGATGCAGAGATCCCTAAGCGCTTTCAAATCCCCACTATGTAACTATATGACCAGACCATAGATTCTGAAGAGCATGTTGTTCAGTATAAGGAAAGGATGAAAATCAGCACTATCCCTCTGGATCTAAAGGAAGACTGTATATGCAAAGGCTTTAGATTGACTCTTGCAGGATCTTCCTTAAAATGGCTACTAAAATGTTCCCCCTTATTCGATTACTTAATTTGCTAATAACTAATTTTCATGCAGCAGAACATTTGAAAGACTAAACAATGATCTATGTTGGGTGACTCCAAATGCTAATGAATCCCTCAAAGATTACATGAGCAAGTTTGGTGGGGATTCTCTAGATATCGCAAACATTGGTATTGCTACAACATTTCAAGCTTTCAAATGGGATTTAAAAAGGATTTCCTATTTTATGAAGATCTTGTTACTAAACACATGCAGGAACCTGGACGAAGTCAAGTTCCAGGCCCTCGGGTTCATAAGGCTCGAAGATGATAAGAAATTCAAAAAAGGATCGACACATAGTCCATTTATGATCATCCCAAGTAGAAATCGGAATCCTCATCTTACAAACCCTACAAATCTGAACCTTATTTAAAATATGACAATCAAAGGGTCTATATTGTGGGTAAAGATGAGGAAGAAGATTAACCTAAGATACCTTATCATTGTTTTTATGTTGACATTTCAGGTCTCATGTATGCAATGCATGATTATGGAGATAAAGCAAGATGGCCAAGGAAGACTAATTTGGGATTTGTGTGGAAGGACAAATCCAAGTAGTGTGCCTACCATGAGGATTTTGGAGTTATAAATGAAGATTGAATTGCCATACGAAAGGAGATAAGCTATCTTCTAGGCAAAGGTCACTTGATAGAAATCAAGGTCAGGAAGAAAGACAAGAGTCAGGATCCTGATAAAACCTGTAACACCTCGTAATTTCCTGTCCAATTAAATCCTGACACGTGTCCCGTTGTTCCTCTATTTGCCACGTATTGGCCGAGGGGGACCAAAAGCGTCGTTATGCTATTATCGTAACCCCTGAACGACGTATAACAAAGTTGAGGGATTAAAAGTGTCAACATGTTTAATTATACCTCTGAGTGACCATTTAACGGAACCAGAACTTAAAGGTGTTCGGTTATACTTCCAAGTAATACCTAAATCCAACTTGAAGGGACTAAGATGCTTTAAATGAAAATTAAAACAAGTTATGAGGTCCAGGGACTGATCCTGCAAAATTCAAACATGTTTGGCTGAACTTGATCTCTGTCGCGCCACGCGACAACCCCCTTCTCTCCTCTCGCGACGCGTGATGGAGTGTCTACAGCAGCAGATCGATGCCAGCTGCAGACCTGCATGCATGACACCTTTTTCGCGAATCTCCACCATGTCTCAGCTTTTAACACGTACCTAGACACTTGTTTACTCATGGAGTGCATGCCTAACATCTGTATTGACCTCCTTTATCCTCCAACTCCATAAAATGGGGTCTTGTGCATCCATTAAAGAACTTGCATGTTCTTAAATTTCACTCTCATCCTCAAATCTCTGCAAGTTCTGGAGTTCAAGAAATCTTCAAGCCTATTCTAAATTCGTTCAAGGACCCTTAGTAAGTGTCCTTAATCCTCCTTGTTCATTTTATTGAGATTTCAAGCCAAAAGTCAAGCTTGTCGTAAAAACGGTTTGACTTTCGGTTTAATCTTTATCGGTTCAGCCATGGTTCGAATCAAGCATGGTTACGTGATTGTAATGAGGTAGGTAACAACACCCCTTAAGGGCACCTCCTGATACCACGTTTGCATGTCCGATTGACGAGTCAAACTTATTCATAAAAAGTCAAACTGGGTCAGATTTGGGAATAAATTCATAACTAATAACATGCATGCTATAAAATCAGTTTTGATGCTCTAAATACTTGGTAATAATCATAAGAACATGTGAGAACACGTTCGGCTCATCAAATCCAGGTCTAAAGGTCGGTTCGCAACCGAAAGTCGTAAGGTTTGACTTTGCTTTGACCTTCAGTTCTGGCCCGATTTAGTGTCTTCCAAGGCCGATTCTATATTGCATTATGATCCTTATATAATGTAGTATAACCCTCTGAGGTCCTACTACAAGGTCATAATCATAATCCGAGTTTATGCGCAAGTTTCATTAATGTGTCAAATTTGACTACTTTGTCCTTTTTGCTTAAAATGAGATTTATAATATAAACGAGCATGCAAACAAGTTATCTACTGATATGATGACTTGTTTGGCTTACATGCATGTCATTATTTTGGTCATAACATGAGTTTTTCCGAAATATCGCAAATAAAGCTTTTAAAGGACCAAAATGCCCTTTAGGCAAATAAAATGTTCTAAACATAATTCTTACAATAAAACACCTTATCTACTGATGTTATAATATATTTAGAGTTAATTGGGATTTTAAATCAGTTTATAAACTGAGTTTATGAAAAGGCTCTTGCATGGCATCGATAAATGACGATAATACCCTTACGGTGCATAAAATGAGTTTTAAAGACGTTTTCATAACCAAAGCTTTTACAAACCGACTTTACATAATAAATAAAGGATTTTGGTTATATAACCTGATCAAAACTATAATTTTCTTTAAACATCGGTTAAATCGTCATTTAGCGACTTTAACGTCTTTTCGACGCATAGTGTGGGTTAAAACCATATCTAAGCATCAAGACTTGTTACTTACTGATTATAAAACATATTTTAAATATTTTTACAGTAGGTACAAGTTATAAACTCAGATTCCCAAATAAGTCTTCGAATCTATGTGTGAAATGACCAAAATAGCCTTTCGGGACATAGTTTGGTCTTTAAATATAAACCACACATATATTTGCTATCTTACTGATGTAATATCATAAAATAAATATTTTTATAGATAATATATGACCGTGACATCAGATTAATCACCAACTCATTTTTATAAACCAGAAAATGACCAAATTACCCCTTTAAAGCTGAAATCGATTTTTAAAACTATAACGGGCATACGTGTTGGTATCTTACTGATATTAAAACATGTTGTAAGCATATTAACACATGAAACTTGTAAATGACTCATCCGGTTACCCGGCATCGATTATATGCGTACGGTTAAGCCTACGTGACTAGTTTACGTAAATTCACCGAAACGGGTTTAACCTTATCATTTTTATATCAAAATACAGAATGTTCTATGTTTACCCAAAATATACAAGTCCTAGTACTTGTCGGGTTTAAACAATGTTCTTTTCCGTCTTCGCTTAATCTAGCTTATCGTTCCGTTACGTATCCTTTAAGCTAACCGGTTCGAGTCAACGACTCAACCTAAACCCGTTAGTATTCTAATTGGTTATTAATACCATCAATCCAGACTAGAAGTCTCCCAGTAGATCGATACTTGCATTTGTCTTCTTGATTATTGGCTGAGTTACTATTCGTTAGAAGAACTAGCTCGGGTAAATACTTTAACTTATTTTCCCTATACGGGCTTGGGATATGGTATTATATTACCACTTGGTCGGGTATGGGATCATGTTTATCGGATTGTGATTTACTAAATCTTATAACCCGTTTTATTCCGTATTGTCTGATAACTGATCATTGGGGGTTAACTCGACCGTGTCCTGGATTCATTGGCTCATTTAAATTACTAATGGCCACGACCTAAGCGCGAGGTGTAGGCATACACCTGACAGACGCTAATGCTAAAGAAATTATTTTTATTATACTCCTCTATGGGTTTTATTAAGTGGTGTGTCGGTTAATCAGGTTATTCGGTTTCTGCACCGGACGCCATATGTATTGACAGACCTGTAAAACTGTAAACAAGATAATTTTGAATTGTCCCAGGTTATAAAAGATTTGTCTTGCTCAATGCACCTAAACGAATTTTAAATGTTTTCAAAATGAGTCGGTTAAATGTATTTACCAGTGAAAACTGACGTATTTCCAAAAAGGATAAATGACAGGTTTCGGCACGGAATAGGCTAGGAGCTGCATGGTATTGACATAGGGAATTTTTGCCGGTTCTTAGTCAAGCCTAAAGTCTGTCGGAGAATTATCATTTCGTACTTCCGATCCGCCTGTGGATCTAATATTACAAACCTTGTATTTGCCTTTTAAGACTTTTAAACTCAATGGTTTGTAATAATATTTAATATTCAAGTCTTCCGCTGTGCTGTATATGTTTGACCATGATGATGCAAATCTTACGTCACAATACTCCCCACCCGGGCCCACAAGGATTGTGTTGGAAATACGGGTGTGACAGGTTGGTATCAGCGCCAACTTTCGAGTGAATTAAACACTAGCCTTTTGTGTTTAATCTCGAGTATACACAATAGCACATTCCTTAGGCTCCGAGTCTAGAAATGACTTAGGATTTCTCCAACCCTTATTAAAATGTTTATTTTTATTATTATTTCGCTTTGCTTTGTTTCCTAATTTGTATTGAAGCAGGAAAATGCCACCAAGATGCCGTGGTAGCATTAGGAGAGGCGGAGGCTCAACAAGAGGAGGGGCATCCAGGCAAGGACCATTCCGTGTGCCGAGCCCAAACCCATACGAAGGATCAGGAGATTCTTTGTCTTCATGGCGACCGTTTGGGTACCCGCTTCCACGCAAGTACTCTCCCCCACATTCAGATTCCCAAGACTCACACTACTTTTTCCATTCGTACCATTTGCATCACTCCCAACACTCCAACCCTCACCAAGAAGCCTCCAACCCAAATAGCTACGCGCGTTCACCATCCATAACGCCACCGGTTGACTCACCGACCCACATGGAGGAAGATCCAGAAATGCCACCCTTGGGGTCGCGTGACTATCCCATTGAACTGTCAAGTGGTCCCCCTTCTCGCATGGGATCACCATTTGAAGGCCCCGATAGTTGGGATTTAAGATGGAGCCAATACCAGTTTTACTATACCCCTTCTTGTCATTCTTCCAAGCCACCATCACCTCCCCAAGAATTCGTACAAATGGAAGTTAAGGAACAACAACCACAACAACAACAAACACCTCCAAGAAGAAAGCGTGGAGCACGTATGTCAGTGCGGGTAGGGCAATGGACGGGTTCGCAACCATCTACGGTCCCAAACTTACCCTATCATCCCTGAGGACCCATAAATGGGTGGACCCTCAAACACGTCACCAGTAGCGGAATTGCCACCTCTTCCACCAGCCATTGAACCTACTGTTCAGCTGTCACTACTAGAACCGGGAAACCTGATTCCTTCCTTCCAGACTCATTTGGATACCACCATACACCTACACCTTTACACTATGACTATTCGGCGCCATCTGTTGATCCATATTTGGAAGCCGCCGCATATAATGCTTTTAACCCAACTCCTTTCCTTCCATACTCAGCCACATCATATCCTGGCTATGGATACCAATACCCATCTGCATCCCTGTATCAACCGCAATCGCAACCCCCGCCGCAGCAAACACCGCAATCAACACCACAACTAGAGGCCATTCACAGGCCTTAGAAAGGGTAGAACAACTACAACGCCAAACTGAGAAAAAGGAGAAGAAAACCTTCAAGGCTTTCAAGAAGTTGACAAAAATATGGAAGGGAAAGAAGGATGAGTGAGGGATTGAGCTATTAATATTTCTATTTTAGTCCCTGCATGGACAAGTATTCCGTTTCAGTCCCTGCGTGGACTAATTATCTCTGTTAGGTCCCTGCGAGGACCAATTAATCTTAATTTTGATTAAAAGACCTATTTAAGGCCCTAATGTAATCCCTTATTTATTTTAATGAGAAAGGATTCAAAATTTTATATGTGTGTATATATATATAAGTATTAGAATCATCCTTTGTTCAAGCGATCGTCTCGACTTTACTCGAAATTTATATTGATCCGCTAAAATTCCAAAAGATCTTCTTAATGGTTTTCCCAACAAAAATGGCAATAGACCATAATACATTGGCAAACTATGATAAGTTAAGGACTGATAACCTTCTATCATGATAGCTAAGGAAGAGTACCCCTTCTATCCAGAGGTGGTGAACTATTTCCACCTCAAAGCCTAATGGTTAACAAGGTCATAGTGTACATCGAGAATGATAAACACTTTCCATTATCACTCAAGGATGAATGGCTTGTGAACCATACCTAATCATCCAATAGAGTCAGGGGCATCGTAACCTTTAAGGTTCCCTGTTCAAGGTAGTGAGCTACGCTCCAAACCTTATTAAAATGATCATAGATACAACCTAGGATTTATTATAAAAACCATTTTAAGACAATTAACCCTAGTTAACATCTAAGTGATGTTGACTCTCCTGGCAGTGTGACTTGAGGAACCACACTAGTCATCGAGGTAGTTGGGCTACACCAAAACGTCATTGATCATAAGTGATCAATCTTATATAATCTTGTCAGAAATATAATGACAATAAGAAATTCAAACATCCATTAGTGATGAAATGCCTTTAAGCCATAAATCCCATGTCTAACACCATTCGTGATTCTTTAAAAATCTACGCCTTCTGTGCCAAATTTATTAAGAAACCTGTACTTTAATGTACTTAAATGGTTAAGAATACCATGATACTCTGCGAATCATCAACTTCAATGATCAACTAATGGACTTTTAAATTGTGTAGTACCAAGATCTACAAAGATGGATGACTTTGGAGGAGCTTATAGTTATCCCGAGAATGATGATCATGTTAATGTTAACGTAAATGACGATGCCTTCCAAGCTCGCATTGATGAGGCTGTAAGCAAGGCCATGAACAAAGCATTGGAGAAGCTAAAAGATGCCAGCGCTACTAACTCCAGAACCGCATCTACTCCACGATCCTCAGCTAAGAAGAGTAGCTCTGTTCATTCTTCAAATAAGAGGAGTGAATCTAGAAGGACAAATGACAAGGGGTCACACGAGCATAGAGATAGAGACCATCCTGTCAGAGATGGTTGCACCTACAAATACTTTGTCTCCTGCAAGCCACGAGACTTTAACGGTGAAAAAGGTGCTGTGGAATGCCTTAGGTGGTTGGATGAGATGGAGACAATTGTGGATATTAGCGGTTGTGCTAGAAATGATGTGGTAAAGTTTGTGTCTCAATCTTTCAAGGGCGATGCCTTGATATGGTGGAAGGCAATGGTGCAGTCTACAGGGAAAGTGGCCCTGTATAATTTGGGATGGAAACGGTTTGTTGATTTGATCAAGGAGACATACTACCCTCCCCACGAGGTGGAGAAGATAGAGTCTGATTTCTTGACTCTCTCTATGAAGAATCTAAATTGCCGCAAGTTTGTCACTGATTACAACTCCCTGTCGAGGTTAGTTCCCTACCTGATCACCCCTGAGCCAAAACGCATTGCGCGTTTCATTAATGGTCTTGCTCCATAAATAAAGGGGATGGTCAAGGCTTCTAAGGCTAGTACTTACCGGCTTGCTGTGGACCTAGCACTGTCCCTTACTCAAGACATAGTGAGGCAAAGATCAGTTAAGAATGATGCTGAAGGGAAAAGGAAAAGGGAGGATGACAACTCCCACAAGTTTGACAGGAAGAAGCAAAGGCCTGGGTTCAAAGGGAACCAAGGTCGGTCCGATAATAGACGCGCGTGTAAGATTTGCAAGAAGAAGCACGGGGGTCAATGTCGATTCGATCCTCAGGCTAAGCCTTGTGGAATCTATAAGAGAATGGGGCATAAGACCTTGGAGTACAAGGATCTGAAGGACGCATCTTGCTATGGATGTGGCGAAAAGGGCCACATAAAGACCAACTGCCCTAAGGCCACCAAGGATGGTGCCAAGAATGGAGGGGCAAACAAGGGAAATGCCCGAGCTTTTCAGATGATTGCTAAGGAGGCCGTCAACAATGACAATGTCATCACATGTACTTTTCTCATTAATGACATTTTTGCTAGAGTTTTGTTTGATTCCGGGCCTGATAAGTCTTTCGTAAGTCATAAGTTTAGTGAATTGTTGAATCTACCCATAAGAGCTTTAGATATAACCTACGAAGTAGAACTCGCCGACGGAACCTTAGAATCCGCTTCTACCATTCTTGATGGATGTTCCATATCCATAAAGAATCAAATTATTCCAGTCTCTCTTTTGCCAATGAAGTTGGCAGGATTCGATGTAGTCTTAGGCATGAATTGGTTATCCCATAACCAAGCTCGCATCGCGTGCAATAAGAAACTCATCGAAATCGTATCCCCGTCCGGTGAAACCCTTACCATACTAGGAGACTGTCACCATGGGTTACCCGAAAAGAGGTATCTTCTGAAAGCCTCAAGATGTCTGAAGAAAGGTTATATCATCTACATGGTACAAGTAACCATCGACAAACCCAAACCAAAGATAGAAGACTTGAAGGTTATCTCAGAATATGTGGACATATTTCCCGAAGAATTGCCTGGTTTACCCTCTGATAGGCAAGTAGAATTTAAAATTGATATCCTGCCTAGAGCGGCACCAATTGCGAAGGCTCCTTACCGATTAGCACCCTCAGAGATAAAGGAACTAGGAACCCAACTGGATGAGCTTTTGGAGAAAGGCTTCATACAGCCTAGCTCATCGCCTTGGGGAGCTCCTATATTGTTTGTAAAGAAGAAAGACGGCTCATTGCGTCTGTGCATCGATTATCGTGAGCTAAACAAGGTAACAATTAAGAACCGTTACCCTTTACCCAGGATCGACGACTTATTCGACCAGTTGCAAGGAGCTAGCTACTTTTCAAAGATCGATTTAAGGTCTGGATACCATCAGTTGAAGGTTAGAAGTAAATACATCCCGAAAACTGTCTTTAGGACTAAGTATGGTCATTATGAGTTCTTAGTGATGCCTTTTGGACTCACTAATGCACCAGCAACATTCATGGATCTTATTAATAGAGTGTGCAAACCATACTTAGATAAGTTTGTCATCGTTTTCATAGACGACATCCTTATCTATTCTCGTAATCAAGCCGATCACGAGAAACATCTAAGGTGCATTCTAGAACTTCTAAGACAGGAAAAGTTGTATGCAAAGTTCTCTAAGTGCGAGCTTTGGCTTAGAGAGGTCCTGTTTTTAGGACATGTGGTGAGCGAACGTGGTATTCAAGTTGACCCAGCTAAGATTGAAGCTATCATGAATTGGGAAGCACCCAAGACTCCTTCTGAAATTCGTAGTTTCCTAGGACTGGCCGGTTATTATAGGAGGTTCATCGAGAACTTTTCAAGAATAGCCACTCCTTTAACTACATTGACCCGTAAGAATGTCAAGTTTAATTGGGGTCCTAAGCAACAAGAATCCTTTGAGACTCTTAAGCATAAGTTGAGCAACGCTCATGTCCTTACTCTGCCTGAGGGCACCGAAGAATTTGTTGTCTACTGCAATGCTTCGCACATTGGCATGGGCTGTATGCTTATGCAAAGGGGCAAGGTGATTGCCTACGCATCGCGACAATTAAAAGTGCACGAAAGGAATTACACGACCCATGACTTGGAACTGGGTGTCGTGGTATGCACTAAAATTGTGGAGGCATTACTTATATGGAACTAAGTGCATTATATACACATATCACAAAAGCCTTCAACACCTATTCAATCAAAAGGATTTGAACATGAGACAACGCCGTTGGATGGAGACATTAAACGATTATGATTGTGAAATATGATATCACCTTGGAAAGGCAAACGTAGTTGCCTATGCACTTAGTCGTAAGGAGAGGGTTAAGCCAATCAGGATCAACGCCAAAAGTATTGAGCTCAGAAGTAGTTTGAATGAGAAACTACTTGGTGCACAAAAGCAAGCTATGTTGGAAGCAAACCTCCCTAAGGAAGTGTTAGGTAAAACTATTGATCAATTGACTCCTGGTAACGATGAAATACTTAGATATCTGGGTTCCGATTTTTGGAGGACTCAGAGATATAATCCTTCAGGAAGCTCATAACTCCAAATGTTCAATGCACCCTGGAAGTGACAAAATGTATCAGGATCTAAAACTGAATTATTGGTGGATGGGTATGAAGAAATCCATTGCCAATCATGTAGCGAAGTGCTTGACGTGTTCGCAAGTCAAGGCAGAACATCAGAGGCCGTCAGGACTTCTTCAGCAATTGGAAATACCCACGTGGAAGTGGGAGATGGTAACTATGGATTTCATTACCAAGTTACCTAAGACGAAGAGTGGAAATGACACAATATGGGTCATTGTCAGCACATTTCTTGCCCATAAAGGAGACGCATAGCTCTGACAAGTTAGCCAAGCTTTACGTGGATAAAATCATGTCATTGCACGGTGTGCCAGTATCTATTGTATCCGATAGAGATACAAGATACACTTCTCATTTCTGGAAGAGTTTCCAGCAGTCATTAGGCACCCCATTGAACTTCAGTACGGCTTACCATCCGCAGACTGATGGCCAGAGTGAGTGTACCATCCAGACACTAGAAGACATGCTTCGCGCTTGTGTGATCGATTTAGGTGGAAGTTGGGATGACCACTTACCCCTAATCGAGTTCTCCTATAACAACAGTTATCATACAAGCATCAAGGCTGCTCCTTTTGGAGCCTCGTATGGAAGAAAGTGTCGAACGCCTATTTGTTGGGTGGAAGTTGGAGAGGCCCAACTATCAGGGCCTGAGATAGTCCTGGAGACGACAGAAAAGATTGGACAAATTCTTGATCGTCTCAAAGCTGCCCGAGATAGGCAGAAGAGCTACGCAGATAAGAGGCGTAAACCTCTACAGTTCCAAGTAGGGGACAAGGTCTTGTTGAAGGTATCACCTTGGAAAGGTGTAATGCGCTTTGGGAAGAAGGGCAAGGTAAGCCCTAGATACATAGGACCGTTCGAGATCATCGAACGTATTGGATCTGTAGCTTATAAGCTAAGTCTACCGGAAGAGCTAAGTGGAATCCATAATGTGTTCCAAATTTGCAACTTAAAGAAGTATCTAGTAGATGAATCGCTAGCAATGTCTCATGAGGACGTCCAGATTGATGAAAACCTGAGGTTCATTGAGAGACCAATTGCAATCGAAGATCGTTAGGTCAAGAAGCTTCGAAGAAAGAAGATACCTATTGTAAAGGTCAAATGGGATGCTCGTAGAGGTCCCGAATATACATGGGAGGTCGAGACCAATATGCGACAAAAATACCCTCATTTGTTTGAATAAAATCTCGAGGTCGAGATTTCTTTAAGGGGGTGAGGATGTAACACCTCGTAATTTCCTGTCCAATTAAATCCCGACACGTGTCCCGCTGTTCCTCTATTTGCCACGTATTGGCCGAGAGGGACCAAAAGCGTCGTTATGTTATTATTGTAACCCCTGAACAACGTATAACAAAGTTGAGGGATTAAAAGTGTCAACATGTTTAGTTATACCTCTGAGTGACCATTTAACAGAACCGGAACTTAACGGTGTTCGGTTATACTTCCAAGTAATACCTAAATCCAACTTGAAGGGACTAAGATGCTTTAAATGAAAATTAAAACAAGTTATGAGGTCCAGGGACTGATCCTGCCAAAATTCAAACATGTTTGGCTGAACTTGATATCTGTCGCGCCACGCGACAGCCCCCTTCTCTCCTCTCGCGACGCACGACGGAGTGTCTTCAGCAGCAGGTCGATGCCAGCTGCAGACCTGCATGCATGCTACCTTTTTCACGAATCTCCACCATGTCTCAGCTTTTAACACGTATCTAGACACTTGTTTACTCCTGGAGTGCATGCCTAACACCTGTATTGACCTCCTTCTTACTCCAACTCCATAAAATGGGGTCCTGTGCATCAATTAAAGAACTTGCATGTTTATAAAATTCACTCTCATCCTCAAATCTCTGCAAGTTCTGGAGCTCAAGAAATCTTCAAGCCTATTCTAAATTTGTTCAAGGACCCTTAGTAAGTGTCCTTAATCCCCTTGTTCATTTTATTGAGCTTTCAAGCCAAAATCAAGCTTGTCGTAAAAACGGTTTGACTTTCGGTTTAATCTTTATCGGTTCAGCCATGGTTCGAATCAAGCCTGGTTACGTGATCGTAATGAGGTAGGTAACAACACCCCTTAATGGCACCTCCTGATTACCATGTTTGCATGTCCGATTGACGAGTCAAACTTATTCATAAAAAGTCAAACTGGGCCAGATTTGGGAATAAATTCATAACTAATAACATGCATGCTATAAAATCAGTTTTGATGCTTTAAATACTTGGTAATAATCATAAGAACATGTGAGAACATGTTCGGCTCGTCAAATCCAGGTCTACAGGTAGGTTCGCAACCGGAAGTCGCAAGGTTTGACTTCTGCTTTGACCTTCAGTTCTGACCCAATTTAATGTCTTCCAAGGCCGATTCTATGTTGCATTATGATCCTTATATAATGAAGTATAACCCTCTGAGGTCCTACTACAAGGTCATAATCATAATCCTAGTTTATGCGCAAGTTTCATTAATGTGTCAAATTTGACTACTTTGTCCTTTTTGATTAAAATGAGATTTAAAATATAAACGAGCATGAAAACAAGTTATCTACTGATATGATGACTTGTTTGGCTTACATGCATGTCATTATTTTGGTCATAACATGAGTTTTTCCGAAATATCGCAAATAAAGCTTTTAAAGGACCAAAATGCCCTTTAGGCAAATAAAATGTTCTAAACATAATTCTTACAATAAAACACCTTATCTACTGATGTTATAATATATTTAGAGTTAATTGGGATTTTAAATCAGTTTATAAACTGAGTTTATGAAAAGGCTCTTGCATGGCATCGATAAATGACGATAATACCCTTACGGTGCATAAGATGAGTTTTAAAGACGTTTTCATAACCAAAGCTTTTACAAACCGACTTTACATAATAAATAAAGGATTTTGGTTATATAACCTGATCAAAACTATAATTTTCTTTAAACATCGGTTAAATCGTCATTTAGCGACTTTAACGTCTTTTCGACGCATAGTGTGGGTTAAAACCATATCTAAGCATCAAGACTTGTTACTTACTGATTATAAAACATATTTTAAATATTTTTACAGTAGGTACAAGTTATAAACTCAGATTCCCAAATAAGTCTTCGAATCTATGTGTGAAATGACCAAAATAGCCTTTCGGGACATAGTTTGGTCTTTAAATATAAACCACACATATATTTGCTATCTTACTGATGTAATATCATAAAATAAATATTTTTATAGATAATATATGACCGTGACATCAGATTAATCACCAACTCATTTTTATAAACCAGAAAATGACCAAATTACCCCTTTAAAGCTGAAATCGATTTTTAAAACTATAACGGGCATACGTGTTGGTATCTTACTGATATTAAAACATGTTGTAAGCATATTAACACATGAAACTTGTAAATGACTCATCCGGTTACCCGGCATCGATTATATGCGTACGGTTAAGCCTACGTGACTAGTTTACGTAAATTCACCGAAACGGGTTTAACCTTATCATTTTTATATCAAAATACAGAATGTTCTATGTTTACCCAAAATATACAAGTCCTAGTACTTGTCGGGTTTAAACAATGTTCTTTCCCGTCTTCGCTTAATCTAGCTTATCGTTCCGTTACGTATCCTTTAAGCTAACCGGTTCGAGTCAACGACTCAACCTAAACCCGTTAGTATTCTAATTGGTTATTAATACCATCAATCCAGACTAGAAGTCTCCCAGTAGATCGATACTTGCATTTGTCTTCTTGATTATTGGCTGAGTTACTATTCGTTAGAAGAACTAGCTCGGGTAAATACTTTAACTTATTTTCCCTATACGGGCTTGGGATATGGTATTATATTACCACTTGGTCGGGTATGGGATCATGTTTATCGGATTGTGATTTACTAAATCTTATAACCCGTTTTATTCCGTATTGTCTGATAACTGATCATTGGGGTTAACTCGACCGTGTCCTGGATATCATTGGCTCATTTAAATTACTAATGGCCACGACCTAAGCGCGAGGTGTAGGCATACACCTGACAGACGCTAATGCTAAAGAAATTATTTTTATTATACTCCTCTATGGGTTTTATTAAGTGGTGTGTCGGTTAATCAGGTTATTCGGTTTCTGCACCGGACGCCATATGTATTGACAGACCTGTAAAACTGTAAACAAGATAATTTTGAATTGTCCCAGGTTATAAAAGATTTGTCTTGCTCAATGCACCTAAACGAATTTTAAATGTTTTCAAAATGAGTCGGTTAAATGTATTTACCAGTGAAAACTGACGTATTTTCCAAAAAGGATAAATGACAGGTTTCGGCACGGAATAGGCTAGGAGCTGCATGGTATTGACATAGGGAATTTTTGCCGGTTCTTAGTCAAGCCTAAAGTCTGTCGGAGAATTATCATTTCGTACTTCCGATCCGCCTGTGGATCTAATATTACAAACCTTGTATTTGCCTTTTAAGACTTTTAAACTCAATGGTTTGTAATAATATTTAATATCAAGTCTTCCGCTGTGCTGTATATGTTTGACCATGATGATGCAAATCTTACGTCACAATACTCCCCACCCGGGCCCACCAGGATTGTGTTGGAAATACGGGTGTGACAGGTTGGTATCAGCGCCAACTTTCGAGTGAATTAAACACTAGCCTTTTGTGTTTAATCTCGAGTATACACAATAGCACATTCCTTAGGCTCCGAGTCTAGAAATCGACTTAGGATTTCTCCAACCCTTATTAAAATGTTTATTTTTATTATTATTTCGCTTTGCTTTGTTTCCTAATTTGTATTGAAGCAGGAAAATGCCACCAAGATGCCGTGGTAGCATTAGGAGAGGCGGAGGCTCAACAAGAGGAGGGGCATCCAGGCAAGGACCATTCCGTGTGCCGAGCCCAAACCCATACGAAGGATCAGGAGATTCTTTGTCTTCATGGCGACCGTTTGGGTACCCGCTTCCACGCAAGTACTCTCCCCCACATTCAGATTCCCAAGACTCACACTACTTTTTCCATTCGTACCATTTGCATCACTCCCAACACTCCAACCCTCACCAAGAAGCCTCCAACCCAAATAGCTACGCGCGTTCACCATCCATAACGCCACCGGTTGACTCACCGACCCACATGGAGGAAGATCCAGAAATGCCACCCTTGGGGTCGCGTGACTATCCCATTGAACTGTCAAGTGGTCCCCCTTCTCGCATGGGATCACCATTTGAAGGCCCCGATAGTTGGGATTTAAGATGGAGCCAATACCAGTTTTACTATACCCCTTCTTGTCATTCTTCCAAGCCACCATCACCTCCCCAAGAATTCGTACAAATGGAAGTTAAGGAACAACAACCACAACAACAACAAACACCTCCAAGAAGAAAGCGTGGAGCACGTATGTCAGTGCGGGTAGGGCAATGGACGGGTTCGCAACCATCTACGGTCCCAAACTTACCCTATCATCCCTGAGGACCCATAAATGGGTGGACCCTCAAACACGTCACCAGTAGCGGAATTGCCACCTCTTCCACCAGCCATTGAACCTACTGTTCAGCTGTCACTACTAGAACCGGGTAACCTGATTCCTTCCTTCCAGACTCATTTGGATACCACCATACACCTACACCTTTACACTATGACTATTCGGCGCCGTCTGTTGATCCATATTTGGAAGCCGCCGCATATAATGCTTTTAACCCAACTCCTTTCCTTCCATACTCAGCCACATCATATCCTGGCTATGGATACCAATACCCATCTGCATCCCTGTATCAACCGCAATCGCAACCCCCGCCGCAGCAAACACCGCAATCAACACCACAACTAGAGGCCATTCACAGGCCTTAGAAAGGGTAGAACAACTACAGCGCCAAACTGAGAAAAAGGAGAAGAAAACCTTCAAGGCTTTCAAGAAGTTGACAAAAATATGGAAGGGAAAGAAGGATGAGTGAGGGATTGAGCTATTAATATTTCTATTTTAGTCCCTGCATGGACAAGTATTCCGTTTCAGTCCCTGCGTGGACTAATTATCTCTGTTAGGTCCCTGCGAGGACCAATTAATCTTAATTTTGATTAAAAGACCTATTTAAGGCCCTAATGTAATCCCTTATTTATTTTAATGAGAAAGGATTCAAAATTTTATATGTGTGTGTATATATATAAGTATTAGAATCATCCTTTGTTCAAGCGATCGTCTCGACTTTACTCGAAATTTATATTGATCCGCTAAAATTCCAAAAGATCTTCTTAATGGTTTTCCCAACAAAAATGGCAATAGACCATAATACATTGGCAAACTATGATAAGTTAAGGACTGATAACCTTCTATCATGATAGCTAAGGAAGAGTACCCCTTCTATCCAGAGGTGTGAACTATTTCCACCTCAAAGCCTAATGGTTAACAAGGTCATAGTGTAAATCGAGAATGATAAACACTTTCCATTATCACTCAAGGATGAATGGCTTGTGAACCATACCTAATCATCCAATAGAGTCAGGGCATCGTAACCTTTAAGGTTCCCTGTTCAAGGTAGTGAGCTACGCTCCAAACCTTATTAAAATGATCATAGATACAACCTAGGATTTATTATAAAAACCATTTTAAGACAATTAACCCTAGTTAACATCTAAGTGATGTTGACTCTCCTGGCAGTGTGACTTGAGGAACCACACTAGTCATCGAGGTAGTTGGGCTACACCCAAACGTCATTGATCATAAGTGATCAATCTTATATAATCTTGTCAGAAATATAATGACAATAAGAAATTCAAACATCCATTAGTGATGAAATGCCTTTAAGCCATAAATCCCATGTCCAACACCATTCGTGATTCTTAAATGGTTAAGAATACCATGATACTCTGCGAATCATCAACTTCAATGATCAACTAATGGACTTTTAAATTGTGTAGTACCAAGATCTACAAAGATGGATGACTTTGGAGGAGCTTATAGTTATCCCGAGAATGATGATCATGTTAATGTTAACGTAAATGACGATGCCTTCCAAGCTCGCATTGATGAGGCTGTAAGCTAAAAGGCCATGAACAAAGCATGTGTAAAGGTGAGTACACATGTTTAGCATAAATAGTAGAAATAAAGCATTTTGCAGAACCAACGTGATTAAACGTAGTCATGTGAACATATATCTGTCATAAACACCGAAATTAGCAAACCAATTAGACCGTGAGTGAGTATGCACGATACGTGTCCATCGAAGTATCACGCATGTAAATAAGTAAGTAAATGTGAACCTTAACAACCCCCAATCCCACGGGTGGCGGGTCAACCTATAGCTGCTTTCATGTTAAGGGTGGTAGGCAATCTCAAGGCTTAAACATAACATATAGCAGTTCGGCGTTTCACGTAAAGTCATGCGAGAGCAGTTTACGTTTAAAGCGTTTTAGCGTTGTGTGTGGTGTTCGTTTAATAGAAAACATATGTAACACCCAAAAGTGCGTTAAAAAGCGAAAAAGGGTCAAGTATACTCACAGTGAGTGCTTAACAACGAGTCACGAGTGAGATGGAGTGGGAAAGAGCGTCGGGTCAGCCTGCGCGTAGAAATAAAAGTGCATCCGTCTTTCATAGTGCTGAACGGTTGAACGGAGAGTGGTCCAGGACAAACAGATGGGTCGCATGAGGCTTCACTCGCACGAGGCATCACCCTCGTGTGAGTCACCCCTTGTACGAGTAATGCCCGTGCGAGTGACCTGTTTTCGTTGGGTAAAATCGAGTGTTTCACCTCGTCCTTCGGGAAATCGAGTGTTCATTCCTCCAGCCTTAGGCTACCGATCAAACCTTGAGCCGGAGAGGTCTTTAGAGCGAGCTAGTCTCTCGTAGAAATTCGGACTGGGTCGTACGAACCAAAGTGGTTCGTGCGAGCTAGTCCAGTTTGCACAAGTGACTGTTCTTGCATCTTCGTGCAACCGGGACTGAGTTTTCGCTTGAAACAGATGCGATTTCGAGTCCATTTCAGGCAGGTTTCGACACCATTTCGTCCCACTATCTAGTGAACGAAACATATGTCGGTTTAGTCCGTTTTCGTGTAAAAATCGAGTTTCTAAAACAGTTTCTTTGAATCAACATTTGGTGAGCTTGAAACAACAAGGTTTCTAACTTGAGAAGCCAAATTTAAGTCAAATCCAGAGGTAAAATAAGAAGGTTTTATGAAAAAGATCAAGATTTTCGTAAACAGAGAAGTTTAGATGAAATCGGAGATAATCTCGTGTAAAATCGTTGTAGAAATCGTTGTGATTCACGTGGAAAACGTAGTCTTCTTACTTGAAAACAGAGAAAAGTGTGTAGAGAGCGTTTCGTGCAAGTGACAACAAGGAGAGCGCAAATGGTTTAGTGTGGTATTTATAGGAGAAGAGGTTGAGCAAGTGTGTTGGTGCGAGTGAGCCCTCGCAGAGTGGGGACTCGTGCGAGTGGTCTTGGTACGAGCAAGTTGGTGTTTATGCGAGCCAGCCTTACTCGTACGAGTGGTCACTCGTACGAGTAGGCTTAGTTCACTTGTCGGCTATTTTCGTCTGGTGATTTCGTTCGTATTAGTTAGTTTTGGTTCGCTAAAAGTTTTAGTGAGGTATTAAGCATTGTGTTGCGAGTTAGCACGATAAAGCGAGTTTAAGCGAGAGCGAGAGCGTTTGAGCGAGTATAAACCATACAAATACATAAAAGCACACATAACACACATAGTAACATAAATAATATAAATAACCGCGATTGAGTTTGCGTTGAAGGTTTTAGTTGATAAGCGTTTACATGCGATAAATAAGCGAGATAAAATGCGTTTTAAAATGTAGTTACCCTTTTCTATATCAAATCTCATAGTACAAACGAATACAACGGAATAAACGGTAAGAATAGGAACAACCGAAAAGTCGGGTTGTTACAGTCTCCTCAACTTTAGGGAATTTCGTCCTGAAATTTAGGTTGTTGACGAATCAAAGAGATGTGTGTATTTAGCTTTCATATCATTTTCGAGCTCCCAAGTGAACTCGGCGCTGCGTTTGCCTTTTCATCTGACTTTCAGAATGGGAATGTGACTGCGTCGGAGTTTCTTGATTTCTCGAATCATGATTTCTACTGGCTTTTCCGCAAAGTGCAGAGTCTCTTTTATTTGCACATCCTCGAGAAGTACGTGAAGATTTTCTTCAGCTAGACACTTTCTGAGGTTAGAGACATGGAAAGTCGGGTGTACGTTGTTGAGTTCTTCCCGTAATTCGAGTCGGTAGGCCACTTTGCCAATTCTTTCCAGAATCTTAAAAGGACCCACGTATCGTGGTGCCAGTTTCCCCTTCTTTCCGAATCGGATCACTCCTTTCCAAGGTGAAACCTTTAAGAGAACGTGATCTCCAACTTCGAACTGTAGGAGCTTGCATCGTTTATCGGTGGAGCTCTTTTGACGACTGCGAGTTTTCAGAAGATTGTCTCTAATCTGGAGAATTTTGTCTGTCGTTTCTTATATTAACTTGGGACCGGTGAGCTGTGCGTCTCCGATCTCGTGCCAAACAATGGGCAATCGACATCTTCTACCATATAATGCCTCAAAGGGTGCCATTTGAATACTAGTATGATAACTGTTATTGTACAGAAATTCTATTAAGGGTAAATGTGAATCCCATTACCACCAAAATCTATGACACACGATCGAAGCATATCTTCGAGGGTGCGAATCGTGCGCTTAGTCTGACCGTCGGTCTGAGGATGGAATGCGGTACTGAGATTAAGAGTAGTAACGAGTGCAGATTGAAATGTCTCCCAGAGACGTGAGGTAAAGCGTCCGTGGCGATCAGAGATGATGTCACGAGGCGTCCCGTGTCGACAAATGACTTCGTCGGTATAGATTTGTGCTAATCGTTCAACCTTAAAGTCTTCTTGTATCGGAATAGAATGAGCAGATTTCATAAGACGATCAACGATAACCCAAATGCTATCGTGACCAGAAGTTATGTGAGGGAGTTTCATAACAAAATCCATAGCTATACTTTCCCATTTCCACATTGGAATGTGGGGTTGTTCGAGTAAACCAGAGGGTCGTTGATGTTCGACTTTAACCTTTGCGCAAGTTAAGCATTTCAAAACATACAGAGCGATATCCTTTTTCATGCCCGGCCACCAATACCTAGAACGGAGGTCTTGGTACATCTTGTCTGCACCGGGGTGAATGGAATATCGAGATTTATGAGCTTTGGTCATTAATAACCCTCGGAGGTTATTGCGACTAGGAACCCAAATACGATCAAGATAATAATAGATACCGTTAGACTTATTCACCAATTGGTTTTTCGGTACCACATTTCATTTCCTCATACAAGGTATTCTCAATGAAACATGCGTGCTGAGCTTCGCGAATCAGGGTTTCGAGTTCGTTGTGGGCTTGAATATCACGAACGCTATACATATAGCTTCGTCGACTGAGGGCATCGGCAACAAAATTTGCTTTGCCGGGATGGTAGCATATCTCACAATCATAATCGTTGAGAAGTTCAACCCTTCTGCGTTTGTGCATGTTCAGTTCTTTCTGGTTGAAGATATGTTGTAAGCTCTTATGGTCGGTGAAGACCGTACACTTTGTACCGTATAGGTAGTGTCGCCATATCTTTAACGTAAAAACAACTGCACCGAGCTCTAGATCGTGGGTAGTGTAGTTCTTCTCGTGGATTTTGAGTTGTCGAGACGCATACGCGATAACCTTGTCTCGTTGCATAAGAACACAGCTGTAACATTTGTAAAATTCGGGTTTTCAAAACCCGCTCCGTTTTGTAATCAAGTATCAAGTTATAAAAGTTACATTAAATATTTATGATTATTTTGAGGTAAAACGATACATAATTAATAAATAAACTAAACTATAAAAATTATATTTGATAAAAAGTTAAAAAAAATAAATAAAAAAATTATGAAGCTGCCGGGACTCGAACCCGGGTCAGCCGGTTACAACATCAAAGCCTTAACGCACACACACATCACCACTCCGCCACTTGTTTGTTTTCTGTCATCTTTAGGAAACAAATAAGTTTTATGGACTAAGGTAAATCAATCGATTTTACAAATTGTAACTGAAATCGGTTATCAAACACCCAAAGTCGATTTGGATACTCTCGATTCAGCGAGTATAACCGATAAACGGACGATTCCAATCAATGCTGCCATGAGTGTAACTTGAATTCGGAAGTAGATCGGTTTAATAACAGAAAGTTGTAAATTCTCGAACTACTTCAATCCTAGACCCTTCCTGCGACTCAAAACACTCCGCAAAACTTTCAATTGCATTTCCGCAACCTTACAGTCCACCGGAGAAGCTTAAATCAAATCGCCGGAAAAATTCTGCAAGTCGCCGGAAAATCGGGACTCACATCCACACGGTATTTCCTCCGACTCTTTCTGTTTCAATCATGTGATTAATCAGTCACTAACACAACTCCACCATCAGAATCGATCCTAGTCAACGTTTGTCGAAAATCTTACCTTCGCCGGAAAACTCCTGAAACTGCCGGAAACACACCGTGAACGGGTATGATCTCCCAAACTTCTGTTAAACCTTGTTTAAGTGACTCAACTTCTTAAATAATCGAACAAAGCTGTTAATTGGTTTCAACAGCCGGAGTTCACCTTCAGTACCGACGAACCTCTGCCGGAATTCTGTGAACAACCTCAATCGGTACATCTTTTTCCCCAAACTCTCTCCATTCTTTACTTTTAAATTACTTGTAATGTCTGAAAAGCGTATAAGTCATGAATCGGTCATAACAGTCGGAATATGTTTATCTGTGTAAAATCAACGAAGAAGATGAAGACGCAATACAACTTAAGACTAATTAAAATCGGTATTTTAAACGGGTTAGACACACAGTCCAGCGGTGGACTGTGTGCAAAATACACACGCACGTCCCGAGTTCGATTCTTGCTATACGCACTCCTTCTATAATAAAAAGCCTTTTTGTTTAAAAACTAAACCGGGATAACTCAGTTAGTTATTAAGTATAATAAAAACCGAGATAATAACCAGGTTAGACACACAGTCCAGCGGTGGACTGTGTGCAACACTAAGTCCTACGTCGCGCGTTCGAAACCCGTCACTTGCACCGGTCCGCTGAATTAAAATGTTTTTGAAATTAAAAAGAATTTCGGTTAAAATGAATAAGTGTATAAATATAATTAAAAACAAGATTATTTCGGGTTAGACACGTAGCTCAGTTGGTAGAGCTGCGTGCACGCGTACGGGAGGTCTCGGGTTCGAGCCTCACCCGGCGCAAACTAATACGCTGACCGAACCGGTCAACGGTCAACGGTCAACGCTAAATAAACAAATTTTTTTTATATTCTTATTTATTAAATTTAATTTAAAAATCAATTAAAAATACTTAAAAATAACATTTTTAAAGATAGAAAATAGCCATAAACTCACAAAAATATATCTAAAAATTTCATTAAAATCCTTAATAAAATCCACTCGTTTAATATATTTTTCCGTTATATTTAGGTTAGTATTTCTCGTTGTTCCGCTCATCTAATTCGTGCGCATCTCACCATCTCCAATCCAACGCACCCAATGTGAGTGAATCTTTACAAATTCCCCGTTTTAATCACGTTTTGGGGTGTATCATGTGTCTTGATATATATATATATATATATATATATTATATACTTAAACCATTGTGCATACATCATATCATGAACTAGTGTATACAGTTTGTTTCCTGTTGTGTTGTTATTGTTGGATGCAAGTTTATTATTTTCAGCACATGAAATTTCATAGGCCGCCGCTCCCCATTACATTATGAGCGTTGAGCATGTTCCCCATTTCATTATGAGGTTGAACCTGGCGTGCCCACATACGATCGGCTCCGTTTGATTGAGCCTTGATCGCACAGACATTTTCATTTTCAGTACATGCAATACGATCGGCTCCGTTTGATTGAGCCTTGATCGCACAGTTTTATTTATGTTATTTACAGTATGATGTTGGTATGTTCATGTATGCTGCCATGTGTTATTGTATGTTATAGTTGTGACTGCTATTTACCATTGCTTGATTATTTACATTTGCTCATCTATGATTATGCACAATTTTTCATTGATAAACTAACAATTAATTTATTAATAGATGTTTATCTAATAAGGTTCACTCGCCAACTTATGTTGACCCAAAAACCCCCATTTTACACATGATACAGGTGAAGCAGCAGCAGCTAGGAACACATAGGACTTGGACTAGAAGAATAAAACGATTTCGTGTTGGGATTGTTATGCTTGGCTTATTTTCCTTGTATTGAATGAACATGTTTGGATTTTTGGAAATGTAACTTTGACTTTATTAAATATGAAACATATTAGTAAATGTCATGAGCTTTGGTGATAACCCAATTATGCCCCGACTCTTATTCCGCTGCGGGTCGGGGTGTGACAGATTGGTATCAGAGCCATGACTATAGGGATATAGGATAGGTTATTAGACCCTTAGAGCCTATACTATAGTCGATTAGAAACTTATAAGAATTTTGTGTGTTATATGCCAAATTTCATGATGTTTATATGTTTTATGTTAAATGTTACATTTGATATTGTGCAAGCATGTTCATAAGTATGTATTATCATATAATGCCTATCATGAAACGTATGCTCATAACATATCACATCCATGAAAGCACACACCACATCATGATTGCTTTTACAATGATTTTCGTGTTTTCAAATCTCATCAAAGTGAGTTCTCATGACGGGCATGTAGTAACTGGAAGGGTACCAGTACCGGTAGTCGGAACGTCCTGTCTAGGCTGGCATTCGTATAAATCCAAAATAAAGGACCAGTTTGCCTACCTGGGGACTAACGATGAGAGTACGAAGTACCTATTAGGCCAAAGCATGCTATACCAAACGTCGTGTGAGCTAATCCCACTTTGAGTTGTCATTGTGTCTACACCTGGACACGTTCCGACCAAACATCTCATGAACATATTTTGTGGTTTGCATTCGGGGGATGCGAGTGTTAAATTGCCAATACTAATGTGAATCCTACCAAGCCAATAGCCATGGGGGCTCACATGACTATGTAGGTGAAGGTATGGGGGACATTTGAGGCCCAACATGAGCGAACCCAAGACATCCTATGGATGTAGTTGCATTATTGATATTTATGTTATTTTCATTTTCTTAAAGACACATGACACCTAAAAAGACACCATAAACTCACAATCTTCTCATTTTATGATCCTGTAGATGTCGTCTAGACAGCAACGAAGGGGTAAAAGATCGGGAATGTCTCAGGAACGTTTGGCCACTCAGATCGCGAAACAAATGGCCACTATACTGCCTGACATTGTGGTCCAAGTACAACAAACCCTTGCTACAAATCCTACTAACCCACCCCAACAACAGGACCAGAACATCGACAACCCTCCTACCAGCAAGTGCTCTTACAAACATTTTAAGTCCTGTGATCCTCCTAAATTTGAAGGGACCGAGGGTGTCACTGCTCTCCTACATTGGTTCGAGGAGATGGAAAACACCTTTCTAAACTGCGATTGTCCTGAGGATCGCAAGGTTAGATACGCCACCGGGAGACTATTTGGGGTAGCTCTCACTTGGTGGAATACTGAGAAAGGGAAGAGGGGAACTGAAGATGCGATTGCCTTAACTTGGGAGGAGTTAAGGGAAATCATGACTAGGCGTTTCTGTCCTAGAAGTGAAAAATTAAAAAGCTGGAGGACGAATTTCATTCTCTAAAGCAAAAGGAGGGTGATCACACTACATATAACAAGAGGTTCTTGGAGTTGAACCAAATGGTTCCAAATTTGTTCACCCCAACCTATCGTCTGATCGAGCACTATATTCGAGGACTTCCCTCGAAAATCCAAGATTCAGTTCTCAGCGTTCCACCAGTAACACTTGAAGCTGCTATGGAGTTAGCAACTGAACTGACCGAAAACCGAATTCGCAACGGGAAGTTCAAAGAAGAGAAGAAGAAAGCCCCTGTTGAGGGACAAACTTCAAACCACCCCATTCCTTCCTCTAAGTTCGCTAATAAGAGGAAGCGCAACACCAGAAATTTTGCAGTTACTCAAACCAACTCCCCTATTCCTGCTGTACCCATTACTCAAGTCACTCCCTCACCCGCACCATACAGAAGACCCTACACAGGCCCGTTACCAAAATGTAACCGTTGCCAATATCACCATTCCCCTGATCATCCTTGTCAATATTGCACCGGCTACGGTCGCGCGGGTCATAATGTTCAAACTTGCCGCATGCCTCAACGAACGAACCGCCATCAACCTATAACCCAAACCCACCAACAACTAATGGGCCAAGGCCAACAACCCCTACTACCACCCACTCAACATTTAGCCCAAACATATTACTAGCCCAACTATCCTATGGGTCAACCAATGCGGGCTTGCTACAACTGTGGCGACCCAAGCCATTTCCGAAACACTTGTCCAAGGTTGGTTAATATTATTCATGCTCAGGCCCAAGCCAACCCGGTGAACCAAGCAAACCAAGCTCCCCCACCTGCAAGAGGGAGAGCTTTCAATATCAACGCTAACCAGGCCAGAGCTGACGGCAATGTGGTCAACGGTACGTTCCTTATAAATGGTAGATATGCCTCTATGTTATTTGATACTGGTGCGGATAGAAGTTTTGTGTCTTTAGAATTTGAACCTGTCTTAAGCAAAAATCGGGATAAGCTCACGGAATCCATAACGGTAGAAGTTGCGGACGGGAAACCAGTTTCATTAGACTCTATTTTACGCAACTGTACACTCACCTTAAACGACCACGATTTCTCAGTCGACCTTATTCCTATGAAGCTGGGAAGTTTTGACATCATAATCGGTATGGATTGGCTCAGTCAACATCAGGCGGAAGTTGTATGTCGTGAAAATTTTATTCGTATTCCTCTTTCAAACGGTCGGACTCTTCGAATCATTGGAGAAACCTCGTCGAGAGGGCTCAGCTTAATGTCTTGTCTTCAAGCTCAAAAATATCTTCGCAAGAATTATGTCGCGTTTTTAGCCCATATCATCAAAAAGGGAACCACAGAGAAGAAACTTGAAGACATTCCTGTAGTAAAAGACTTCCCACAAGTTTTTCCTGACGACATTTCAGGACTTCCTCAAGTTAGAGACGTCGAATTCCGTATTGATCTTATACCTGGTGCTACACCAGTTGCAAAGTCTCCATATAGGTTAGCCCCCTCTGAAATGCAAGAGCTAGCCAGTCAATTGCAAGAGTTGACTGACAAGGGATTCATACGTCCTAGCTCGTCGCCTTGGGGTGCACCTGTCCTTTTTGTAAAGAAGAAAGATGGATCTTTTCGTATGTACATCGACTACAGGAGCTCAACAAGTTAACAATCAAGAATCGCTATCCTTTACATCGCATTGATGATCTTCTTGACCAACTACAAGGTGCCAGCTGCTTTTCAAAAATCGATCTTCGATCTGGCTATCATCAACTTAGAGTGCATGAGGAAGATGTCCCTAAGACTGCTTTTCGAACTCGTTATGGCCACTATGAATTCATGGTTATGCAATTTGGATTAACCAACCCACCAGCTGTCTTCATGGACCTAATGAACAGAGTCTGCAAACCTTATCTTGATCGATTTGTTATAGTCTTCATCGACGATATTCTTATTTATTCAAAATCTAAATCTGATCATGAGCGTCATCTTCGACTCGTTCTTGCACTTCTAGAAAAGGAAAAGCTTTATGCCAAGTTCTCCAAATGTGAATTCTGGTTAAAAGAGGTGCAATTCCTCGGGCATGTAGTTAATGACAAGGGAATACATGTTGACCCTTCAAAGATCAAAGCAGTTCAAGAATGGCAAGCTCCACGTACGCCAACTGAAGTAAGATCTTTTCTTGGACTATCTGGCTATTATCGTCGGTTCATTTCAAACTTCTCTCGCATTGCTGTACCACTCACGGCTTTAACTCATAAGGGAAAACCTTTCGTATGGGGACCCAAGCAAGAAGAAGCTTTTCAAACTCTTAAACAAAAACTTTGTGATGCACCAATCCTCACTCTTCCTGAAGGTTGTGATGATTTTGTAGTCTATTGCGACGCGTCAGGGCAAGGATTAGGCTGCTTTCTCATGCAAAGAGGAAAAGTCATAGCTTATGCCTCGAGACAACTCAAGACGCATGAAAAGAACTACACCACTCATGACCTAGAACTTGGAGCCGTTGTATTCGCTCTTAAGATATGGAGACATTATCTCTATGGTACTAAGTGTGAAATATACACTGACCACAAGAGTCTTCAACATATCTTCAATCAAAAAGAGTTAAACATGAGGCAACGAATATGGGTCGAACTTCTGAATGATTACGACTGTGAAATTAGATACCACCCTGGTAAAGCAAATGTGGTGGCTGATGCACTTAGTCGAAAGGGTTATGCGAACTCCATTCATCTTCTATGTTCGCAAATTATAACCGACATTAAAGATCAAATTCGAGAAGCCCAACACGTTTCAATAACAAAAGAAGATGTACGAAAGGAGATGTCCTGTGGAGCCGAGCTAAAACTTGAAACTAAATCAGACGGTATTCTGTATTACCTAGATCGTATCTGGATTCCTAACCACAACAATCTTCGTGAAACTCTTATGAATGAAGCTCACAAAACGCGATATTCTATACACCCAGGAGCCGATAAGATGTATCAAGACCTACGATACACCTATTGGTGGCCTGGAATGAAGAAGGATATTGCCGTTTTTGTTTCCAAGTGTCTCACATGTTCCAAGGTGAAGGCTGAACACCAAAGACCCTCAGGACTTCTAGTCCAACCGAAAATACCTGTATGGAAGTGGGAAAATATAACCATGGATTTCATTACCGGGTTACCTCGCACTTCTGGTGGGTATGACACAATATGGGTAATTATAGACCGACTTACAAAATCAGCTCACTTTATTCCTATCCGCGAAGATTTCAAAAACGAAAAGCTTGCACGTATTTATATCAACGAAATCGTAAGCCGACATGGGGTACCGTTAAGTATTATTTCTGATCGTGATGGTCGTTTCACCTCACGAACATGGCAAGCAGTACAATCCGCTATGGGCACACGATTAGATCTCAGTACCGCCTATCATCCTCAAACTAATGGACAATCTGAGCGCACCATTCAAACTCTTGAAGATATGGTTAGAGCATGTGTCATAGACTTCAAGGGAAATTGGGACGCCCACCTACCATTAGTTGAATTTTCGTACAACAACAGCTATCATTCGAGCATCGGCATGGCACCTTTTGAAGCCTTATATGGTCGTAAGTGCCGATCTCCTGTATGTTGGCACGAAATTGGGGAAGCACAAATTACTGGTCCAGAATTGATCCAAGAAACCACAGACAAGATTCATCAAATTCGAAACAATCTTTTAGCGGCTCAAAGTCGTCAAAAGAGTTATGCAGATAAACGACGGAAGCCCTTAGAGTTTAACATTGGTGATCATGTGCTTTTAAAAGTATCACCGTGGAAGGGAGTAGTTCGTTTTGGTCAAAAGGGGAAGCTAGCACCTCGTTACGTAGGACCTTTCAAGATACTCGAAAGAGTAGGTCCTGTAGCATACAAGCTTGACCTACCAGAAGAACTCAACAGGATTCATCCCACATTCCACGTGTCGAACTTCAAGAAGTGCCTCGCTGATGAGAATCTCCATATTCCCCTGGAAGATATTCAGATTGATGAATCTATGCATTTTATTGAAAGACCAGTGGAGATCATGGACTACGGGGAGAAACGTCTTCGACGAAGTCGCATTCCAATTGTTAGGGTACGCTGGGAGTCGAAACGGGGACCTGAGTTTACTTGGGAACGTGAAGACTCAATGCGTGAAAAATACCCGCATCTTTTTCCTACTACTTCAACTACTCAAATTTCGGGGCGAAATTCCTAAAAGTAGGGGATACTGTAACATTTGTAAAAATCGGGTTTTCAAAACCCGCTCCGTTTTGTAATCAAGTATCAAGTTATAAAAGTTACATTAAATATTTATGATTATTTTGAGTTAAAACGATACATAATTAATAAATAAACTAAACTATAAAATTATATTTGATAAAAAGTTAAAACAAAATAAATAAAAAAATTATGAAGCTGCCGGGACTCGAACCCGGGTCAGCCGGTTACAACATCAAAGCCTTAACGCACACACACATCACCACTCCGCCACTTGTTTGTTTTCTGTCATCTTTAGGAAACAAATAAGTTTTATGGACTAAGGTAAATCAATCGATTTTACAAATAGTAACTGAAATCGGTTATCAAACACCCAAAGTCGATTTGGATACTCTCGATTCAGCGAGTATAACCGATAAACGGACGATTCCAATCAATGCTGCCATGAGTGTAACTTGAATTCGGAAGTAGATCGGTTTAATAACCGAAAGTTGTAAATTCTCGAACTACTTCAATCCTAGACCCTTCCTGCGACTCAAAACACTCCGCAAAACTTTCAATTGCATTTCCGCAACCTTACACTCCACCGGAGAAGCTTAAATCAAATCGCCGGAAAAATTCTGCAAGTCGCCGAAAAACCGGGACTCACATCCACACGGTATTTCCTCCGACTCTTTCTGTTTCAATCATGTGATTAATCAGTCACTAACACAACTCCACCATCAGAATCGATCCTAGTCAACGTTTGTCGAAAATCTTACCTTCGCCGGAAAACTCCTGAAACTGCCGGAAACACACCGTGAACGGGTATGATCTCCCAAACTTCTGTTAAACCTTGGTTAAGTGACTCAACTTCTTAAATAATCGAACAAAGCTGTTAATTGGTTTCAACAGCCGGAGTTCACCTTCAGTACCGACGATCCTCTGCCGGAATTCTGTGAACAACCTCAATCGGTACATCTTTTTCCCCAAACTCTCTCCATTCTTTACTTTTAAATTACTTGTAATGTCTGAAAAGCGTATAAGTCATGAATCGGTCATAACAGTCGGAATATGTTTATCTGTGTAAAATCAACGAAGAAGATGAAGACGCAATACAACTTAAGACTAATTAAAATCGGTATTTTAAACGGGTTAGACACACAGTCCAGCGATGGACTGTGTGCAAAATACACACGCACGTCCCGAGTTCGATTCCTGCTATACGCACTCCTTCTATAATAAAAAGCCTTTTTGTTTAAAACTAAACCGGGATAACTCAGTTAGTTATTAAGTATAATAAAAACCGAGATAATAACCAGGTTAGACACACAGTCCAGCGGTGGACTGTGTGCAACACTAAGTCCTACGTCGCGCGTTCGAAACCAGTCACTTGCACCGGTCCGCTGAATTAAAATGTTTTTGAAATTAAAAAGAATTTCGGTTAAAATGAATAAGTGTATAAATATAATTAAAAACAAGATTATTTCGGGTTAGACACGTAGCTCAGTTGGTAGAGCTGCGTGCACGCGTACGGGAGGTCTCGGGTTCGAGCCTCACCCGGCGCAAACTAATACGCTGACCGAACCGGTCAACGGTCAACGGTCAACGCTAAATAAACAAATTTTTTTTATATTCTTATTTATTAAATTTAATTTAAAAATCAATTAAAAATACTTAAAAATAACATTTTTAAAGATAGAAAATAGCCATAAACTCACAAAAATATATCTAAAAATTTCATTAAAATCCTTAATAAAATCCACTCGTTTAATATATTTTTCCGTTATATTTAGGTTAGTATTTCTCGTTGTTCCGCTCATCTAATTCGTGCGCATCTCACCATCTCCAATCCAACGCACCCAATGTGAGTGAACCTTTACAAATTCCCCATTTTAATCACGTTTTGGGGTGTATCATGTGTCTTGATATATATATATATATATATATTATATACTTAAACCATTGTGCATACATCATATCATGAACTAGTGTATACAGTTTGTTTCCTGTTGTGTTGTTATTGTTGGATGCAAGTTTATTATTTTCAGTACATGCAATTTCATAGGCCGCCGCTCCCCATTACATTATGAGCGTTGAGCATGTTCCCCATTTCATTATGAGGTTGAACCTGGCGTGCCCACATACGATCGGCTCCGTTTGATTGAGCCTTGATCGCACAGACATTTTCATTTTCAGTACATGCAATACGATCGGCTCCGTTTGATTGAGCCTTGATCGCACAGTTTCATTTATGTTATTTACAGTATGATGTTGTTATGTTCATGTATGTTGCCATGTGTTATTGTATGTTATAGTTGTGACTGCTATTTGCCAGTGACTGCTATTTGCCATTGCTTGATTATTTACATTTGCTCATCTATGATTATGCACAATTTTTCATTGATAAACTAACAATTAATTTATTAATAAATGTTTATCTAATAAGGTTCAATCACCAACTTATGTTGACCCAAAACCCCCATTTTACACATGATACAGGTGAAGCAGCAGCAGCTAGGAACACATAGGACTTGGACTAGAAGAATAAAACGATTTAGTGTTGGGATTGTTATGCTTGGCTTATTTTCCTTGTATTGAATGAACATGTTTGGATTTTTGGAAATGTAACTTTGACTTTATTAAATATGAAACATATTAGTAAATGTCATGAGCTTTGGTGATAACCCAATTATGCCCCGACTCTTATTCCGCTGCGGGTCGGGGTGTGACAACAGCCGAGACCTAGGTTAGAGGCATCGCAACAGACGACAAAATTGTCATTTCCGTCGGGTAGTGTGAGTACAGGAGCGTTGCAAAGCATACACTTGAGAGTCTGAAAGGCTTCCTCTTGTTCGGAACCCCAAACAAAAGGTTTATCCTTATGAGTTAAAGCGATGAGAGGTACAACGATCTTTGAAAAGTCGACGATGAATCGATGTTAATAACCCGCTAATCCGAGAAAAGAACGGATTTCGGACGGAGTCTTCGGTGCATTCCAACTCTTTCCATCTTCTAACTTCAGGGATCGACGTGAATTCCTTGGTCATTGACGATGTGACCGAGGAATTGGACTTCTTTAAGCCAAAATTCACACTTGGAGAACTTGGCGTAAACATTATTTCCTTGAAGGAGTTCGAGAACTAAACGAAGATGTCACACGTTTTCGGCTCTCGACATCGAGTAGATAAGAATATCATCGATAAAAACAATGACGAAACGATCCAAGAAGGCTTTGCACACACGGTTCATCAAGCCCATGAAGACTGCGGGTGCGTTTCTGAGACCAAAAGGCATGACCATGAATTCATAATGGCCATAGCGAGTACGAAAGGCGGTTTTCGGAATGTCTTGCTCATGTACACGTAGCTGGTGATATCCGAAGCGTAAATCAATCTTCGAAAAACAAGTAGCACCTTGAAGTTGGTTAAATAAACCATCAATTCGAGGAAGAGGGTAGTGGTTCTTAATCGTAAGCTTGTTAAGTTCCCTATAATCGATGCACATTCTGAACAATCCATCCTACTTTTTCTAAAAAAAAAACGGGTGCGCCCCATGGTGACGTGCTGGGACGTATAAAGCCTTTATCAAGCAACTCCTTAAGGTGGCTAGATAGCTCGCGCATATCGGATAGTGCAAGGCAATAGGGAGCTTTAGCGACAGGTGTAGCACCGGGTATAAGATCAATACGAAAATCAATATTACGAGTAGGGGTAAACTAGGTAAATCATCGGGAAAGACTTTAGGAAAATCGCAAACAACGGGTACGTCTTTTAAGGTTTTCTTCTCATTCTCCGGCTTCACAATATGGGCTAGGAAAGCGGTGTACTCCTTGCGTAAGTACTGTTCGCTTCAATACATGACATAAGCTTCAATTCTTTCGAGGGTCCTTCTCTATAGACATGTAGTTGTTCACCGTTTGGTAGTGGAAAGCGAATCATTTTATTGTAACAAACAAATTCGGCATGATTCTGGCGAAGGAAATCCATGCCTACTATGACGTCAAAACTACCTAATCGCATAGGTATGAGATCAATCGAGTAGATGTGATTGTTGAGATCGAGAGTACAATCACGTAGAACGAAGTTGACGGTAACGGTTCTTCCGGTGGCGACTTCGACATCGAAGCCCTTTGGGAGTTTAGCGCGCTCATATTTTAATAGCTTTTCGAATTTAAACGATACAAAACAGTTATCGGCTCTAATATCAAATAAGCAAGAAGCATAAGTACCATTAACAGGGAACGTACCATTGACAACGTTGTTGTCATTCCGGACCTGCTTGATGTTGATGTTGAAATCTCTTCCACGCACAACCTGTAGTTGTTGTTGCTGCTGCGGCTGCGGTGGTTGTGGCTGAGGCTGCTGCTGCTCTTGTTTCACGATGCAGTGCGGGAAGACATTGCTGAAGTGGCTAGGATCGCCACAAGTGTAGCAAGCACGTGCATGAACAGCTGGTGCTTGCTGGGCCTGATTGACTGGAGTAGCATGGAGAGGAGTTGACGATGCTGCGACGACGGGAGGAGCTTGCTGACGTGGACCTGTGCGGCAGCTGACAGTGAAGTGACCATAGCAGTTGCAGTTGGTACAGAAGCGACAGGTACCTCCAACTGTATGGTGATTGGTACACTTAGGGCACAGGGGATGAGGACCAATATACGCATGCTTGGCAGGAGGTGCGTCGGGAGTAGCAATCTGGTGAGACTGGGTGTTCGGCTGCGTAATTCTTGCTGGCGTTTCTTCGCTTCCGACTATGACGATTTGACTTGGCGGCTTGAGATGGAGTAGTATCGGCGCTTGGCTCAGCAGTAGCTTGACTGAGGTTCTTGGTCGGGACTTTGAAAGTTCCAGCCAGGACTCACTTATCATTGATTTCTGTAGCGACTTGATAAGCTTCTTCGATAGTAGTCAGCTTTGACGCATGAACAAAATCAGCGACACAGTCTGGGAGAGTGTGGATGTACTTCTTGATAGCTTTCTCTTTCGTGTCCACTTGACTTTGGCAGATGATGTTGAGCTGCTTGAATCGAGCGGTAAGACCTGCCTTATCACCTCCAACCCGTTTGATGTTCCAGAACTCGTTCTCTAGCTTTTGAACTTCGTGAGGAGGAGAAAATTCCTTAATCATAAGCTCTCTCAATTCCTCCTATGAGAATCCGTAAGCTGCGTCGTTTTCGCATCTGTTATGCTCTGCAGTACACCAGTCAAGTGCCACTTGACTGAAATACACCGGTTGTGTTAACCATGCGGAGGTTCTCTAGACATCCACTCTGGCGGAAAGTGACTTCAATCGAATTGAACCATTGAAACATTTTTTTGGGACCATCTTCGCTAGTAAAAGTCATAGGACTGCAGGCTTTGAACTGTTTGAAGCTGAATGAAGTTTTCGGCGCGTCGTTCTTGGAGTCTACGGATGAGTTGCTGCTGACAACTTGGATCTCCCTAACAATCTGAGCGATCACCTTGGCCATTTCCTTGGCCATGAGAGAGGGGATTCGTTTGTCGGCGTTGTTTCGTTGGACAATCTTGCGGGTGTTAGATTCCATGGATGCCATCTACAGGGATAGATTTGGATGAGATTCGATTATAACGGGTTTTGGTTCAAAAGTTTAGCATTTTACACCATATAACTTATTATTATTAATATTCACGTAAGGCACAAAATCACGTAATCACAAAAGCATATAATCACATAAGCACATAATCACATAAGTCACGTAAGCACATATGTTGCACGTATTCACAGAATTCACATAGACTCCTCAGTCGATTCCCTAATTTTATTCAAACATGTGTAGCGCGTACGAGATAAGCGTAGTATAAGCGTAATATAAGCGAGTAACATAGCGAGTCACACTGCGTATGAGGACATGCGCGTAAGAGAGTTGAGCGTCTTAGCTTGTTCGCGATTAATTAGCGTTTTAGATTGCGAGAGCTGTGTGAGTCGTGCATATTTTCGTAAAGCAATAAAACGAGAAATCGATAAAGCGTAAAAATTTACAAATTTCAAACACATAAGCATAACAAGATTCGATGATGCGTAAAATTGGCGATTGTAGGCTTAAAATCAACAGAGAGCCCTGGGTTTGAGACATCGACTACCCGAAGTGATTCGACTATTTTCTTGAGTTCGGGCACGTGCTTTGGCCTAACAGACAAATGCCTCGGCATTTATCCTTCCAGTTACTATGCGTTCCGAGTCACGAAATGATCGAGCCTTTGGTGAGATTGAAAATAGAAAAGTGGAACTAGTTATTAAGGTGCGAGTTTCACCCCTAACTTAGCAACTTCGTACCATAACCGTGGTTTTTCTCACCGAACAAGTCGGGAGTTCCACTGGGTAGAGATGGAGATTTCCGTCGAAGTATGGATATCACTCCTAACTTAATGAAAGTATCTTGTGCAGAGGATGATACGCGGGATGAGTGATCTTATCGAGATTTCTTGGTTTTCACACCTACTCTTGACACAATCACTCGTTTGTGTTATACGAGTGTCTTTGCGGGTCCGTGTACGGGTCCGTGTATTGTGTAGAAAGTCTTAGGAAAGACTTTGTGTAATATTTAGCGAGAATAATATTTTAAGCACATAAGGAACGAGTAATCAAATATGTTCCTACTATAGACTAGGACTAATTAGGCAATTAACCATAATTCCCTATAGTTATGGCTCTGATACCAATCTGTCACACCCCAACCGATGGCGGAAACATCAGGATGTGGCATAAGTGACGAGATTGTTCGAGAGAATCCACAACGACTAGCTTGGCGACACTAATTAATTTAAATATGTTTTTTCATAACAACTAAACAAGATTTCATACAATCAATCCAAAATTTCAAGTACAATAGTCTCAAACGTCATAACAAAACAAAATTTAATTTAGGCGAGTATCTAGCCCTAAATCCAATTCCAGCAAATAGATCCATCAACAGGTCACATACGTTAAAAAAAGTCAATACAATAATGTAAAGGTGAGTACACAGGTTTAGCATAAATAGTAGAAATAAAGCGTTTTGCGGAACCAGCATGATTAAACGTAGTCATGTGAACACATATCTGTCATAAACACCGAAATTAGCAAACCAATTAGACCGTGGGTGAGTATGCGCGATACGTGTCCATCGGAGTGTTCACGCTCGTAAACAAGTAAGTAAATGTGAACCTTAACAACGCGGGTCAACCTATAGCTGCTATCATGTTAAGGGTGGTAGGCAATCTCAAGGCTTAAACATAACACACAGCAGGTCAGTGTTTCACGTAAAGTCATGCTAGAGCAGTTTGCGTTTAAAGCCTTTTAGCGTTGTGTGTGGTGTTTGTTTAATAGAGAACATATGTAACACCCAAAAGTGCGTTAAAGCGAAAAAGGGTCAAGTATACTCACAGTGAGTGCTTACATGAGTCATGAGCGAAATGGAGTGGGAAAGAGCGTCGGGTCAGCCTGCGCGTAGAAACAAAATTGCATCAGTCTTCCATAGTTCTGAACGGTTGAACGGAGAGTGGTGTAGGACAAACAGATGGGTCGCACGAGGCTTCACTCGCACGAGGCATCATCCTTGTGTGAGCCGTGCTTCGCACGAGGCATGACTCGTGCGAGGCAAAACCCTCGTGCGAGTCACCCCTCGTACGAGCAATGCCCGTGCGAGTGACCTGTTTTCGTTGTCCAAAATCGAGTGTTTTCACGTTGTCCTTCGGGAAATTGAGTGTTCATCCCTCCAGCCTTAGGCTACCTATCAATCCTTGAGCCGAAGAGGTCTTTAGAGCGAGCTAGTCTCTCGTAGAAACACGGACTGGGTTGTATGAACCCAAAGTGGTTCGTGCAAGTCAGTCCAGTTTGCACAAGTGACTGTTCTTGCGTCTTCGTGCAATCGGGACTGAGCTTTCGCTTGAAACAGAACATATGTCGGTTTAGTCCTTTTTCGTGTAAAAATCAAGTTTCTAAAACAGTTTTCTTTGAATCAACACTTGGTGAGCTTGAAACAACAAGGTTTCTAACTTGAGAAGCCAATGCTAACTCAAATCCACTCGTTTAAGTGTGAATCCATGGTAAAATCAGAAGGTTTTATGAAAAAGATTAAGATTTTCGTAAACAGAGAAGTTTAGATGAAATAGGAGATAATCTCGTGTAAAAATCGTTGTAGAAATCATTGTGATTCGCGTGGAAAACGTAGTCTTCTTACTTGGAAACAGAGAAAAGTGTGTAGAGAGCGTTTCGTGCGAGTGACAGTAAGGAAACCACGAATGGTTAAGTGTGGTATTTATAGGAGAAGAGGTTGAGCAGGTGTGTTGGTGCGAGTGAGCCCCCGCAACTCGTGCGAGCAAGTTGGTGTTTGTGCGAGCCAGCCTTACTCGTACGAGTGGGCTCAGCTCACTTATCGGCTGTTTTCGTTTGGTGATTTCGTTCGTATTAGTTAGTTTTGGTTCGTTAAGCGTTTTAGCGAGGTATTAAGCGTTGCCTTGCGAGTTAGCGCGATAAAGCGAGTTTAAGCGAGAGCGAGAGCGTTTGAGCGAGTATAAACCATACAAACACACAAAAGCACACATATTAACATAAATAACATAAATAACCACGATTGAGTTTGCGTTTGCGTTGAATGTTTGAGTTGATAAGCGTTTACATGCGATAAAGAAGCGAGATAAAATGCGTTTTAAAATGTAGTTAACCCTTTTCTATATCGAATCTCAGAGTACAAGCGATTACAACGGAATAAACGGTAAGTATGGGAACAACTGAAAAGTCAGGTTGTTACACCATGATAGTTAATTTCGTATGTGGTGGTTTAGACATTTGTGGTACATCTTATTCTACAGCTAAGAGAAATGCAAAGAAGGTAAGGCAGAGAAAGGAGATAGGCCTACCAGAACATCAACATTAACTTACAAGAAGGTGATTACGTTTGATGGGGAGAATAGATACAACGTTCAGGATCCTCACCATGATGGTTTGGTGATCATTTTGTATATCGCCAACCATGTCAAGGAAGTATCCCTAGATACTAATGAACCAGATGTTAAAGTGCTTGTAGGAGCTAATATCCCCGAGGACATTGAACGAGAACTTTTAGATATCTTAAGAAAGTTTGCACCTAAGGAATGTAGTCATCCAAGAAGAGGTTAAAAGTCTAGGTTGATAAGGGATGTAAAATCTCCAAGATGGAAAGTGAATGTAGTGGTGGTACAAAAGAATAATGGAAAAAGAGAGTCTATGTGGACTTCACCGACCTCAATAAAGCATGTCCCAATGATCGCTTTCCCATACCGCATATAGACTCAATAATTGATGCTACAGCAGGTCATGAGATGTTGACCTTCAGGGATGTTTCCTTTGGATTTCAACAAATTCAAATGGAACCTTCGGATCAGGTTGACACTGTATTCATGACTCCAACGGGTATATATTGCTACGCTTTTGCTCTAAGAAATAAAGGTGCTACCTATCAAACACTGGTCCATATGATGTTTAACTACAAATTGGGAGACACCATGGAAGTCTAAATTGATGATATGGTTGTCAAATCAAAGAAAACCAAGGACCTAAGAGGTCTCAAAGAAGCATTCGATATCCTGGACCAATATAACATGAAACTTAACCCTTCAAAGTGTCACTTTGAAGTGGGGTGTGGTGATTATAAGAGGAATAGAAGCGAGCCCAAAACAAATCAAGCCTGTCCTGAACCAGAAATCCCCATCAAATACGAAGGATGAACAAATGTTGTCAAGAAGGGTGATAGCACTCAACAGGTTCATTTCAGTATCTTCTTAAAGATGCAAAGAATTCTATAATATGTAATTATAAGGAATGCTGGGAGTGCTTCACGAATAATCGGTTTGCAATTATGGTATGTTATTCTATTATAATGCTACATTTTTGCTATGGTTATTGCTATAATATTAATTGACGTTTAAAAAACAGTTTATAAAATTCACTTGGTTTCAAAAAGTGAAAAGCGCACGAAAGCGACAAGGTCTAAAACCGAGACGCAAAGCGCAAAAGCAGGGGGCTTTTCGTACCCGAGATACAAGACGATTATATACTTTTTTTTTTATATATTTCATATGTTTTAGTTTCTCGTACCCAAAATATAGCTATAAATTTAGTTTTTTTATATGACTTTACCTACATATAAACCAAAAAAACCAAGGTACAACATGTTGCTGCATAAAAACACTCTGGGTACAAGAGGCGTGCACCACTGGATAAAAAAAACCCAAAATATGCGTTTTTGGCGCTTTTTAGGTATACTCTAGGCATTGAGCGAAAAAGCGACGGACCTTAAGCCTTGATGCGCCTCGTGTCTCGACACACTTTTTGAAACAAGATAATTCATTATGCCTAAAGGCCTTTTTTCGTACATACGAGACATTTAATTCCTCAAGGACGTTAGAACACTCAAGTAATTAATTGTACTATTTATTTTGATGAATTTTATTATTAAAAAAGCTATATAGGAAGAAAACCCCTAATTGACCACAAAGTCGGACAAACGAGTGAATTATTAGATATACACCGTAGGTCTTCTAGAACAGGTTTTGGATTAGTGGTCCAGATCTTTTAACTCGTCATCACCGTACAATTATTCACACCTTTTTTTAAAGACACGTACGTCTTCTAGAACAAGTTTTTGTAGAATATGAATAACTAGTTGATGCCCCGCCCGCAAATGTGGGGCGATGGCCGAATAATGAGTAAGTGTTAGGCAGCTCATTGACACGGAAAACAATTAAATCGAGTCAACCAATTAAAATAAAACACTTTTATAGTTTTGATAAAAAAAACTAAAAAATGATAATATTAAAATTTTTAACTGAGGGAAAGTTGTATTTTTTTACTGGGGTAAAATCGTAATTTGCCAAAAGTTGATGGGCAAAATTGTAAATTTGCGCAGGGGCAAATTTGTAATTCTGAACTTGGTGTAACACCGTAATATAAATTTGAACTAAGGGTACAATCGTAATTTTAAGTTGAAGGCAAAACCATAATTTTATTTTGAACCGACGGCAAAATCGTAATTTGAGTTCGGGGAAAAGCATATTTTTATTTTGAACCGGGGCAAAAACGTAATTTTGAACCGATGGCGAAATCGTAATTTTTAAAATGGGGGAAATCATATTTTTAACAGAGGGCAAAATCGTAAATTTTAGCTGGGGGCAAAAGCATAATTTTATTTTCAACGGGGGGCGAAAGGGTAAATTTGAGCTGAGGGTAAAATCGTTTTTTTTCCTATGGTAAAATCGTAATTTTGAGCTGGGAGACGAAAGCGTAATTTTATTTTGAGCTGGGGTAAAGCCGTATTTTTAATAGGGGCTAAAACATAATTTTACAATGAAGTTGGGGCAAAAGCGTAATTTTAAACTGAGACAAACCTGTAATTTTAAAGTGAATATAAAACAATAAACATGTTGGTCGAATGAGGGAGTGCCAGGCCAGCTGCCTGGCATTATTCCCCCAAACTTCCTTTTGTATATGTAGTAAATTTGGTGTAGTCTAGAAGTAGGAGTAGGCGTAGGCGTAGGTAAAATTGGCCACTAAAAAAGATGGCAATAGAACTTTTGTTTAATACCTTGTCAATCCTAACAATCATTGATTTTCCACATGGTGATTATTCTTGTGTTATGAGGTAGGAGGGGGTGGGTCTTGTTCTTGTAAGATCATTTACATTGGAATCCTTAATAGTTATTATCGCTGTAATTTAAGAATTGTTTGAATAAATATAGATACGAGGAATCGTTGAAAGTTTTTAAAAGGTTATATGTATTTTTTTAGGAATCGTGGAAAGTTTTTAAAAGGTTATATGTATTTTTTTACTAAATTATAGGAGGGAGGAAGAGAATCCAAATGTGAATGCTCTAATATGTTCAGGTAATCAGGTCTATCTCGCTTTCGTCAATGAGGTAGTGGTATAGTGTTTGGGGAAAAAATTGATGTTTCTTGTGAGTTGTGACCCAAGTTCGATTCCCACTCTCCTCGTTATTTTCTGCGGCATCCAGGTGAAGAGCGAATACGGGTGGCGCCGGTTCGACTTGGATGGGAGGCGAGGTCTACCGATTATTACACTGCCGTGCCTTCGGGTGGGTGGAGGTCGGGTTTCCGCGCATCTGAGGAGAGCCAAGGAGCTGGCGACGGTCGAGTAGTCGACCTTGGCCACAGCGCACGGTGGCTAGCACGTTCTTTCTTCCCATTAAAAAAAAAGGTCTATCTCGCTTTCCCCTGTTGGCGATTCCTATTCATGTATGTACTGCCAATTGGCATGTTTGGTGTCATATATATCTATTGCTGTTAAGTGTTAACGAAAAACAATATCGTCAATCAAAAACTAAAGTTTATGCGCCACACATCCACAGTTCCATACTCTATAGTCAAGTGAGTGGTCCCTGGAGCATCAACCCAACAATAAATACCCTTTGATCATTCTCTTTCTTATCATCACAAGCTTCAAAATATTAAAAAAACAAAAAAATTCTAGTGCCCACTGCCCATGGAGATCACCACAGTTTGTTGTGTTCTTGGAGTAGCAGCAATCTTCTTGTTTTATACATGGAGGATTTTGAATTCCTTGTGGCTCAAACCGAAGAAGATGGAGAAGTTTCTAAAAGATCAAGGACTTGAGGGTACCCCTTATAGGTTCTTGTATGGAAATCTGAAGGACATGATGCAAATGATGATCGAAGCCAAAACCAAACCCATGAATCTTACTCACGATATTGCGCCTCGTATTTCGCCGTTCTTCCACAAATCCCTTGCCACTCTGGGTAAGAAACTTTGGTTCTCTTAATTTTGTTTTACCATCTTTGATTAAGTTGAATTGTTGTGATATTAAATAATTTACCATGTGTATATTTAATAAAGTTTGATATGTACATGTAACTGTAACTGTATAAAAAAATTAAACAGAAAATGACAATCTTACAAGAAAAATTCATGCTTTATTAGTTAATAATTAATCAAATATTTTAGACTATAATTTCTTGCTATAAACGATCACAAGGGGTAATCAATCCAGTGTTATCCTTGCTCGAAACGGGAAACACAATTTTTGGTTAAACACGACACTCATATAATTAGGTTAAGGGTTATCATGTCTAATCATTTAACAAACGGGTTGTGTTCTAATTGACTTAATTAAACAAGTTGTGTTCGAGTTGATTTGTTTGACCTGTATAATTAAACACGTCAACATGACAACACCTGTTAAATTAAACGAGCCGACATGCCAACCGTTTACAGCTCGTTTAACCTAAGTATTACAACCACTATCCTGAGTAACATGTTCGCTAACTCACCAAGGTTGACACGTCTAGATAAATGGGTTTAACGGGTTGTGTTCAGGATACACAATTTTAAGTGTGTTCGGGTTACGGTTGATGTTTATGACAACAATATTGTGTTCGGGTTAAACCTGCTAACCCAACATGATTAACACTTTATATAGGGCTGTAAACAACCCAAACGAACATGAACAAGATCTTGTTTGTGTTCGTTCGTTAAGAAAATAAAATATGTTCACGAACGGTTCATGAACACTTATCGAATGAGATTTTATGTTCGTGTTCGTTCATTAAGGAAATAAGCGTGTTCGTGAACGGTTCACGAACACAAACGAACACAAATAAATTTGGCGAACGCGACGAATGATAAAGGTGGATGGTCCATAGAGTAGCACTGAAACTTGAATCGCCTATTGTGGAACGGATGTCGATCGTATTCGTCGATGTTAGCGAAATGGTGCATATACAAGGTGAAATAGGGTTTCCTAGTTTAATTGTTAGGGTAATAAAATAAATAAAAGTTTAATATTATAAAAAGTATAGATAAAATATATGAAAGTACAAAAATCATTAACTAAAACACCACATACGAACATTAACAAACGCAAATGAACGAATGTTCACGAACGCTTTACCGAATGTTCACGAACACAATCAAACGAACGAGACCTCTGTTCATGTTCGTTCATATAACTTATCGAACGAAATTTCTTGTTCATGTTCGTTCGTTTATTGAACGAACGAACATAAACGAACTTCCCGCCGAACGGTTCACGAACTGTTCGCTAAACGTTCGGTTCGTTTACAACCCTAACTTTATATATGCTTTGGATTGTCGTTTAGAGAACGGGTGTCTAAAATATATGTATATGGGGTATTATGTTTTTTTTTCTATACAGGTAAGAGTTGTTTTACATGGATGGGAACAAGACCTGTGGTACATGTATCTGAACCAACTATGATACGAGAGGTGCTAGCTAATTATAATTTATATCAAAAGCCAAGGGGAGGTAATCCACAAACAAAGTTGCTAGTAACAGGATTAGTTGATGTTGAGGGTGATCAATGGGTTAAACACAGAAAAATCATCAATCCTGCATTCCACATGGAGAAGCTCAAGGTTATTTTCTTGCTATTTCCTTCTTGTTACATGATCGATGTAGCCTTTGTTTAACTACACAACACAGACCATTGGCTCGTAATTTTGCCTAAACTTCCTTTTGCAGCATATGGTACCAGCCTTTTATGTGAGTTGTAGTGAAATGATCAACAAATGGGAGAAACTTTTAGCCCAAAAAGGCTCATGTGAAGTGGATGTGTGGCCTTATCTTCAAACATTTTCGGCTGATGTAATTTCACGTACAGCGTTTGGTAGTAGTTTTGAGGAAGGAAGGAAGATATTTGAACTTCAAAGAAAACAAGCAGAATTAGTTATGAAGGCTGCAAATTCAGTTTACATTCCAGGATCAAGGTAAGTTAGCTCCTATTTATTTTTCATCTCTAATGGAAACTTAAATTGGTAATATCACTAGAATTCTGTGCTAATAAAATAAGATCCCATAGATTTTTGCCAACAAAAAACAATAAGAGGATGAAAGAGATTGACCTGCAAGTGAAGGGTTCAATAAAGAGCATAATCAATAAACGAGTTGATGCAATGAAAGCCGGAGAAGCTAGCCATGAGGACCTTTTGGGCATACTTTTGGATTCCAATTACAAAGAGATTAAACAACAGGGGAATAGCAATTCCGGATTAAGCATTGAAGACGTAATTGAGGAATGCAAACTTTTCTACTTTGCTGGGCAAGAGACCACAGGAAATATGCTTGTTTGGACTATGATTTTGTTAGGTCACCATTTAGAATGGCAAACACGCGCTCGAGAAGAAGTTTTACATGTATTTGGAGATAAGAAACCAAATATTGATGGCTTGAATCATTTAAAAGTTGTAAGTTTTTCGTATGACAAAAAACAAATATTGATGACTTAAGAATTATGTTGGTGTTCTTATATCTTTTGTATCTCATTGTGTAGGTAAGCAATATTTTTAACGAGGCTCTCAGACTATATCCACCAGCGGTATTACTTAGACGAATAATACATGATGAAACCAAATTAGGTAACTTAACCTTGCCAGCAGGAACCATTATCCAAATTAACACATTGATTTTGCATCATGACAAAGACATGTGGGGTGAAGATGTTAACGAGTTTAAGCCGGAAAGATTTTCCGAAGGTGTTTCAAAGTTTACTAAGGGACAAGTTGCTTACCTTCCATTTAGTGGTGGCCCACGTATATGCATAGGCCAGAATTTTGCTATGATGGAAGCGAAAATTGCTCTTGCAATGATTCTGCAATGCTTTTCTTTTGAGTTATCTCCATCCTACTCCCATGCTCCGCACACAATGATTACTCTACAACCTCAATTTGGTGCACACATAATTCTACACAAACTTTAGGCAATGTACCATATATGGTCTTTAATTAAAGATATATGTGCTTTGATTTATAGGTGGTTGATGAATTTCATATAACTAGTGGGAATGCCTGCGCGTTGCCATGGGTATTTATTTTTTATGCCGCACGTTGCAGATCAAGAAACTGTGAAGCACATAGAAAAATGTTCAATTTAGCACTGAAAAATTCAGCTACGCAGTCCAAACGTGATGCCCAAGAGTAGACTCATGTATGGTATAGACTATAGAGAATATGATCTAGGTCTAAAAAATAACATGTATTTAACGCCAAATTGAGAATAAACTAGGATCTATGAAGGTAAATACATACACAGTCATGGCTTCATGTATCGCATCGCATCATTATTGACACACTAGTATAATCAATTGATTTTGGGTGGTGTAAACAACATTCTGGGGGGGTTTTAGAAACACCCAGAAACGGGTCGCTGGAAAAAGATAACATATATTTTGGGCATTCCCTTCTAGGCATTCCCTGAAACCGCCAAAAATCAATATAAACCGCCTAGAATAGTATCTCCAAATCTGACTCAACTGGTCACCCAAACTAAGCCAAAACCGCCCACGCTGACCAAAATAATTTTTATACAGCTAAATAATAAATAATCCCGCATTATCTCAAACAATAAATAATCCCGCATTATCTCAAACAAAGCACAATTCAAAACAATTAATCTGAACAAAATAAATTAAAAATAAAGAAACCCAAATATAACTTAAAAATTATATAAATGCGCCCAAACACCAACACCTAAACATGTTTGATGAGTCTCATACTTAGTTTACAAATATTGTTCAAACTACAATACTAAGCTAGTCTCTAATTCTTGCTTTTATCATTAAACACATCCGCAAAAAAAAAAAAAAACAGATACATGATTTTTTCAACCACCTTGTCAATTTCCACTCCAGTGATGTCTGTTGTGTCGTTCCACGTCTAAAAAGACAAATAAAAGTTAAGTGAGATATATACATATATGTATAGAGTAACAAAGTTAGTATATATTAAACCTAAATCGGCTAACATCTGAACCCGCGTAACCGGAAGAAGATAAAAGAATTTAAATCACATTTTAATATCCCGGAACCCAACTAATAAACATGAAAGCCAAATAATACAACTGTAAACCTGATTAACATGAATAACATGCTTACGTCAAAGTACGTAAAAAATAGAAAAGTTACATTGTTTGGAAAACCGAATTGCCTTGAAATAATAAACTCGAACATGTTTCTAACTGCTAAGAATCCACACTCCCATGATCCTTCTTCTTGCTTACACTACATTAAATTAAAAGAAAAATTAATTAATAAAATAACACTTAATTTTATAAAACGAATTATGAATAACATACTTTAACCATCTTCCAAATAAAACAGCCTCCAAATAAAGTTTTTATTGCATTTGTTAGAGAATAATGACTTTTAATCTTCTTGCCCCTCAAATAAGTCGAATCCAAAATCCAACCTTTACGTTCCAAAGGGGAAACCATAAACAACACCCAATGACGACTTCAAAAAAGAAAGATATGGTCATTGTATAAAATCAGTATTAAAATAGGAAAATTAATTATTATACATTAAAATAAAATTAAAATGGAGCAAGAAAATACTTTTTTCCCTAATGAAGTTTGTAAACCTCGACTAAGTGATCTTTAACACTAGGCAAATTTTCCTCACATTCTTTCCTGGTAATTCGGTTGAGTATTGAAGTAGGCGACTTGAGTAGGATTTTTTAGACGATGAGCATACAAAAACCTAATATCAATAAAACAATTATTATTAAGTTGTGAGATACAAATATTATTAAGTTGCAAGATAAATATGATAATAATAGTAACTTACATTTGACACCAATGTATAAAGTTGGCATCAAGCAACCCGTTCGCTAGAAATTGCAACATACCCTCATATTCAACATACTCAACTCGATGTGACAACTGACAACTTCCGGGTAATTTTCATACAATTAAATCATTAATTTAATCATGCAATTATATGTTAAAACATCATGTTCTGCTAGATTACATCTTATATATCTGAAACTGTCATGGAATACATTTAAATAGTGCACGTTATTCATTTTGATCATCACACCTGAACACAGTTTAGACAATGCACTAAAACAACTAGTAGACTTGCCAGTTAGACTAGCTGTGTCAGCACTAGTCCGGTACACAGCATAACGACAGTTTTAGGGACTAGATGAGGAACCAATAACAATTACACATTAAATCCTATGAGAGAAAAACAAGGATTCAGGATAACACTTTCCGGAAATAACATAAGCACCAAAAAGTGTCTGAATCGGACAATAAATAACTGTTCCAGCAATAATTCAGCATTTCAGTTTTTAATAAGCTAACGTAATGTCCAGAAATAAGATCTAACGTCACAAAATACTTACAAAAGTGTTGGAAACTCAATGGTATCACAAAAACAGATTATGCCATACAAAGTGCACAACTTGGCAATTTAACAAACCGATAACAAAACTGTCACACCCCGACCCGCAGCGGAAAAGGTGATCGGGGCATGATTGGGTTTTCATCAAAGCTCATGACATTTATTATAATGTTTCATATTTATTATTACAATTTAAAGGAGATCATACAATCAAATCATACAAATACAACATGTTCTATACATCTATCTAAACTTCATTATTTTTCTTCTAAGGCACTTTCCTATGTGTTCCTTACTTCATCATGTCCACCTGTATCATGTGTAAAAAAATGGTTTTTGAATCAACAAAAGTTGGCGAGTGAACCTTGTTAGAAAAACATTTATTATTTATTTATTGTTGTATTTAATATGGAAAATTGTGCAATAATCAAATGTGAGCAAACGTAACTAATCATACAATAATAATAACAACAACAAACAATAACTTACAATAACATACAATAACAAACCAACTTGCATGAATATAACACATGAATGAAACTGTATATGTTGGCAACGTCACGTTCACGCTCATAATGTAATGGGGAACGGACGGCCTATGATGAATGTCTGTGCGATCAAGGCTCAATCAAACGGAGCCGATCATATGTTGGCAACGCCTGGTTCACGCTCATAATGTAATGGGGAACAGCTCAATGCTCATAATGTAATGGGGAGAGGTGGCCTATGATAATGTATGTACTGAAAATGATAATTTAATCTAAACAATAACCACACAAACAGTTGATACAAGTTGAATACACATTTGTTCATGAATATGACAGATGCACAATAGTTTAAATGTGATAAACAATAAGACACATGATACACCCCAAAAACGTGATTAAAACGGGGATTTGTAGAGATTCACTCACATTGGGTGCGTTCGGTGGATGATGTTGAATGCGCACGAGTTTAGATGATTGACCGACGAGGAATAACTAACCTAATTAATAACGAAAAGGTACGGTAAATAAGTGGATTTTATTAACAATTTAAATAGGATTTTTGGATATATTTTTGTGAGTTTAAGGTTTTTTTCTAACTTTAAAAACGTTTATTTTTAAGTATTTTAATTGATTTTTAAATTAAATAAATAAATAAAAATAATAAAAAAATGTTGACTTTTTGACTTTGACCGTTGACCAGGACTGTTGACCGTTGACCGGTTCGGTCGGTTATATTGTTGCACTGAGTGAGGTTCGAACCGGTGACCTCCCGTACGCGTGCACGCAGCTCTACCAACTGAGCTACGTGTCTAACCCGAAATATTTCTGTTTTTAATTATATTTATACACTGTTTAAGTTAATCCGAAAATCATTTATTTTAAAAAGAATTTAATGGTATCGACTCGGTGCTCTCCACAGGTCTCGAACCCGGGACCTGTGGTTTAGTTTGGCACACAGTCCACCGCTGGACTGTGTGTCTAACTTGGTGATTATTCTGGTTTTTATTATACTTAACATCTTACTGCGTGTGGATCCGGTTCGGTTTAAAAAAAGAACATTTTTATTACAGCGAATGTGCGTGTGTCAAGGATCAAACTCGGGACGTATGCGTGTTGTTTGCACACAGTCCACCGCTGGACTGTGTGTCTAACCCGTTTATAATACCGATTTTAATTAATCTTATATCATACACGACTTCGTCTTCTTCGTTCAAAACACAGACAACGGTTAAACCAACTGTTTCTTGTTTAATTCGGTTAACGAATATTATGAGCAATTGAAAGGTAATGAACGGAGAGGGTTTGGGGAAAGAAAGTACCGGAACATGTCGTCTTTTTCAGAACTCCGGCAAGGATCGCCGGCTCTGTTTTGTGAGCTTCCTCTGTTCGGGTCAAATAACAGTTTTGATTGATTAGATATAAAATTGAATTACTGAGCAACAATTATCAGGATGTTTAGATGATCATACCGATTATCAGCGAGATGCTGGAAATTCCAGAAGTTTTCCGGTGAAAACAGAAAATCCGGCGATGTCGTCTGGGGTTGATTCTGGGTGATGGAGTGATGTTAGAATTTGTCTAATAATGGAATGAAACAGAAAAAGTCAAGGTATTTACCGTGTTGATGAAAGTCTCGGTTTTCCGGTGACTTGCAGAGAATTCCAGCGAGTGAAATTGATTGAAGAATCGGTGCGATTTTGAGCGAAAAGTTTACCAGAGGCTAGGGTGTGCATTTATAGGGAAGAATCAGGTTGAATTGGGTCTGTTTCTAGTCTCGATTCATTGGTCAGCCATTCTCCAGCGGTTACGACGGATGTCGCGGAACTGGACATCGGTTATAACCGATGGCGTCGTTAATTCTTACGTTAAGTCAAAAGTAACCGACGATAATTGGCGAAATCGTCGGATTTTCCGGCGTCTGCGGATTTGGGCGCGCTGTTGACTGGGTTTGATTTTCCAGTTTTATTATATGTATTAATTGTTTCAATATGTTATCAAACAACACAAGTGGCGGAGTGGTTGGATGGATGTGAGTTAAGACTTTGTGATACTCTCGGCTGACCCGGGTTCGAAACCCGGCATCAGTAATTAATTTTTATTTCACTATTTTTAATACATTTTCAAATATAAATTTTATATTCTAATACACTTATTAATTATGTATCGTTTAAAATTAATTTAAGCATTAAATACGCAACGAAATTTTTAACTGGTTGTTCGGTTGATAAACGAAGCGGGTTTGGTTAACCCGCTTTTTGACGGATGTTACAGTATCCCCTACTTTTAGAAATTTCGTCCCGAAATTTAAGTAGTGGCATGTTTGACTCAAAAGGATGGTGTTTTAATTTGACAATTACATACTTAGAAGGGAGTAAGAGTTTAAATTTTTGTTTGAGGCGGTAACGTTCCTTGTAAGGGTTGAATACCCTGCTACAGGAATCGCTTCTTGTTGCCTACGGTAAAGAATATTGATTAAACAGAGTTGATTCACTAAGTATGATTTCATGCGCAAGAGTTTTGATATGTTTGGAAAGATAAGGTTATATCCTAAAACAAACTTTTACTACTAAATCTACATGGAACCTCTCATAACCGCCTGGCAATGCCTCTGATCCTTTGACAATAACACTTATATATAGGAAGTACCAGCGGCGTATCCACCATATTCTTGTCAAATTTTCATTGGTTTTATCAGTAAGTTATGATTGGTTCTATGATGTGACTCTAGAACATAAATAAACACAACAACTAATGCCTGAGTCCTAATTCTGATAGTATACATGTTTGAATGGTGACAGTACCTCTCTCGTTTGTTATAATGGAGAGGTTAGTCTATGTAGAAATAGAACACAATCCAATTTCTTTAAATGATGAGATGATATGAATGCTAAATCAGTGAGTATAAAACAAACTTCAACCAAGACATTACTAAATCCTACATGGAACTTCTCATAACCGCCTGACAATGCCTCTGATCTTTTGACAAGAATACTTTTATATAGGAAGTACCAGCGGCGTATCCACCATATTCTTGTCAAATTTTCATTGGTTTTATCAGTAAGTTATGATTGGTTCTATGATGTGACTCTAGAACATAAATAAACACAACAACCAATGCCTGCGTCCTAATTCTGATAGTATACATGTTTGAATGGTGACAGTACCTCTCTCGTTTGTTATGATGGAGAGGTTAGTCCATGTAGAAGTGAGACACAGCTCAACTTCTTTAAATGATGACACTGAGATATATCGTGAGGTGTGATGATATGAATGTTAAATCAATGAGTATAAAAACAAATTTGAAATAGTAATTCGCATTAAGATCCTTGGATAAATTTCCAATTTATAATTGAGACACGTGAAAATTGAGATAACATAAAGAAAAACATAAAAACTAAGCGGTTGGAGTTGAATCTTGATTTTTGGTGAAGGAGACTAGTTGGGTGGTTCATTCGGGACGTCATTATCTTCAACAAGATTGGCGTTGATGTTGTAAACTCTTCCTCTTACTGGTGGCCTAGTGGTTAGGTTTTCTTGATTTGATTGGTTAACTGGGTTTGCTTGAGCTTGGGCGTGTATGATGTTAACCAATCGAGGGCACGTGTTTCTAAAGTGGGTAGGGTCGCCACAATTAAAACAAGCTCGAACATATGGAAACATGGGGTATTGGGGTTGTTTATATGTTTGGATCATGTTTTGAGTAGGGGGTGAGGTTTGGTTTTGAGAGGTGCGGCAAGCCTTGCTCAAATGACCATAGCGTCCACAATTTGCACATAGTCGACAAAGTAAGGTAGATGGATGGTGATAAAAACAGGTGTTACATTGAGGGTGAGGTCCTAGGTAAGGTTTCTTATTTGGGTATGTTGAGTTGGGTGCTACTTGAGTGATTGGGATAGCTTGGAGGGGTATGGCTTGTGAAATTGGTTGGTTGCGTTGGGTGACAGCGAAAAGTTGCCCATCTCGTTTTCTCTTAGAAATGGATCGTGAAGGGGATTCGGTTTGGGTTTGTTGAACTTGAACTACAATGTTGGGTATTACGGCAGCCATTTGTTGAGCGATTTGGGCAGCCATGCGCTCGCGAGCTTTTCCTGCTCTCATCTTCCTACGAGCGAAATTAGAAGACATCTACAAGGAATACATATCAAGAGTATGAGTTGGATGTTTTTGGGATCATGTGTCGTATTTAGGAATGAACATTCATAAAATAAATATAACATAATAAATCTACTACATCCATAGGATGTCTTGGGCTTTGCTCGTAATTGGGCCTTGCATGCCGCCATACTTCACCTTCGTAATCATGTGGGCCCCATGATTACCGGGTTTTTCATATGGTTCGCATGTGTTAGCCTGGTTACGTACACTAAAACCCGGAGAAAATCGAGAAATATGCATGTAACGTATGATATTCGGAATGTATCCAGGTGTGGACACGGTGACACCTCAAAGTGGGGTTAGTTCGAACGACGTTTGGTGTGGCATGCTTTGGCCTAATAGGTCCTTCGTACTCTCATCGTTAGTCCCCAGGTAGGCAAACTGGTCCGTTATATTGGATTTATACGAATGCCAACCTAGACAGGACGTTCCGACTACCGGTACTGGTACCCTTACAGTTACTACATGCCCGTCGCAGAACTCACTTTGATGAGATTTGAAAAATGAAAAATGCGACAAAATCTTGAATAACGGAAGTATGAAGATGATTTGAATATGTGAACATTGAAATATGTATGATGAATATGTATGTAAGTATGTATGTTTGACTGTAAGTATAATTCACTATGTATCACAAAATGTAATATTGGAAGTGTTTGCATGCATTTGTGTATGTAATAAATATGAAAGAAATAAACATCATGAGTTTGCATGTAACCACATAAACAATTAAAATCTAATCAACTATAGTATAGGCTCTAAGGGTCTAATAACCTATCCTATATCCCTATAGTCAAAAGCTCTGATACCAATCTGTCACACCCCGACCCGCAGCGGAAAAGGGGATCGGGGCATGATTGGGTTTTCATCAAAGCTCATGACATTTATTATAATGTTTCATATTTATTATTACAATTTAAAGGAGATCATACAATCAAATCATACAAATACAACATGTTCTATACATCTATCTAAACTTCATTATTTTTCTTCTAAGGCACTTTCCTATGTGTTCCTTACTTCATCCTGTCCACCTGTATCATGTGTAAAAAAAATGGTTTTTGGATCAACAAAAGTTGGCGAGTGAACCTTGTTAGAAAAACATTTATTATTTATTTATTGTTGTATTTAATATGGAAAAATTGTGCAATAATCATATGTGAGCAAACGTAACTAATCATACAATAATAATAACAACAACAAACAATAACTTACAATAACATACAATAACAAACCAACTTGCATGAATATAACACATGAATGAAACTGTATATGTTGGCAACGTCACGTTCACGCTCATAATGTAATGGGGAACGGACGGCCTATGATGAATGTCTGTGCGATCAAGGCTCAATCAAACGGAGCCGATCGTATGTTGGCAACGCCTGGTTCACGCTCATAATGTAATGGGGAACAGCTCAACGCTCATAATGTAATGGGGAGCGGCGGCCTATGATAATGTATGTACTGAAAATGATAATTTAATCTAAACAATAACCACACAAACAGTTGATACAAGTTGAATACACATTTGTTCATGAATATGACAGATGCACAATAGTTTAAATGTGATAAACAATAAGACACATGATACACCCCAAAAACGTGATTAAAACGAGGAATTTGTAGAGATTCACTCACATTGGGTGCGTTCGGTGGATGATGTTGAATGCGCACGAGTTTAGAGGATTGACCGACGAGGAATAACTAACCTAATTAATAACGAAAAGGTAGTGGATTTTATTAACAATTTAAATAGGATTTTTGGATATATTTTTGTGAGTTTAAGGTTTTTTTTCTAACTTTAAAAACGTTTATTTTTAAGTATTTTTAATTGATTTTTAAATTAAATAAATAAATAAAAATAATAAAAAAAATGTTGACTTTTTGACTTTGACCGTTGACCAGGACTGTTGACCGTTGACCGGTTCGGTCGGTTATATTGTTGCACTGAGTGAGGTTCGAACCGGTGACCTCCCGTACGCGTGCACGCAGCTCTACCAACTGAGCTACGTGTCTAACCCGAAATATTTCTGTTTTTAATTATATTTATACACTGTTTAAGTTAATCCGAAAATCATTTATTTTAAAAAGAATTTAATGGTATCGACTCGGTGCTCTCCACAGGTCTCGAACCCGGGACCTGTGGTTTAGTTTGGCACACAGTCAACCGTTGGACTGTGTGTCTAACTTGGTGATTATTCTAGTTTTTATTATACTTAACATCTTACTGCGTGTGGATCCGGTTCGGTTTAAAAAAAGAACATTTTTATTACAGCGAATGTGCGTGTGTCAAGGATCGAACTCGGGACATATGCGTATTGTTTGCACACAGTCCACCGCTAGACTGTGTGTCTAACCCGTTTATAATACCGATTTTAATTAATCTTATATCATAGACGACTTCGTCTTCTTCGTTCAAAACACAGACAACGGTTAAACCAACTGTTTCTTGTTTAATTCGGTTAACGAATATTATGCGCAATTGAAAGGTAATGAACGGAGAGGGTTTGGGGAAAGAAAGTACCGGAACAGGTCGTCTTTTTCAGAACTCCGGCAAGGATCGCCGGCTCTGTTTTGTGAGCTTCCTCTGTTCGGGTCAAATAACAGTTTTGATTGATTAGATATAAAATTGAATTACTGAGCAACGATTATCAGGATGTTTAGATGATCATACCGATTATCAGTGAGATTCTGGAAATTCGGGAAGTTTTCCGGCGAAAACAGAAAATCCGGCGATGTCGTCTGGGGTTGATTCTGGGTGATGGAGTGATGTTAGAATTTGTCTAATAATGGAATGAAACAGAAAAAGTCGAGGTATTTACCGTGTTGATGAAAGTCTCGGTTTTCCGGCGACTTGCAGAGAATTCCAGCGAGTGAAATTGATTGAAGAATCGGTGCGATTTTGAGCGAAAAGTTTACCAGAGGCTAGGGTGTGCATTTATAGGGAAGAATCAGGTTGAATTGGGTCTGTTTCTAGTCTCGATTCATTGGTCAGCCGTTCTCCGGCGGTTACGACGGATGTCGCGGAACTGGACATCGGTTATAACCGATGGCGTCGTTAATTCTTACGTTAAGTCAAAAGTAACCGACGATAATTGGCGAAATCGTCGGATTTTCCGGCATCTGCGGATTTGGGCGCGCTGTTGACTGGGTTTGATTTTCCAGTTTTATTATATGTATTAATTGTTTCAATATGTTATCAAACAACACAAGTGGCGGAGTGGTTGGATGGATGTGAGTTAAGACTTTGTGATACTCTCTGCTGACCCGGGTTCGAAACCCGGCATCAGTAATTAATTTTTATTTCACTATTTTTAATACATTTTCAAATATAAATTTTATATTCTAATATACTTATTAATTATGTATCGTTTAAAATTAATTTAAGCATTAAATACGCAACGAAATTTTTAACTGGTTGTTCGGTTGATAAACGAAGCGGGTTTGGTTAACCCGGTTTTTTACGGATGTTACAAAAACGACCACCCGAACACAACTAGAAGCATCCTATGAACTAATTAGCAATATTTTGGCATCATACGACTAGTTAAGGTCATCTGACACCTTGTTTCATCTCAAGATCACTAATACACTAAATACCCTAACTAATCACCACTATATCCTAACTAGACAACTAACTAGAAGTTGCAACTCAACAAGACCCCCCCCCCCCACATGATGGACGGTCACATGGGGCCTACCCCATGCCCCAATGTTGTCTCTTAATTGTAATTAAGGGATGATGGACAATAGTGTTACATAATGGAAGGAACAAGGGTGTAAGGTTATAAGGAAACATAACCTTATCTTGATCTTCACTTCACCCAACTCAAGAATTCAAAACATAACCACCTCCATCGTCCTCCATACCCACGGCCACAATCACCACCACCTCACCTCCATTGTGCAACCATCTCCAAGCCATTCTAAGTCCATACAAAGGTGCTACAATGTCATCTAAGAAGGTGCAAAGCATTGGAAGCTTAAGGACCACTCTTAGGAGCTTTTATCCACCTTGTTTCTTCATCTTCATCTTCTAGTGTTCATTTGCCACTTCCCTAGCCACAAGAGCTAGTTGTAAGCCTCTTGTTCCTTGATTTAGTTCATGTTATTAGTGTATTGTTAGTGTACAAGTAAAACCATCAAGAAACATAAGCTTTAAAATAATAAACACATGAAGAACTCCTGAAATATAAAGAAAACCAACATAATATTGAAGTGTAATAATGTTGTGTATGATTATTTTGTGCTAAGCTTGATGCTCATCATATGTAGACTTGTTAAATGTAAAGATTTAACAAGTGTATACTTGGATCTTGAAAGATCCATGAAAAACAAAGTTGATGAACTTGATTTATTAGGAAGATGAACATGATAAATGCTTAAAAACAACATACACATGGATTTTAAACCTTTCAAGAAGGTGTATGGACAAGTTGTTAAACATGGATTTTTTCACAAAGTTGTGTAATTAGTTGATAATTAGTGTTTTTGAAGTTAAAAAAACATGTTAAACCTAGATTTAAAAGAATACATGATTTCTTAAACTTTCAAGTTCATCACCATATGAAAAGTGTTTGTATGTATATGGTTATACTTATAGAAATTGTTGTGGTTGATTGGATGAATTTTTAAAGCTTAAACACATGTATTTAAACATGGGAAAACTCCTAAATCTAGGGGGAATTATGGCCAATTTTTTATAAAAATTCAACACTTAGAAAAATATAAAATTTGCTACTAAACTTTTGATTTTAAGATGTTTAAATAAATTAAACATGGCCATACCTTATTTTTATATAAAAATACAAGTTAAGAAAATAAAGATTTCTTAAAGTATAAAAACAAGTATAAATATATATTTAGGAAAATTTATATTTAGAGATCACCAAGTATTTGTGTGTTATGTGTATACTATGTGTATTATATGGTAGTAGACAAATTAGGGGATTCAAAACAATAAATACTCCCAATGGAGTGTACATATAAAGACCCCAAAATACCAAGAAAAATACTCAAGAAGAATACACACAAAAATACCCATACTTGGGTGCATGGACAAATACAACAATATATATATAAACTTATATATATTCCTTGATTAATATGAACTTGGACAATTGGATGAACTTATACACAAAATATATATATTTTACAAAGTTGGTAGAAATATATATATTACAAACAAGCCTTAAAAATATATTATTTTTAAGAAAACTAATTTCCAAAAAATATAAAAATCACTAGAAAAGATTTTGTCACTTAATGGGAAATACATGAACATTAATACATAAATATAGGTATACTTGCCTAAGTATACATTTGGTGAATAACAAATATACTTATGCTAAAAATATAAATATTTTTACAAAGTATACATATTTATTTTGGAAAATAAATGTAACTAAACCCATACTTTGACTTGATCAATGAAGTATAACACAAGAATACTTAGAGAAGTATAAGTATACAAATACAAGTGTAAGTTAAAAATCATATTATTTTTAACAACCCATCATAATTGGTAAATACATATTTATCTGAGAATAAATATAACATGGGCTAGGCCCAATGACACAACGACATGGGCTAGGCCCAACGACACAACGACATGGGCTAGGCCCAATGACACAAAGACATGGGCTAGGCCCAACTACACAAAGACATGGGCTAGGCCCAATGATATGTGTGCTAGACACGAGGACAGGGAACGGGCGATGCCGTTCACACACAATTCAAGACTCGATAACGAAATATATATTAACAAGTCAAGAAATAAGTAAACAAGAACACAACTAAGAACAATTAACACAAGATCATGAGGAAAAGGTATTGTTCGAGGTCGGAAATTCAAAAGCTAGAAACGGAATTCTGGAATCTTAAGATGATTGGCTCAGACATCGCGGGTTATGTTCAAAGGTTTCATGACTTGTCACGAGTGGTTCCGTACTTGGTGGAACCGGAATTCAAAAGGATTGAAAGATTCATATGGGGACTCGCCCCTGAGATTCTAAGTATGGTGACTTCATCGAAACCGACTGAAATTGGGAAGCAATTGAGTTAGCTGTGAGCCTACTGAGGAGGCTGTGCGTCAAAAGAAGCTACCTAAACTTGGGGAGATCAAGAACGAAGCCACTGTGGAGACTATTGACTCCAACAAAAGGAAATTCTCCCACTTTAAGAAAGGTACCCGTGGCAACAACAACAAGAGCAAGAGACAAGACCAAGAGAAAACAAAGTAGCAAAAGCTTATGCCGCCACCACACCAAACAATGTTGAAAGAAAGCCTTATGGTGGAGACCCACCAAAATGTCCCAAATGCCCTTTCCACCATTATGGGGAATGTCGAGGCTCCGAATGCGGCAAGTGTGGAAGGTTTGGGCATGCTACTACTACATGTCGAGGAACAACTGATGGATGCTATAATTGTGGTGACAAAGGGCATTTCAAGAAGGATTGGCCGAAAGGAAATCAAGCTTGGGGAAGAGCTTTTGTGCTTGGAGCTAAGGACGCACGCGAGGACCCAAATGTGGTCACCGGTACGTTCCCTATAAACAACCTCTTTGCATCTATACTTTTTGATACCGGGGCGGATTTTAGTTTTATTTCTAAGGAATTTAGAGATATACTTGGGGTAGAAGCGAGTAAATTAGATGTTCCTTACTCGATTGAACTAACTAACGGGAAACTGGTAGAATCGAGCGAAGTTATAAAGAAATGTACCTTAGAACTGGGTGAACGAAAGTTCGACATAGATCTCTTACCGGTTCAACTAGGTAGTTTCGATGTCGTTATCGGCATGGATTGGCTATCCGATAATCGTGCTGAAGTCTTATGTCATGAAAAGATCATTCGTATTCCACTACCAGACGGAGAACATTTGCTGGTCCACGGAGAAAAACAAAACACGCCACTACGTATTGTTAATTGCATGAAAGCCCAAAAGCGCTTAAGGAAAGGTTGCATAGCTTTTCTAGCACACGTTGTCGACAAGAAGGCCGAGGAGCCTAAACTCGAAGACATCCCGATCGTGAAGGAATTGCGTGAAGTCTTTCCTGAAGATTTACTGGGATTTCCACCTTAACGACAAGTCGAGTTTCGCATCGACTTGGTACCGGGAGCCGCGCCTGTAGCCAAATCTCCATATCGACTAGCACCTTCTGAAATGCAAGAATTATCTACACAACTTCAAGAGTTGCTGGATAAGGGATTCATTAGACCGAGCTTTTTGCCTTGGGGAGCTCCGGTCTTATTTGTGAAGAAGGACGGAACATTTAGAATGTGCATCAATTACTGAGAGTTGAATAAGCTTACTATCAACAATCGGTATCCACTACTGAGAATTGATGACTTGTTTGACCAACTACAAGGTTCGAGCTTCTGTTCCAAGATAGACTTAAGGTCTGGATATCATCAATTGCGGATCCAAGAAGAAAGCATACCAAAAACGGCTTTTAGGACTCGTTATGGTCATTACGTGTTTCTTGTTATGCCATTCGGTTTAACAAATGCACCAGCGGTCTTTATGGATTTAATGAATCGTGTGTGCAAGCCGTATCTTGACAAATTCGTGATAGTATTTATTGATGATATTTTAATATATTCACGGTCGAAGGTAGAGCACGAGCAACATTTGAGGACCATTTTGGAGCTTCTAAAGAAGGAGAAACTTTACGCGAAATTTTCGAAGTGTGAATTCTGGATTCGCGAAGTACAATTTCTCGGACACGTGGTGAAAGAGAAAGGTATTCATGTAGATCCATCGAAAATTGAAGCGATTAAGAATTGGGAAGCACCCAAGACTCCAACTGAAGTTCGACAATTTCTGGGATTAGCGGGCTACTATCGGAGATTTATTGAGAACTTTTGTAAAGTTGCTCAACCGCTTACGACTCTCACGCAAAAAGACAAGACGTTTGTTTGGGATGAAAAACAAGAAGAGGCATTTCAACTTTTAAAGGATAAACTATGTGACACGCCAATCTTATCACTCCCCGACGGTACTGATAACTTCGTGGTGTACTGTGATGCTTCGCATCAAGGTTTAGGTTGCGTGCTTATGCAACGAGAAAAAGTCATCGCGTATGCGTCATGTCAATTGAAGATTCATGAGAAAAACTATACCACGCATGATCTCGAGTTAGGTGCCGTGGTATTCGCTTTGAAGATTTAGCGACATTATCTATATGGTACTCAATGTACGATATTCACGGATCACAAAAGTCTTCAATATATATTTAATCAGAAGGAATTAAATATGCGTCAACGGCGTTGGGTTGAATTGTTGAATGACTACGACTACACGATCAAGTATCATCCGGACAAGGCGAACATTGTAGAGGATGCCTTGAGCCACAAGGAACGAGTCAAGATAATAAGAGTACGAGCCTTGGATATGACAATTCAGACAACCTTTACGACTCGTGTGCGTGAGGCACAGCAAGAAGCATTAAAACCGGAAAACATCCCAGCGGAATCATTAGGATGAATGGAAAAGCAAATGGAACCAAACAAAGATGGAACTTTATATTTCATGGGAAGAATCTGGATTCCTTATTTTGTAGATCTACGAGACTTGGTACTAGACGAGGCACACAGGTCAAAGTACTCAATTCATCCAGGATCGGATAAGATGTATCAGGACTTGAAAGAGTATTACTGGTGGCCTAATCTCAAGGGAGACATTGCAACCTATGTTGGGAAATGCCTGACTTGTGCAAAGGTCAAGGCCGAATACCAGAAACCATCTGGATTATTACAACAACCCGAGATTCCTATTTGGAAGTGGGAACAGATATCAATGGATTTCATAACAAAGCTCCCACGAACCTCTCGAGGACATGACATGATTTGGGTTATCATAGATCGGTTAACCAAGTCGGCTCACTTCTTACCGATTCGAGAAAGACAGTACTGAGAAACTAGCTGAGCTTTACCTTAAGGAAATTGTGGCACGTCACGGAGTGCCAGTCTCCATAATTTCAGACCGAGATGGCCGCTTTGTGTCGCGGATATGGCAGTCATTGCAAGCTTCATTTGGATCTCGTCTAGATCTAAGCACAACGTTTCATCCGCAGACTGATGGATAAAGCGAGCGAACCATCCAAACTTTAGAGGACACGCTTCGTGCTTGTGTGATGGGACTTAGGCGGAAATTGGGATACTCATTTACCATTGGTAGAGTTTTCCTACAATAATAGCTATCACACTAGCATTAAGGCCGCACCATTCGAAATACTTTAAGGACGCAAGTGCCGATCTCCGCTATGCTGGGCGGAAGTTGGTGACAAACAACTCATTGTTCCCGAACTTGTCCAAGAAACCACAGACAAGATATTCAAAATCCGCGAGCGAATTAAGGTAGCTCGTGATCGACAAAAGAGCTACGCGGACAAAAGACGTAAACCATTGTCCTTCGAGGTCGGAGACAAGGTTTTGTTGAAAGTCTCGCCTTGGAAGGGCGTAGCTAGATTTGGTAAGCGTGGAAAGCTTAACCCACGATACATTGGACCCTTTGAAATCTGGCAAAGGTCGGTACTGTTGCATACAAGCTAAAATTACCCGAATAACTCAATAATGTACACGACACGTTCCATGTGTCTCACCTCAAAAAGAGTCCAACTAAAGAGACAGTTATCATCCTAGCGGATGAGATTCATATAGACGACAAACTCCAATTTACTGAAGAACCTATTGAGGTTATGGACTGGAAGGTCCAGATAACACGGAGAAGTCGTATCAAGCTAGTCAAAGTCCGTTGGAACTCTCGACACGGACCCGAGTATACTTGGGAACGTGAAGATTAACTCAAGGTCAAATACCCTCACCTGCTTGAGAAGACTCCTGCAACGGATAACTCAGCTTGAATTTCGGGACGAAATTCCTTTAACAGGGGGAGTATGTGACAACTGGCAACTTCCTGGTAATTTTCGTACAATTAGATCATTAATTTAATCATGCGATTATATGTTAAAACATCATGTTCTGCTAGATTACATCTTATATATCTGAAACTGTCATGGAATACATTTAAATAGTGCACGTTATTCATTTTGATCATCACACCTGAACACAGTTTAGACAATGCACTAAAACAACTAGTAGACTTGCCAGTTAGACTAGCTGTGTCAGCACTAGTCCGGTACTCAGCATAACGACAGTTTTAGGGACTAGATGAGGAACCAATAACAATACACATTAAATCCTATGAGGGAAAAACAAGGATTCAGGATAACACTTTCCGAAAATAACATAAGCACCAAAAAGTGTCCGAATAAGAAAATAAATAACTGTTCCAACAATAATTCAGCATTTCAGCTTTTAATAAGCTAACGTAATGTCCAGAAATAAGATCTAACGTCACAAAATACTTACAAAAGTGTTGGAAACTCAATGGTATCACAAAAACACATTATGCCATACAAAGTGCACAACTTGGCAATTTAACAAACCGATAACAAAACGTCCACCCGAACACAACTAGAAGCATCCTATGAACTAGTTAGCAATATTTTGGCATCATACGACTAGTTAAGGTCATCCGACACCTTGTTTCATCTCAAGATCACTAATACACTAAATACCCTAACTAATCACCACTATATCCTAACTAGACAACTAACTAGAAGTTGCAACTCAACAAGACCCCCCCCCCCCACATGATGGACGGTCACATGAGGCCTACCCCATGCCCCAATGTTGTCTCTTAATTGTAATTAAGGGATGATGGACAATAGTGTTACATGATGGAAGGAACAAGGGTGTAAGGTTATAAGGAAACATAACCTTATCTTGATCTTCACTTCACCCAACTCAAGAATTCAAAACATAACCACCTCCATCGTCCTCCATACCCACGGCCACAATCACCACCACTTCACCTCCATTGTGCAACCATCTCCAAGCCATTCTAAGTCCACACAAAGGTGCTACAAGGTCATCTAAGAAGGTGCAAAGCATTGGAAGCTCAAGGACCACTCTTAGGAGCTTTTATCCACCTTGTTTTTCATCTTCATCTTCATCTTCATCTTCTAGTGTTTATTTGCCACTTCCCTAGCCATAGGAGCTAGTTGTAAGCTGCTTATTCCTTGATTTAGTTCATGTTATTAGTGTATTGTTAGTGTACAAGTAAAACCATCAAGAAACATAAGCTTTAAAATAATAAACACATGAAGAACTCTTGAAATATAAAGAAAACAACATAATCTTGAAGTGTAATAATGTTGTTTATGATTATTTTGTGCTAAGCTTGATGCTCATCATATGTAGTCTAATTAAATGTAAAGATCTAACAAATGTATACTTGGATCTTGAAAGATCCATAAAAAACAAAGGTGATGAACTTGATTTACTAGGAAGATGAACATGATAAATGCTTAAAAACAACATAAACATGGATTTTAAACCTTTCAAGAAGGTGTATTTACAAGTTGTTAAACATGGATTTTTCACAAAGTTGTGTAATTAGTGGATAATTAGTGTTTTTGAAGTTAAACAAACATGTTAACCTAGATTTAAAAGACTACATGATTTCTTAAACTTTCAAGTTCATCACCATATGAAAAGTGTTTGTATGTATATGGTTATACTTGTAGAAATTGTTGTGATTGATTGGATGAATTTTTAAAGCTTAAACACACGTATTTAAACATGGGAAAACTCTAAATCTAGGGGGAACTATGGCCAAATTTTTATAAAAATTCAACCCTTAGAAAAATATAAAATTTGCTACTAAACTTTTGATTTTAAGATATTTAAATAAATTAAACATGGCCATACGCTATTTTTATATAAAAATACAAGTTAAGAAAATAAAGATTTCTTAAAGTATAAAAACAAATATAAATATATATTTAGGAAAATATATATTTAGAGATCACTAAGTATTTGTGTGCTATGTGTATACTATGTGTATTATATGTAGTAGACAAATTAGGGGATTCAAAACAATAAATACTTCCAATGGAGTGTACATATAAAGACCCCAAAATACCAAGAAAAATACTCAAGAAGAATACACACAAAAATACCAATACTTGGGTGCATGGACAAATACAACAATATATATATAAAATTATATAAATTCCTTGATTAATATGGACTTGGACAATTGCATGAACTTTGTGACATCCCGGCTTTTCAGGTATCTTAAACGCGCTACTTTACGGTTATTCATTACTATGCTGATTTAATTCGGATAATTAAATTACACGCTCGCAATAACTACGCTAACTTTGTGAATCTATTTGGTGAATTACGTGCTATGTGTTATTGGACGTTTGTAGATTCTGTAGATTATTGTATCACGCCTTGATTTCGCGATTATTAGTTATAAAAAATATAAAAATAATAATAAATAAATAGCCAAACCGAACCGAACCGTGAAACGTGTCGACCTCACATCCTTGCGGCCCAAGGAAATAACCTAAACTTGAGGCCCAAGCCACTTAACCCAAACCCCCCCCCCCCATTTGCGGTCGCCCCCCCTCCCCTTTTCCCTTGTTTTATATAATGGTATGTATGTATGAGATGTGTTTAAAAAAACCAACAAACCCTAGAACCTAGAGGAAGGCGACGGCAGCCCCCCCCCCCTCACGATCGCAAAACCCTACAACTCTCGGATTGATTCCAATCTTGTCCCGGTTCGCTTCATCATCGTTTCAAGGTTAGGGTTTAATTGTTTTGCGATTCACATTAGGGTTTGTATAATCTTGATCATGATTGTGTGTAATGGCAGGATTATTAGTATGAAAAGTGTTGTGATTTATGATTAGTTCGGATGATTGTGCGAATCTTTGCGATTGTGATGTTATGATGAATACTAAAATCATAGGCTGCGTTTTAGCGATAAAGATCATGTTATATAATTAGGGTTTGCATGAATATTGATATACATGATGATTTTTTGACAAATAAACCTGATGTTGATCATTATTATTAAGCGTCATGATCGTTTAAGAATGTTCTAATGCGATAAAAGTCGAAAATAGTTTGCTGAATGACAATTACAGCCAACTTCAATTGGCTGTAACCTGATCATTATTTATTGAAAAGGAGATTTTCTGAAGCCTAAAACGTGTATTTTTGAAAAACGCTTCTAATGGCGCTGGATTCATATTTTTATGAGGTAGTTTGCTATTTTTAAGTGGTCATTTAGTGCAGCAGCTGAAGCTGCATAAATTCTGCAAAATTTGCTAGTTGTTTATCGAGTCGGATCTTATAGTCTGTAGGGGGTTGGGTCACGAAATTTGTACAGTAACTGGAGACGGGAATTTCCGGAAATCTCCCACTGGAATTTTGTTAATTGGATGAACAATGATTTTAGATAATTTTTCCCGTGGACTGCAGTCAGAAAGCGACAAATCTGACTGCAGCCTAGTATATAAATGTTTATAAATAATTGGTAAAGCGTTAGGACTTTAAAATTTTACATGAAATTCTACAGTTTAGTTGACCCCTCCTGTAAAAAATTGGAATTTTTGGAATCTTGGAACTATTTTATAAAAATCCTCGAAAACAGCTCAGTTACGAGCGTACAAGCTGAAACATGATAACTTGCGTTAGTGTGTACCAAAGTGTTGTATGAGTTAACCTGTGTGTATGACAAGTTGGTTTGATCATTATTTTGGTATGATGATACTTTGCATGCATGATTGTGTTTTCGAATTGGTTATTACGTGTGCCGCACTGTGTGTTAGTTATGCGTAGGGTTTTGTATCAGTGTGTTCACACACTAACTTTAAATCGGTTGGCATGTTAGGACGCGATTAGCGGTTCTATCATTTGATTCTTTTGTGTTATTCTAACCGAGCAATATAAGGTGAGTTCGCGGCCCCTATTTTATCCGGTTTTGAACAACAGGGGGAGAAACATGTATACGCTCTAAAAATCTATCTTTTACGTTATGCGAAATTAACGTCGTTAAACTATTCGGTAACTAAGTTAATGTTAATGTCCGTTATGGTCATTAAGTAGCTATATCACAGAAGTACTCAACCAACTCTCGGATCGTTAGTATTGGGTTAGATAGCGGGGAAATTATAAGTAGTACTACTGGGCCCGACAAGCCCCACGCGAGCTAGTCGCGCTAGCCGACCGGGTATGGTCAACGGGTGATTAATTTGGCCTAACTTTCGCCATGGTTAGTGATAGACCTGGCAACACTGAGGCAACAACAGTCAGCTTCGATCGCGAACTCTTATGTGACGTAACTTTAGGCTCGCTACCTACATGTTAACATTGAACTTAATTACGAACCAACATTATTATTCCGGGTTAGGAATAATGGAACTATATCGTTATCCCGGGTTAGGGATAGCGGGGGAAAGCAAACTTTTAACCGAACTTGTGAACTTATAAAAACCTGTGAACTCACTCTTCTTTAATGTTGACACTTGTTTCTCTACATGTTTCTCAGGACGCTAGGAGCGCTAGGTGCACTCACTTGCATTTGATCAAGACATTTTTATCGATTCTTATTTACGAATAATGTTTGGGATTTTTGGTTTTGGCGTTTATGTTGGCGCCCGTTAATAAACTTTGAAACTAATGCTTCCGCTAAACTTTGAAACTAAGATATTTTAAAAATGACTATGAATGGTTAAACAAAAGTTTTTGGAAAACGTTTAAATAAATCATATAGAGTCGTTCGATATTACTAGTGTCTTAGATTCTGGTTTGATCACACGCCTCGCGGTAAAACTCCGCAAGTGGAAATTGAGGGTGTGACAGATTGGTATCAGAGCCTCTAGCTATAGAGAACCAGGTTTGCATTAAAAGTATACCTAAACTATAGTTGTTACACGACACTAGACTTAGTTGGCACCGAACTGTGATATATTGTATGTGTTATACTACAATTGCTTTATGTAAGATATATATGTATATTGTGATGCACGCAACTCGTAACTAACTACACCAACCCAGCAGGCAATGTCATCATCATCATCCGACAAATCTCGACAATCAAGGGTGTCGGGGAAGGCACCCATGGTCGAACCCTCACCGCCTTATGGCGTGGAGACACGCTCAGCTGCTAGGAAGAGACTCGCTCTAGGAGGGGAGTCGTCCTCCCGTCCGACCACCACTATACCGGTCGAACCGGTCAACTCGTAGGAGTAGGGGACGATCTACTTAGGGATATGTTAAGGAAACAACAGGAACAGCTAGAGAGAATGCAGGAGACTATCGAAGCACAAGGATGGATGATACGTCAACTAACTGGTAAAACTGGAAAGCTCGAGGAAGAGCAACATGAGAATCGGAGAGTTTGAAACATTTTAGCTAAGGATCTTCGTGCTGAGCAGCTAAGGGCTGACTGGCTCGAAGACAGAGTTCTTGAGTCCAGTTGGAGGATTCAAGAACTGGAGCAGAATCAAGCACCACCTGTCCCAGTACCCGCACCAGCACCGGCCCCCCCAGCGCCAGTAGAGGAAGAAAAGGAGGATCCAGAGGAAGACCCAGAGGAGGATCCAGAGGAAGACCCGGGGGAGGATCCGGAGGAAGAAGAGCCGGAACAGGACCCGGCTGTTGAAGCTGAAAACGCCGCAGAGGATGACGGCAACGATAGTGACTTGGGAGATGGAGACGTAGAAGACTAATTCGTCTCGCCAACCTCCGCTTTGTTTTCCTTAGTTTGTTTCCACTTATGTTTGAATTTGAAATTTTATAATTAAACTGAGATGTTTGGTTGGTATTTTGTGAGACATTGCAATTTATTTAATCGAATGTTCATTTTGATTGTTTAATTTGTTGGGTTGACATAACTTGTGTGATGATTGAAGTGTGGAATATGATAACTATATTGGATATATACACTTATCGGTATGTGTTTGTGTTGTCTTGCGAAGATCTGAAATGGCAACTGGACATTGCGGAAACCTCAACATGTCACCTGAAGAATTGGCCGCATTAATCCAAGAACACGTGAATGCTGCTCTGGCAGGTGTTCAAAACCCACCAGCAGGAGGGGGTCTTAACCCCTACAAGATGTTCCTTGATGCAAAACCGAGCAAGTTCACAGGTGTTGAAGGACCCATAGGACTGGTCTGTTGGATTGAAAAGTCTGAATCGGTGTTCGAGATGTGCAATTGCCTTGAGGCCAATAAGGTCAAGTATGTTGCCTCAACATTGGAAGATGGGGCATTAACCTGGTGGAACGCACAAGTCCAAACGCGTGGACTTAGTGCGGCGAACGCAATGGCCTGGACCGAGTTTAAGGCCCTAATCAAGGAGGAATACTGTCCACGGGATAGAGTTCAGCAGTTGGAGCAAGCGTTATGGAACCACAAGATGGTAGGGTCTGAAATTGAAGCGTACAAGGCAAAACATCATGATCTGGTGTTCCTATGTCCCGATCTGGCTAACACCGTCAAAAAACGACTTGAGTTTTATCTTGGGGGTCTGGTCCCTGAGATCCAGGGCATGGTAATGTCTAGCAACCCTACGACGAAGCATCAAGCGATTAGGCTGGCGCATAAAATCACCGATAAGGCGGTGGAGCAAAGGAAGTTGCCACCTCGGGGTGCAACTGAAGTTGTCCCTGATAACAAAAGAAAATTTGAAGACTCACCTGCTCGACAGTCTTCGTCAGCCTAGCCACAACAAGGAAACCAGAAGCGGTCCAACAATTTCAACAACAATCGGGGTCACAATAATCAGTCTGCCAACAACACCCAGAACTCAAGCGGCTATGCGGGTCGAAAACCGCAATGTAATCGTTGTAACCTCCATCATCACGGCCCTTGCGCCGGAAATCGCTGCCAACGATGTGGCAAAGCGGGACACGCGACAATATGTCTCGACAAAATCAGAATCAGCACCAGGGTCAACAGCAAGGTAATAACCGGGGATGCTATCAGTGCGGTAGCACTGCCCATTTCAAGCGAGATTGCCCGCAGCTTCGCAACAACAACAATGGTGGGAACAACAACAACAACCACAACAACAACAACAACAATAATAACAATGGCAACAATGGAAATGGTGGCACAGGAGGTGCCAAAGGTCGTGCATTCACGCTGGGCCGTGGAGAGGCCAGAAACGACTCGAACGTGGTCACCGGTAAGTTTCCCCTTAACGATCATTTTGCTACTGTACTTTTTGATACGGGTGAGGATAAGAGTTTTATATTTGAGTCTTTTAGGAAGAACCTAAATCTCACGCCTAAACCCCTAGAGACCCCTTACGTGATAGAACTAGCCGATGGTAAATCTGTAGATGTGACCCATTTAGTAACCGGCTGTCAACTTAAACTCGCGGGTCACACCTTTACCATTGATCTGATGACAACTATCCTGGGTAGTTTTGACGTGGTAGCCGGAATAGACTGGCTATCCGACGTCCGAGCTGAAGTTCTCTGTTTCGAGAAAGCTATCAGTATTCCGCTCTCTAACGACGAAGTCTTGATGGTGCAAGGCGAGAAGGCAGGCGCCGTCACAAACATCATCTCTTACATGCAAGCTCAGAAGTATCTTCGGAAAGAACTCCTTTGCTTTGCTCGCACTAGTCACTGAGTAGCCTAAGGACGAGAAGTGGATTGAAGATATTCCCGTCATCCGTGACTTTCCCGATGTCACACCCCGACCCGCAGCGGAAAAGGTGACCGGGGCATGATTGGGTTTTCATCAAAGCTCATGACATTTATTATAAGGTTTCATATTTATTATTTCAATTTAAAAGAGATCATACAATCATATCAAACAAATACAACATGTTTTATTCATCCTTCTAAACTTCATTATTTTTCTTCTAAGGCAATTTCCTATGTTTTCCATGCTTCATCCTGTTCACCTGTATCATATGTAAAAATGGTTTTTTTTTTATCAACAAAAAGTTGGCGAGTGAACCTTGTTAGAAAACATTTATTATTTATTTCTGATTGTATTTAATATGGAAAAATCGTGCAATATTCATATATGAACAAATGTAAATAAACATACAATAACAACAATTAGCATACAATAACAAACCACAACCAACAATAACATACATTAACAAACCAACAGCATACAATCACAAACCATTAGCATACAATATCAAACAACAACAAACAATAACATACATTACAACCAACAGCATACAATAACATATCAACTTGCATAAATATATAACATAAATGAAACTGTGCGATCAAGGCTCAATCAAACGGAGCCGATCGTATTGCATGTGCTGAAAATGATAAATGTCTGTGCGATCAAGGCTCAATCAAACGGAGCCGATCGTATGTAGGCAACGCCAGGTTCACGCTCATAATGAAATGGGGAACTGCTCAACGCTCATAATGTAATGGGGAGCGGCGGCCTATGAAATTGCATGTACTGAAAATAATAAATTAAATCTAAACAATAATCACACAAACAGTTTACACAGGCTGGATACACATTTATTCATGATATGATGTATGCACAATGATTTAAATATAATAAATAGTAAGACACTGATACACCCCAAAAACGTGATTTAAACGGGGAATTCATAGAGATTCACTCACATTGGGTGCGTTCGGTGAATGATGATGATGCGCACGAGTTTAGAGGATTGATCGTCGAGGAATAACTAACCTAATTAATAATGAAAAGTAAGGTAAATAAATGGATTTTATTAACAACTTTAATAGGATTTTTGGATATCTTTTTGTGAGTTTTAGGCTATTTTCTAACTTTAAAAATGTTATTTTTAAGTATTTTTAATTGATTTTTAAATAAAATAAATAAATAAAAATAATAAAAAATGTTGACTTTTTGACCGTTGACTTGTTGACCGTTGACCGGTTTTATTGTGTAAATGTATGCGCCGGGTGAGGCTCGAACCCGAGACCTCCCGTTCGCGTGCACGCAGCTCTACCAACTGAGCTACGTGTCTAACCCGAAATAATTCTGTTTTTAATTATATTTATATACTAACTGAATTAATCCGAAAATCATTTATTTTAAAAACGATTTTAATGTCTCGCTCGGTGCTCGCCACAGGTCTCGAACCCGGGACCTGTGGTTTAGTTTGGCACACAGTCCATCGCTGGACTGTGTGTCTAACTTGGTAAATATCCTAGCTTTTATTATACTTAACATCTAACGGAGTTAACCCGGTTCAGTTTAAAAAAAAGACATTTTATTACAGCGAATGAGGTTGGGACAGGATTCGAACTCGCGTCGTGTGCATATTGTTTGCACACAGTCCACCACTGGACTGTGTGTCTAATCCGTTTATAATTCCGATTTTAAATAATCTTATAACATAACTACTTCGTCTTCTTCGTTCAAAACTCAGGCAACGGTTATCTAAGTAGAAGTGAGACACAGCCCAACTTCTTTAAATAATGAGATTGAAATACGTTGAGATGTATGATGGTATGAATGTTTAAATCAATGAGTATAAAACAAGACTGAAATAGTAATTCGCATTAAGATCCTTGGATAAATTTCCAATTTAAAATTGAAACACGTGAAAATTGAGATAATCATAAAGAAAAAACATAAAACTAAGCGGTTGGAGTTGAATCTTGATTTTCAATGAAGGGGACTAGTTGGGTGTTTTCGTTTGGGCCGTCATTATCTTCAACCGGATTGGCGTTGATGTTGAAAATTCTTCCTCTTGCTGGTGGCCCAGTGGTTGGATTTTCTTGATTTGCTTGGTTAACTGGGTTTGCTTGAGCTTGAGCGTTTATGATGTTAACCAATTGAGGGCACGTGTTTCTAAAGTGGGTAGGGTCGCCGCAATTGAAACAAGCTCGAACATGGGGTATTGGGGTTGTTGATACGTTTGGATCATGTTTTGAGTAGGGGGTGAGGTTTGGTTTTGAGAGGTGCGGCAAACCTTGCTCATATGACCATAGCGTCCATAATTCACACATAATCGACAAAGTAAGGTAGATGGATGGTGATAAAAACAGGTGTTACATCGAGGGTGAGGTCCAAGGTAAGGTTTCTTATTTGGGTAGGTTGAGTTGGGTGCTACTTGAGTGATTGGGATAGCTTGGAGGGGTACGGCTTGTAAGGCTGGTTGATTGCGTTGGGTGACAGCGAAAAGTTGCTCATCTCGTTTCCTCTTGGAAATGGATTGAGAAGGGGATTCGGTTTGGATGGAGTTTGAAATTTCAGTTGATGCTTTATTTTTCTTCTCCTCCTTGAAGTCTTTGTTCCGGATTCGGTTCTCGGTGAGCTCTGTAGCTATCTACATTGCTGCTTCCAAAGTTGTAGGTGTGGTACTTATTACAGAGTCTTGAATCTTTGAAGGAAGACCTCGAATGTAGTGCTCGATCAAACGGTAGAGGGGAGTGAACAAGTTGGGAACCATTTGATTTAACTCAAGGAATCTTTTGTTGTACGTGGTGTGGTCGCCTTCCTTTTGTTTCAACGAATAGAACTCATCCTCCAATTTCTTGATTTCGCTCCTTGGGCAAAACCGTTTTGTCATGATTTCTTTCAATTCTTCCCAAGTAAAAGTCATAGTATCTTCAACACCCCGTTTGGCCTTCTCTGTATTCCACCAAGTAAGTGCTATTCCAAATAAACGACTAGTAGCATATCGCACTTTGCGATCATCGGGGCAATCGCATGTTAGAAAAATGTTTTCCATTTCTTCAAACCAATAGAGAAGAGCGGTGACACCTTCAGTCCCTTCGTATTTTGTAGGGTCGCAGGATTTAAAATGCTTGTAAGTGCATTTAGTGGTATTTGGGGGAGAGTTAACAACATTTTGAACTTCTTGATTGACGGGATTAGTGGTAAGGGCTTGTTGGACTTGGACTATAATGTTGGGTATTACGGCAGCCATTTGTTGAGCGATTAGGGCAGCCATGCGCTCGCGAGCTTTTCCTGCTCTCATCTTCCTACGAGCGGAATTAGAAGACATCTACAAGGAATACATATGAAGAGTATGAGTTGGATGTTTTTGGGATCATGTGTCGTATCTAGGAATGAATATTCGTAAAATAAACATAGCATAATAAATCTACTACATCCATAGGATGTCTTGGGCTTTGCTCGTAATTGAGCCTTGCATGCCGCCATACTTCACCTTCGTAATCATGTGGGCCCCATGATTACCGGGTTTTTCATATTGTTCACATGTGTTTACCTGGTTACGTACACTAAAACCCAGAGAAAATCGAGAAATATGTAACGTATGATATTCGGAATGTGTCCAGGTGTGGACACGGTGACGCCTCAAAGTGGGGTTAGTTCGAACGACGTTTGGTGTGGCATGCTTTAGCCTAATAGGTCCTTCGTACTCTCATCGTTAGTCCCCAGGTAGGCAAACTGGTCCGTTATATTGGATTTATACGAATGCCAACCTAGACAGGACGTTCCGACTACCGGTACTTGTACCCTTACAGTTACTACATGCCCGTCGCAGAACTCACTCTGATGAGATTTGAAGAAAATAAAAAATGCGACAAAATCTTGAATAACGGAAGTATGAAGATAATTTGAATATGTGAATATTGTAACATGTATGATGAATATGTATGTAAGTATGTATGTTCAACTGTAAGCATAATTTACTATATATCACAAAATGTAATATTGGAAATGTTTGCATGCATTTGTGTATGTAATAAATATGAAACAAATAAATATCATAAGTTTGCATGTAACCACATAAACAATTAAAATCTAATCAACTATAGTATAGGCTCTAAGGGTCTAATAACCTATCCTATATCCCTATAGTCAAAAGCTCTGATACCAATCTGTCACACCCCGACCCGCAGCGGAAAAGGTGACCGGGGCATGATTGGGTTTTCATCAAAGCTCATGATATTTATTATAAGGTTTCATATTTATTATTTCAATTTAAAAGAGATCATACAATCATATCAAACAAATACAACATGTTCTATTTATCCTTCTAAACTTCATTATTTTTCTTCTAAGGCAATTTCCTATGTTTTCCATGCTTCATCCTGTTCACCTGTATCATATGTAAAAATGGTTTTTTTTTATCAACAAAAAGTTGGCGAGTGAACCTTGTTAGAAAACATTTATTATTTATTTCTGATTGTATTTAATATGGAAAAATCGTGCAATATTCATATATGAACAAATGTAAATAAACATACAGTAACAACAATTAGCATACAATAACAAACCACAACCAACAATAACATACATTAACAAACCAACAGCATACAATCACAAACTATTAGCATACGATATCAAAAAACAACAAACAATAACATACATTAACAACCAACAACATACAATAACATATCAACTTGCATAAATATATAACATAAATGAAACTGTGCGATCAAGGCTCAATCAAACGGAGCCGATCGTATTGCATGTGCTGAAAATGATAAATGTATGTGCGATCAAGGCTCAATCAAACGGAGCCGATCGTATTGCATGTACTGACAATGAAAAATGTCTGTGCGATCAAGGCTCAATCAAACGGAGCCGATCGTATGTAGGCAACGCCAGGTTCACGCTCATAATGAAATGGGGAACTGCTCAACGCTCATAATGTAATGGGGAGCGGCGGCCTATGAAATTGCATGTATTGAAAATAATAAATTAAATCTAAACAATAATCACACAAACAGTTTACACAGGCTGGATACACATTTATTCATGATATGATGTATGCACAATGATTTAAATATAATAAATAGTAAGACACGTGATACACCCAAAAAACGTGATTTAAACGCGGAATTCGTAGAGATTCACTCACATTGGGTGCGTTCGGTGAATGATGATGAATGCGCACGAGTTTAGAGGATTGATCGTCGAGGAATAACTAACCTAATTAATAATGAAAAGTAAGGTAAATAAATGGATTTTATTAACAACTTTAATAGGATTTTTGGATATATTTTTGTGAGTTTTAGGCTATTTTCTAACTTTAAAAATGTTATTTTTAAGTGTTTTTAATTGATTTTTAAATAATATAAATAAATAAAAATAATAAAAAATGTTGACTTTTTGACCGTTGACTTGTTGACCGTTGTCCGGTTTTATCGTGTAAATGTATGCGCCGGGTGAGGCTCGAACCCGAGACCTCCCGTTCACGTGCACGCAGCTCTACCAACTGAGCTACGTGTCTAACCCGAAATAATTCTGTTTTTAATTATATTTATATACTAACTGAATTAATCCGAAAATCATTTATTTTAAAAACGATTTTAATGTCTCGCTCGGTGCTCGCCACAGGTCTCGAACCCGGGACCTGTGGTTTAGTTTGGCACACAGTCCACCGTTGGACTGTGTGTCTAACTTGGTAAATATCCTAGCTTTTATTATACTTAACATCTAACGGAGTTAACCCGGTTCAGTTTAAAAAAAAGACATTTTATTACAGCGAATGAGGTTGGGACAGGAATCGAACTCGCGTCGTGTGCATATTGTTTGCACACAGTCCACTACTGGACTGTGTGTCTAACCCGTTTATAATTCCGATTTTAAATAATCTTATAACATAACTACTTCGTCTTCTTCGTTCAAAACTCAGGCAACGGTTATCTAACTGTTACTTGATTAATTCGGTTAATGAACAAGATGAACAATTGAAAAGTATTGAACCGAAGAGTTTGGGGAAAGAAAGTACCGAACAGATCGTCTTCTTCAGAAAATCCAGCGAAGCTCGTCGGCTCTGTTTTGGAACCTTCGGCTGTTAGAATCAATTAACAGTTTGGAGGGATTAGATGTGAAATTGAACTAATGAGTAATGATTATCAGTATGTTTGAATGATCATACCGGTTAACAGCGAGTTTCCGACAAATCCAGAAGTTTCCGGTTAAAACAGAAAGTCCAGCAATGTCGTCTGTGGTTGATTCTGAGCGATGGGTTAATGTTAGTAAGGTTCTAACAATTGATTGAAACAGTAAAGTCGAGGTATTTTACCATTTTGAGTTGAGTCTCGGTTTTCCGGCGACTTGCAGAGAATTCCGGCGATGATCAGAAAGCAATTCCGACGACCAGAAAATAGAATAAACACAAAATTAGAAGCTCTGGGAATGAAATTGAATCGCGAGATGAGTGTTTTGTTGAAGTAATTTCAGAATGAAAGTTTTCGGTTATAAAAACCAAACATCACCTGAATTCAAGTTCATTAACGACTGAATTGATTTAAGATGTCGGTTTTATCGGTTATGATCAAGATTCCACGAGCACTCAAACGTCTTGGTCGGTTTGAAAGCCGATATCGGTTTCAGTTGGCGAAACAGGTTGACTCTCAGCTGAACATATGATTTAATTGCTCCCCAGAACTTCACAAAAAGATCATGTGGCGGAGCGGTTGTAGAGATGTGTGTTAATGCTTTGCAGGCTCTCGGCTGACCCGGGTTCGAGTCCCGGCTTCAGCATATTGTTTTTAATTCACTATTTTTAATACATTTTCAAAAATAGATTTTATATTCTAATATACTTATTAATTATGTATCGATTAAAATTAATTTGGGCATTAAATACGCAACGAAATTTTTAACTGGTTGTTCGGTTAATAAACGAAGCGGGTTTGGTAAATCCGGTTTTTGGCGGATGTTACACCCGATGTGTTTCCAGAGGAGTTACCTGGTCTTCCACCACATCGACAAGTGGAGTTTGAAATCGAATTGGCAAACCATGCGACTCCTATTGCCAAGGCCCCGTACCGCTTAGCACCAGCAGAGCTGCAAGAGCTGTCTATCCAACTTCAGAAATTGTTGGAAAAAGGATTTATCCGACCCAGTACTTCGCCATGGGGAGCTCCGGTCCTTTTTGTCAAGAAGAAGGACGGGACCTTCCGTATGTGCATCGACTACAGGGAACTCAATAAGGTTACCGTCAAGAACCGATACCCATTACCTCGCATCGACGATCTTTTCGACCAACTTCAAGGGTCAAGCTACTACTCCAAGATTGATCTACGGTCCGGTTATCACCAGTTACGCGTCAGGGAGGAGGATATCTCCAAGACGGCATTTCGCACTCGGTATGGCCATTATGAGTTCTTGGTCATGCCCTTCGGTCTCACCAATGCACCCACGGTGTTCATGGACCTCATGAACCGCGTGTGTAAGCCGTATCTCGACAAGTTTGTCATCGTGTTCATCGATGATATACTCGTCTACTCTAAGGGTGAAGAAGAACATGCTGAGCATCTACGATTATTGCTGGAACTACTTCAACAGGAGAAACTATATGCCAAGTTTTCGAAGTGTGATTTCTGGATTCGGGAAGTTCAGTTCCTCGGGCATATCGTGAATGAAAGGGTATACACGTTGATCCCGCCAAGATCGATGCTATCAAGAACTGGGAAGCACCCAGGACACCGACAGAAATCCGCCAATTTTTGGGTTTGGCTGGTTTCTACAGACGTTTCATCGAGGGATTCTCAAAGATCGCACAACCGCTTACCACTCTCACTCAGAAGGGCACCAAGTACGCTTGGGATGACAAGCAGGAAGCAGCATTTCAATTGCTGAAACAAAAGCTTTGCAGTGCGCCCATTTTGTCCTTGCCAGAGGGGACAGACGATTTTGTGGTATATTGTGACGCTTCCATTCAGGGATTGGGATGTGTACTCATGCAACGTGATAAGGTCATCGCATATGCATCCCGACAGTTGAAGGTTCACGAGAAAAACTACACAACACATGACCTGGAGTTGGGAGCAGTTATGTTTGCACTTAAGATTTGGAGATACTATCTATATGGAACAAGGTGCACAATTTACACGGATCACAAGAGCCTCCAACATATTTTTGACCAGAAGGAGTTGAACATGCGACAGCGTCATGGGTCGAACTCCTGAACGATTATGAATGTGCCATTCGGTATCACCCGGGTAAAGCTAACGTGGTAGCTGATGCCCTCAGTAGAAAGGAGCACTTAAAACCTCGTCGGGTATGAGCACTACAGTTCACAATTCATTCTGGGTTACCCGAACAGATACGCGACGCGTAACTAGAAGCAGTTAAGGAAGAAAACATCAAGGCCGAATCTGTGGGAAAGATGGAACGCGATTGGGAAGTGAAACTCAATGGTGCCCGGTATTTCATGAATCGTATATGGGTACCTCTCTACGGAGACCTCAGGAAGCTAGTTATGGACGAAGCTCACAAATCCCGATACTCTGTCCATCCTGGTTCAGATAAGATGTATCAAGACCTTAGGCCGCGTACGGGTGGCCCAACATGAAAGCGGATATAGCCACCTACGTGAGCAAGTGTTTGACTTGTGCGAAAGTCAAGGTGGAATACCAGAAGCCATCAGGGCTACTTCAACAACCTGAGATCCCAGTGTGGAAATGGGATCAGATCTCAATGGACTTTATCACTAAACTCCCGCGAACTCCGGGTGGTTGCGATACCATTTGGGTAATCGTGGATCGTCTAACTAAGTCTGCACACTTCCTAGCGATCAAAGAAACAGATAAGATGGATAAGTTGACTCGCATCTACATTAAGGAAGTAGTTTCTCGGCACGGGGTACCAACGTCCATCATCTCAGACAGAGATGCTCGTTTCACATCTAACTTTTGGCAGTCACTTCAGAAAGCGTTGGGTACACGCTTAGATATGAGCACAGCTTACCACCCTCAGACGGATGGTCAAAGTGAAAGGACCATTCAGACCTTGGAAGACATGCTTAGGGCATGTGTGGTAGACTTCGGGAACAGTTGGGAAATCCATCTGCCTTTAGTGGAATTCTCGTATAACAACAGTTACCATACGAGTATTCAGGCAGCACCGTTTGAAGCATTATACGGTCGCAAATGTAGATCACCGGTCTGTTGGGCAGAAGTCGGTGACAGTCAACTCACAGGTCCTGAGTTGATACTTGAGGCTACTGAAAAGATTGTGCAAATTAGAAACCACATGGCAGCGGCACGAGATCGACAGAAAAGTTACGCTGATCAACGACGCAAACCGCTCGAATTTCAAGTAGGCGACCGCGTCCTACTGAAGGTGTCACCCTGGAAGGGTGTAATCCGTTTTGGGAAACGAGGCAAACTAAACCCACGGTACGTAGGCCCATTTGTGATTTCGAAGCGTATCGGGCCCGTAGCTTATCGGTTAGACCTTCCTACCGAACTCAGTGGAGTTCACAATGTTTTCCACATGTCCAATCTGAAGAAGTGCCTATTAGATGAGACCCTAGTCATTCAATTGGATGAGATTCAAGTGGATGAGCAACTGCATTTTGTGGAGCAACCTATCGAGATCATGGATCGTGAGATCAAGACTCGAAGGCACAGCAAGATACCGATCGTCAAGGTTCGTTGTTACTCTAAGCGTGGACCGGAGTTCACGTGGGAAAGAGAGGACCAAATGAAAAGCAAATACCCACACCTTTTTGCAGCTGAGCAGCAATCTGACGTTACCGCCAACTAAATTTCGGGACGAAATTCTTTCAACATGGGATTGATATGACAGCCTGGGAATTACTTGTACCATTACAAACAAACTGAATCTTTGCGCGTTGCATTCTAAACCGCGTTTACTCAATTTTCGGGACGAAAATTCTTTCAACATGGGGATAATGTGACATCCCGGCTTTTCAGGTATCTTAAACGCACTACTTTAAGGTTATTCATTCCTACGCTGATTTAATTCGGAGAATTAAATTACACGCTCGCAATAACTACGCTAACTTTGTGAATCTATTTGGTGAATTACGTGCTATGTGTTATTAGACGTTTGTAGATTCTGTAGATTATTGTATCACGCCTTGATTTCGCGATTATTAGTTATAAAAAAATAAAAATAATAATAAATAAATAGCCGAACCGAACCGAACCGCGATACGTGTCGACCTCACATCCTTGCGGCCCAAGGAAATAACCTAAACTTGAGGCCCAAGCCACTTAACCCAAACCCCCCCCCCCCCCATTTGCGGTCGCCCCCCCTCCCCTTTTCCCTTGTTTTATATAATGGTATGTATGCATCAGATGTTTTTAAAAAAAAACAACAAATCCTAGCACCTAGAGGAAGGCGACGGCAGCCCCCCCCCCCTCTCACAATCGCAAAACCCTACAACTCCCAGATTGATTCCAATCTTGTCCAGGTTCGCTAATCATCATCGTTTCAAGGTTAGGGTTTAATTGTTTTGCGATTCACATTAGGGTTTGTATAATCTTGATCATGATTGTGTGTAATGGTAGGATTATTAGTATGAAAAGTGTTGTGATTTATGATTAGTTCGGATGATTGTGCGAATCTTTGCGATTGTGATGTTATGATGAATACTAAAATCATAGGCTGCGTTTTAGCGATAAAGATCATGTTATATAATTAGGGTTTTCATGAATATTGATATACATGATGATATTTGACAAATAAACCTGATGTTGATCATTATTATTAAGCGTCATGATCGTTTAAGCATGTTCTAATGCGATAAAAGTCGAAAACAGTTGCTGAATGACATTTACAGCCAACTTCAATTGGCTGTAACCTGATCATTATTTATCGAAAAGTAGATTTTCTGAAGCCTAAAACGTGTATTTTTTGAAAAACTCTTCTAATGGCGCTGGATTCATATTTTTATGAGGTCGTTTGCTATTTTTAAGTGGTCATTTAGTGCAGCAGCTGAAGCTGCGTAAATTCTGCAAAATTTGCTAGTTGTTTATCGAGTCGGATCTCATAGTCCATAGGGGGTTGGGTCACGAAACTTGTACAGTAACTGGAGACGGGAATTTCCGGAAATCTCCCACTGGAATTTTGTTAATTGGATGAACGATGATTTTTAAATAATTTTTCCTGTGGACTGCAGTCAGAAAGCGACGAATCTGACTGCAGCCTAGTATATAAATGTTTATAAATAATTGGTAAAGCATTAGGACTTTAAAATTTTACATGAAATTCTAAAGTTTAGTTGACACCTCCTGTAAAAAAAGTGGATTTTTTTGGAAAGTTGGAACTATTTTATAAAAATCCTCGAAAACAGCCCAGTTACGAGCGTACAAGCTGAAACATGATAACTTGCGTTAGTGTGTACCAAAGTGTTGTATGAGTTAATCTCTGTGTATGACAAGTTGGTTTGATCATTATTTTGGTATGATGATACTTTGCTTGCATGATTGTGTTTTCGAATTGGTTATTATGTGTGCCGCACTGTGTATTAGTTATGCGTAGGGTTTTGTATCAGTGTGTTAACACACTAACTTTAAATCGGTTGGCATGTTAGGACGCGATTAGCGGTTCCATCATTTGCTTCTTTTGTGTTATTCTAACCGAGCAATTTAAGGTGAGTTCACGGCCCCTATTTTATCCGGTTTTGAACAACAGGGGGAGAAACATGTATACGCTCTAAAACTTCTTTTACGTTATGCGAAATTACCGTCGTTAAACTATTCGGTAACTAAGTTAATGTTAATGTACGTTATGGTCACTGAGTAGCTATATCACGGAAGTCCTCAACCAACTCTCGGATCGTTAGTATTGGATTAGATAGCGGGGAAATTATAAGTAGTACTACTGGGCCCGACAAGCCCCACCTGAGCTAGTCGCGCTAGCGACCGGGTATGGTCAACGGGTGATTAATTTGGCCTAACTTTCGCCATGGTTAGTGATAGACCTTGCAACACTGAGGCAACAACAGTCAGCTTCGATCGCGAACTCTTATGTGACGTAACTTTAGGCTCGCTACCTACATGTTAACATTGAACTTAATTACGTACCAACATTATTATTCCGGGTTAGGAATAATGGAACTATGTCGTTATCCCGGGTTAGGGATAACGGGGGAAAGCAAACTTTTAACCGAACTTGTGAACTTATAAAAACCTGTGAACTCACTCTTCTTTAATGTTGACACATGTTTCTTTACATGTTTCTCAGGACGCTAGGAGCGCTAGGTGCACTCACTTGCATTTGATCAAGACATTTTTATCGAGTCTTATTTACGAATAATGTTTGGGATTTTTGGTTTTGGCGTTTATGTTGGCGCCCGTTAATAAACTTTGAAACTAATGCTTCCGCTAAACTTTGAAACTAAGATATTTTGAAAATGACTATGAATGGTTAAACAAAAGTTTTTGGAAGACGTTTAAATAAATCATATAGAGTCGTTCGATATTACTAGTGTCTCAGATTCTGGTTTGATCACACGCCTCGCGGTAAAACTCCGCAAGTGGAAATTGAGGGTGTGACAAACTTATACAAAAAATATATATATTTAACAAAGTTGGTAGAAATATATATATATTACGACCAAGCCTTAAAATATATTATTTTTAAGAAAACTAATTTCCGGAAAATATAAAAATAACTAGAAAAGATTTTGTCACTTAATAGGAAATACATGAACATTAATACATAAATACATGTATACTTGCCTAAGTATACATTTGGTGAATAACAAATATACTTATACTAAAAATAATATTGGAAATATTATTTTAAAAAGTATACATGTTTATTTTGGAAGATAAATATAACTAAACCCATACTTTGACTTGATCAATGAAGTAACACAAGAATACTTAGAGAAGTATAAGTATACAAATACAAATACAAATGTAAGTTAAAAATCATATTATTTTTAGCAACCCATCATAATTGGTAAATACATATTTATTTGAGAATAAATATAACATGGGCTAGGCCCAATGACACAAAGACATGGGCTAGGCCCAACGACACAACGACATGGGCTAGGCCCAATGACACAAAGACATGGGCTAGGCCCAACTACACAAAGACATGGGCTAGTCCCAATGATATGTGTGCTAGACACGAGGACAGGGAACGAGCGATGCCGTTCACACACAATTCAAGACTCAATAACAATATATATATTAGCAAGTCAAGAAATAAGTAAACAAGAACACAACTAAGAACAATTAACACAAGATGGGAACTTGTACATAGAACAAGCATAGACTTAAGTGTCTAATGGAATTTAGAACACTTGTAGGTTTCGGTTCGAGACCAACAGAACATTTGTGAGTTTACACGAAACGCAAGGAACGCAAATCCGTGAGTTCCTGCCCCCCTTTCCTTTTAATCGTTTTTGGTTTTATAACACTCGGGGAAAATACATGTTAAGACATATGGTATGTTAGTTATGGATTTAGACGATAACAAGATCGATGTGCGTAAGTAGGATTGATAACAATTATAACATAGTAACCATTAATCACTTAGTGACCAAGGTGCAAAAAGTGTAGATCTATTGAGCTTGAGGCACGCTCCACTCCTAGTTGTTAACCATGGAGTGCTTTTGTGATCCCAATTGAGAACAAAGTGTCTCGGTTTGGTTATTTACTTACGACGCATAGTATCGGATGACTCGCTACCCACTGTTAGATCCTTAAATTCCAAAATTATTCTAACATACCTGGATTTCAATATTGGATTACAATTACGGCAACTTATTCGAAAACAAAACTACATGAAGTCGCTCAACTTTTGTTGATTTTTCAAACTACATGTATTTCAGGAAACAAGACGTAACTGGTGATGGACCTCGGAAGTTAAGAAAAGACAATACAACGATGGTCGCTTTTGGAGGATTTGCCTCTTATATCCCTTCCTCGTTTGGGCATATAGGAGTCAAAACCTCGAATTAATCTACGATTATAACAAACATATTTTGGTGATGTAACTTAACTAAATATTGTTTTGGATAACTTATGAAACTTGTTGGAAACTTGTAAACTTTGAATTTGAATCTATGTAAGACATGGCATCGTTGTTGATTATGGTTATGTTTACACGATTGATTGCAATGATTACCATTAAGTCATACGTTTGCGCTTCCGCTACGACCAGGGTGTGACACTCGAGGACTGAACTCGATTTCCGGGTACATCCCATGAGGCCAATCAATCTCAATGCTCATATCACCGTCATGGAGTTTTGTTAATCGTGCGGCCGATGAATTCATGCTTTGAGGGCGCAAATTCTCGATATTCCACAAGGTGGTTTTTATGTCTTGTTCAAGCTTTGACAATGTCGGAGCTTGGGTTTTTTCAACAAGAACCTCATGTTGGGAAAACTACATTATTTGACAAACAATTTTTCAGAAAAATCGATACATACATACATACATACATACGTATATACATACGTATATAGATACGTATATATATATATATCATATTTTAGTTTTTGATTACTATCTCATCTCTTCTGATCCGTCAACATCATGTTGAGTGGAAACATCATGTGTGTTTTGGTCAAAAATCACAATAAGGATAATGTAACCAAATCTGATTTGTGAGGTTAGATGCTTGGTTAAATAATTAAGCGTATGAAAAATATTAAAGGTAAGTGACAATGAAGACAAGGATTTGAGGAGAAAGCCCTTGATCAAGAGTTGATCTCCGGCATAAAAAACCTCGGGTGATGGAAACTACCAATCACCAACTATATTGAACCAGAAAGATTACAACTTTGGATGGAAACAAGCTCGATACAATGATTTCCTAACGTGAAGCTCGATACAATGATTTCCTAACGTGAAAGTGTGTGTTTCGCCAGTTGAGTTGCAGTATGGGAGAGTGTGTTCGTCTCTTTCTATCATGATCTTGTTTACCCCTTTTAGAATTAAAAATATCTAGCTAACAAACTATCCGAAATCCATGCAAGCTTCACACGTTTTCCCTCAACGGTCATTGCTTTTTCTGCACGTGCTTCATTCAGCATATTCCTCCGATATTCCCGTGTTGACTTAGTTCACTTTATACCTGCAAATGTAAACTAAATGCACAAGGAACAATTGTTAAAAACATAAACATTAGTAAGGATCCTTGATCCTAAGACTCCCTGTATTATCCGTTAAGGATCCGTGATCCAGGCCCAGTCTCAGGATGGATGATCCTTAGCATAAAATCCATGCCCTAACAATTGCCCCCAAAATATAAGGAATTAATGGTAACTAGCTGAGTCATATTTTCGTTGATTCTGGACTACTCACTATCTAAAAACTAGCCGTTACAATCGGACTAGCCGTTGCTTTGATGACGTCAGCGATAATACCTTCCCTGTAACAATCATCATTATATATAGGTTAGAGATAGGGATGAAGATATTCATTTAAATCCAAGATCTCCGTTCTTTAAATCCTCATTCGAAGCCCTTCTCTTGAATTTCTGTTTCAATCCTCTTTTCTTTCTCGTGCATCATGCCCAAAACCATGATCCGTTCCTCACCACACAAGGATCAAGGGAAAAAAGTCCTCCCAAAAGCCAAAAACTTTTGAAAGAACCTTCACAAGAACTTTGCCAGAGGGTGCCATTTTTAGGCCCTTTTATTCTTCAATGAAGAGTGACTGCATATCATCCACATGGGTGTGTTTTCCTGCTACCCCTTTTCAAATAGGCTTTACCTACCCTTTTCCAGCTTTCACCCAGAGCTTTTTCACCTTTACCGGCCTGTGCTACATCCAGGGCATGCCTATGCTCTGGAGGGTTCTTTATATCCTTGAACAAATCATCGCTAGAGAGGGCATAGAGCTTCGTCTTGCTGAACTTAACCACCTGTACAATCTGATTAGCCACGGGTCTCACCGATTCCTCTTCAAAGCCAAGCCTCAACAACCCCACCCTATACTCAAAATTACCAAAAATGATTCCCATTGGAGAAGTCAATTCTTCTTCGTCAAGAGGGATTCCATTCCCAACAGGGATCATCTTCCCAAAAAGTGGAACGTAGAGGGTAGGATGTAGGATTTATAAGATCGCTCCATAGAAAATTTGATATTTTAATCCAAGGATATCTGATCCTTCATTTTTTGTGCAGTGAGCAACATCAACACCTCGAAAGACTTTGCTACCACCGCTAAGAGAGTTTCTGCTTTTTGGGCTCTAGACTCAACTGTTAGAACATTCCATCCCAAGATCAAAGATTTAGAAGAAACAACATCAGCCTCCTACACCATGTCAAGTAAGTGTGCATGTACATATGTATTTAATTATTTAGTATGAAATAAAAAATGAATACTTATCTGAGTTCTATGTTTGTAGGCGCTGCTAAATCTTCATCAAAATCAGCCACCAGGTTCGGCATAGGAGATGTCGAAGGTATCATGTCTCCCCGATCCATCAAGAAAGAGCTGGCCACAGGCCCAAGCCAAGTCGGGACCAGGAGCACCACCAGCAAAGCTAAATCTGGAGCCAAGAGGAAGAAGCCAGATGCACTATCCAGTGATGTCCCTGGGATTGAATAGCAGATCCACGACTTTATCTCCGAGGTAAGGATCATGGATCCTTCTTCTAAAAATATTTGAGCGTCATGAATTCTAACAATTTCCTCTTAACATAAACTTGTTGAGATCCAAACCATCCAGAGCAAGCGTCTTGCCGAGGCTAAGGAAACGGTGGCTAATCATCATGCCATCAGTGCTGCCATGGAGAAGAAAATTGGCCAGCTGGAGAAGGAGAATGGTCGCTTGGAGAAGTAGATCCTGGTGGGTGAAATCCAAGCCAACAAGGATCGGCTGGAGGTCACAGAAGAGGCCAAGCTATCCGCTGCCATCGTGATTCTAAAAGCCAAACTCAAGATGGCAAAAGAGGCTACGGATCCTTCCTTCGACAGGGCTGAATGGGATACTGGTAGCTGGAGGCAAAGGCTGAAGGAGCTTGGGGATGAGGATGAGCTGGAGGAGACACTCACGCTAGAGGCTATCCCAAGTGGCACTAAGGATCCTGAGGAGGCAGCGACTGGTGGTAGTGGTGCAGGTGATGAAGCAGTAAAGGAGTAGGTTGCATCAATAGGCAATGATGGAAATTTCTAGACGTGGCCGGAGCCTATTTTTTATGTCTTTTGGTTGTTGGTGTTTTTATTTGAACAATGATGGTGTGTACTTAAACAATAGTTTTTAAGATCCTTCAGACAATAGGGGGTAACAAAGGTGGATGGATCCTTCTGTTTGTGGAGGATGAAGCCCTTGATGCCCCTCGCCTTTATTTTCCTGCACTTTATGAACTGTTAGCATGGACACCCTTTGCCAACCCAAGTGGACGGGCCACATTTTGCTGGTAGAAGCTTGGGTAGGCAATTTTGATAACCTTTTAAAAAGAGTTTTTATAAATAAATAAAACTTAAGCTTTTGACTATGTTTTTTTCTTGATTCGATTATCACTATAGTTGTACTTGTTAGGAAAATTCAGATTTAGGAATTCACGAGTTCTTAAAAAGAATGTTAAGTATTTGTCAAAACAAGTTTAGTTTGAAAAAGTTAAACAGTACATGATCAAGGGTCACATAGGCTCTCGTCGGAGATTGAGGATAATATCCAAAGACAAAAGAAGGCTCAGTAAAGGATCATACCAGTGAACCCAAGTTAGGATTCTTTATCCTTAAAACTTACAATCGCAGCAACATGGAATAAAAATTAGTAGAACTGTAGAATCCAAGATCCTTATTTGTTAAGCTTCAGGAACCTGTCATAACATACAACTTGGGACTAAGCCAATCATCAATTGAATGACTCATTAAAATTAACTGGGGGCAAGCCCAAATAACTGGTGTAAACTAGAGTATGGCCCAAACTGGCATCTATCCAATAGTGCGCGACATGAAAATGTCGAAACCTTAGCTAACGTGAAAACGTTAGAAACCTTAGGAACGGATGTATGGTACGTCTACCATTATACTTAGGATCCTACATATAGCCAACAACAATGAAATTGTCAGCCCCTAAAGCGGTGACTGGTCCCATTGCCTCGAACTATACTTGGATAACGTGCGCTGCTGGCGGGGTGTTGAAACCTAATTCGTGTGAAAGGTGAAAACCTTTAAACCTTAGAAGGTATTGGATACCTTAAACTTGGGACAAGCCCAAAGTCTTGGAGAGGTGGCCAACCTCTTGATCCTTTGTAATAACTTCTGCAAAACTTAAAGCTTGATAAGGTTGAATGTTGAAAATTCAACACCCTCACTTTATAATAAATAATAAGAAGTATAATAAGAATGAAAGCATTAGTAAAATGTTACCGAATCAAGGATCACATACCCTTTGAGGATCCTTTACATAAAATACTTTTTTAGATGGATAGCGTTCCACGCTCTTGGTAGAAGGTCACCATCCATAGTTAGCAAACGATATGCCCCCTTTCCAGCTTCGGCTTCGATAAGATAGGTGCCTTCCCATTTTGGTGCCAATTTGCCATCAGAAGGATTCGTGGTATTCTGGAATGCTTTCCTTAATACCATGTCACCAACTTGAAATCTTCTTACTCGGACATTCTTGTTATAAGTACCAGCCATCCTTTGCTGATAACTAGCCAACCTTATTCTTGCCAAGTCTCTAAGTTCCTCCACAGTGTCCAAGTCTTGAGCTAGAGTCTCAGCATTCGCCTCAGGATCACGGATGCTTATTCTGGCTGTAGGGACTACCATTTCTGTGGGGATCACTGCCTCAGCTCCAAAGACCAAAGAGAAAGGAGCCTGACTCGTAGCATTCTTGGGAGTTGTTCTGTCTGCCCATAGAACATATGACAGCTCTTCAGCCCATTTCCCCTTCTTGGACCCAAGCTTTTTCTTCAGATTGTTGATGATGATCTTGTTAGATGATCCGCCTGGCCATTAGCTTGTGGGTGGACTGGTGTTGATGTTATCATCCTAATCCCCCAGCTGTCACAAAAGTTAGTAGTACGACTCCCAATAAATTGGGATCCGTTATCACAAACAATTTCAGAAGGAATACCAAATCTAGTAATAATTTTCTTTTAATAAAGGATATGACTTCCTTTTCTCTGACTTGGGCAAAGGCTTCAGCTTCTATCCATTTGGAGAAGTAGTTTGTCATAGCCAACATGAACACTTTTCCTCCTGGTGCCTTGGGAAGTTTTCCCACTATATCCATTCCCCATCTCATAAATGGCCAAAAGGAGGATATAGGATGCAGATGTTCTGTAGGTTGATGAATGATATTACTGTGTCTCTTGCAAGCATCGCATTTCTTCGCGTATTCTACAACATCCTTCTTCATAGTAGGCCAATAATATCATGTTCTAAGGATCCTTGAAAATAGTGCTCTGCCCCCCAGTGTGATTCCCACAGTCTCCTTCGTGAAAATCCTTCAGGACTTCTTGTATCTCATGATCCTCAATGCACCTTAGATAGGGTCCTGCAAGAGATTTTTTATATAACATATTATTTATAATGGTAAACTGGGATACCTTAATCCTGAATGCTCTTGGATCTTCCACGGTAGGGACTTCTCCATTCTGAATGTATTTCAGAATTGGAAGGATCCATGATCCTGAATTCGCCTGCATATCATCATTGGGAACAACTGCAGCACCATCCATTATTTCCATTGCTTCACTCTCCTCAATTGCAGGAGTTAGTACATGGATAATAGGTATCTTCACATCCTCAGACATCTTCAATGAGGATCCAAGGTTACCTAGAGCATCGGCTTCTGCATTCTCTTCCCTAGGTACCTGTGTTAAACTGAAAAAAGCAAAAGAATCTGCCTGTTTCCTGACTATCTCTAAATATTTGATTAGTTTTTCGCCTTTAATAGCATAGGATCCGTTATAATGATTAGTAATCAATAAAGAATCTACAAATACTTGAAGATACCTGATCCTCGTATTTTTAGCTAGTTGCAAACCTGCTATCAAGGCTTCATATTCTGCCTCATTATTAGTGGTCTGAAACTCACATGCTATAGATTGGGGTATAATGTCCCCTGTGACGATTTTAGTAGTAAGCCTAGTCCAGTTCCTTTGACATTCGAGGCTCCATATGTGAAGAGTGTCCAAGGATCCTTGGTCTCCTCTAGTTGTTGCACTTCTAGTTCAGCTTCCCTTTGTAGATCACTACTGAAATCAGTCACAAAGTCAGCCAAAGCTTGGGATTTAATAGCAGTTCTGGGCTCATACTTAATGTCATATGCACTAAGTTTAACAGCCCATTTTGCCATTCTTCCCGACATCTCTGGTTTCCTGAGAACATTCTTAATAGGAAAGTTAGTTTTAACAACAATAGTATGAGTTTCAAGATAACGTCTTAGTTTAGTAGAAGCCATGATTAGAGCAAGAATTAGCTTCTCTAAATGAGAATACCTGGCCTCAGCATCAAGTAGACTTTTACTTACATAGTATACCGGATGTTGTTGGCCTTCGTGATCCTTAACTAGGACCGCACTTACCGCTTTACGTGAAATGGCTAAGTATAAGGACAAGGGCTCTCCATTTTCTGGTTGCATCAAAGCCGGTGCTGAGGATAGGTAATCCTTGAGAGCTTGTAGAGCAGCTTCATGTTTTTCAGTCCACTCGAATTTCTTATTCTTCCTCAGAATGTCATAGAAATCCTTGCATCTTTCTGAGGATTTTGAGATGAATCTATTCAAGGCGACAATCCTTCCCGTCAATCTTTGTATATCCTTGGCATTGGCAGGAGACTTGATGTTCACTAATGTTAGGGATAGAATTTTAATGTTTATGGATCATATATCCTTCTATATGTCTGGATCATGGATCCTCAAGACACGGTGCACGAAGGCTAAGGATCATTAATCCTCATTATTGTTCTAATTAGCTAACAATTGTTTCCAATGTATTATGGCATGGTTTTGCAGGAGCTTTTCGAAGATGACCTATCAACTGAGAATCAAGGGGAATACGCCATTATTCTAGCATGTGCCAGGAGTTCGTGACCGTTGTTGGTGAACGTGGGATATTGCCATGATTTTCAGATAGTTAGTTAAGGATAGTTTAGGATATTGCCTACTAACTTTTGTGACAGCTGGGGGATTAGGATGATTACATCAACACCAGTCCACCCACAAGCTAATGGCCAGGCAGAATCATCCAACAAGATCATCATCAACAACTTGAAGAAGAAGCTTGGATCCAAAAAGGGCAAATGGGCCGAGGAATTACCTTATGTCTTATGGGCAGACAGGACAACTCCCAAGAATGCAACGGGTCAGACTCCCTTCTCCTTAGTCTTTGGAACTGAAGCAGTGATCCCTATAGAAATGGTAGTCCCTACGGTCAGAACAAGCATCCGTGATCCTGAAGTAATGCTGAGACTCTGGCTCAAGACCTGGATACCATGAAAGAACTTAGAGACTTGGCGAGAATTAGGTCGGCTAGCTATCAACAAAGGATGGCTGGAGCTTACAACAAGAATGTCATGGTCAGAAGATTTCAAGTAGGTGACTTGGTATTGAGGAAAGCATTCCAAAATACCACGAACCCTGCTGATGGTAAGTTAGCACCAAAATGGGAAGGCCCCTATCTAATTGAAGCTGAGGCAGGAAAGGGGGCATATCGTTTGTTAACTATGGATGGTGACCTTCTGCCAAGAGCCTGGAATGCTGTCCACCTAAAGAAGTACTTAATGTAAGGATCCTCATAGGATATATGATCCTCACTTCGGTAACATTTTACTAATGCTTTAATTTGTATTATACCTCTTATTATTTATTATAAAGTAAGGATGTTGAATTTCCAACATTCAACCTTATCAAGCTTTAAGTTTTGCAGAAGTTATGACAAAGGATCAAGAGGTTGGCCACCTCTCCAAAGTTTTTGGGCTTGTCCCCAGCTAAGGTATCTATTACCTCCTACGAGTCTTTACCATTCACATGAATTGGGTTCCGACACCCTCGCCAGGTGCGCACGTTATCCAAGTATAGTTCAAGGCAATGGGACCAGTACCCGCTTTAGCGGCTGACAATTTCATTGCAGTTGGCTATATGTAGGATCCTAAGTATAATGGTAGACGTACCATACATCCGTTCCTAAGGTTTCTAACGTTTTCACGTTAGCTAAGGTTTTGGCATTTTCATGTCACTTACGATCGGTTAGTCGCCAGTTTGGGCCATACACCAGAATCCTAAGGTTTTGGCATTTTCATGTCACTTACGTTTGGTTTATCCCCCGTTTATTTGGGCTTGTCCCCAGTTTATTTGGGCTTGTCCGTAGTTTATTTGGGCTTGTCCCCAGTTTGTTGGGCTTGCCCCCAGTAACTAATGATTCTTTCATTTGATGTTTGGCTTAGTCCCAAGTTAAATACTGCTACAGGTTTACGAAGTTTAACAGCTAAGGATCCTGAATCCTAAAGTCCTATCGATTGTTATGCTTTGGTTGACACAACTGTAAGTGTTAAGGTTATAGAATCCTAACTTGGATTCACTGGTACGATCCTTCATTTGCCTTTGTTTTATTTTTGGTTTATTTATGTTACCCTTCAACCTTTGACAACAGGGTGTGTGATCCTTGATCATATGATGCAAAGTCTTTAAGATAGAACTTGTTTTGACACATATTCGGTGTTCTTTTTAACAACTTATAAATTCCAAAATTATATAGGGAATTGACCAATAAGTATGGATGCAACGATATTCAAAAAGTAAAATAAGTAGGTGACACCAAAGATAGCCAAAAGATTAAAGTTTTATTTATTTAAAACCCTTTAAGAGGTTGTCAAAATTGCCTACCCAAGCTTCTACCAGCAAAACATGGCCCGTCCACTTGGGTTGGCAAAGGGTGTCCATACTAATGGGTCATACATTGCAGAGTTTAAAAGTGCAGGAAATAAAAGGCGGGGGCATCAAGGGCTTCATCCTCCACAAACAGAAGGACCCATCCACCTTTGCTACCCCCTAATGTTCGATCAGTGATCCTTAACCCTAAATACTATTGTTTAGTTACAGACCTTTATTGTTTGAAATCAAAATACCATCAAACAAAAACCAACAATCCTAAAAAATGGGCTCCGGCCACGTCTAGAATTATCCATCATCGCCCATTCATGCAACCTACTCCACGGCTGCTTCACTACCTTCACCTCCTTCTCCCTTGCCACCAACCGCTGCCTCTGCAGATCCATCACGCTGCTTGGCTCTGCCTCCGGGATGGGTGCCTGCTCAGGATTTTCTTCGTCACCCAGCTCGATCAACCTCTGCTTCCAAGCAGCCACATCCCACTCAGTCCTGTCAAAAGAAGGATTCATGGCCTCTTCAACCATTTTTATCCTATCTTTGAGGATAGACCTAACGGCAGAAACCTTCCCCTCGTCAGCAGCCTCCAATCTCTCTTTGTTAGCCCAGATCTGATCCACCAAGATCTCCTTCTCCAAGCGCTTGACCTCCTTTTTCCAAGTTAGAGATCCTTTTGTCCTTGGCAGCAGCAATTGTGCGGAGCTCATCAAGCTGCTCTTCAGCTTCAGCTAGGAGTTTTCCTTGGAGGGCTTCGAGTTGGGCTATTTTCTGCGTAAGACAAAATTTTCAGGATCAGTGGTCCTCTAGGTTCAAGTGGAATTCAAGAATAAGTGATCCTTACCTCAGCAATGAAGTCAGAGATTTGCTGCTTGATCTGGAAGGTATCCTCGGTTGGCTTGCTCGGTTTCTTCCTTTTGCTCCTGGATTTGGCTCTGGAAGGCATGGTCCTTGTTCCTGGCTTACTTTTGTCACACCCTCAATTTCCACTTGCGGAGTTTTACTGCGAGGCGTGTGAACAAACCAGAATCTGAAACACTAGTACGTCGAACGACTCTACATGATTTGATAATACGTTTTCCAAAATCATTCGTTGTAGATTTTATATTAATTACCAATATTTAGCAGAGCATTAGTTTTAAAGTTTGAGCGGAAGCATAAATAAGTAGTGATGCGGGCGCCAACACAAACGCCAAAACAAATGAAAAATCCCAAAACAATATTAATAAATAAGACTCGATAAAGATGTCTTGTTCAATGCATGTGCGTGCACCTAGAGCTCCTAGCGTCCTGAGAAACATGTAAAGAAACAAGTGTCAACATTAAAGATGAGTGAGTTCACAGGTTTTCATAAATTCGTTTGTTCGATTATAGTTGGTTTTCTCCGTTATCCCTAACCCGGGATAACGTATTGGTTCCATTATTCCAACCCGGAAGAATAAGTTGTTGCTTCCAATATTCCAAACCCGGAATATTAAGTTGTTGTTTCCAATATTCCATACCAGGAATATTAAGTTGTTGTTTCCAATATTCCAAACCCGGAATATTAAGTTGATGTTTCCAATATTCCAAACCCGGAATATTAAGTTGATTAGTAATTAAGTTCAATGTTAATATATATAGGTAGCTAGCCTAAAGTCATGTCACGTAAGTGTTCGCGATCGAAGCTGACTGTTGTGCCTCCGTTTTGCCAGGCCTATCACATGACCATGGCGATGTTAGGCCAATTATTCATCCGTTGACCATACCCGGTCGGCTAGCGCGACTAGCTCGGATGGGGCTCGTCGGGCCCAGTAGTACTACTTATAATTCTCCCGCTATTAAACCCAAATACTAACGATCCGAGAGATTGTCGAGGACTTAAGTGATAAAGCTGCTTAGTGACCATAACATTTACATTAACATTAACTTAGTTACCGAGTAGTTATTGACGTTAAATTCGTATAACGTAAAGAGTTTGAGTTTGAGAGTGTATACATGTTTCTCCCCCTGTTGTTTAAAAACCGGATAAAGTTAGGGGCCGTGAACTCACCTTTATTTGCTCGGTTAGTGTAGCAAGAAGTTGTAAAGGATGGGACCGCTAATTGCGTCCTAACAAACCAATTGATTTCACGTCAGTGTGTGATCACACCATTACAAATTCCACACTTAATTTACGCACAAAGTGATACACACAAACAACATATCTAACACTCAAACATGCATGCAAGTATCCTCATGTGATCATAACAATCAAACAACTTATCATGAACATAATCCAATCCATGCAACACTTTGGTGCACACAATCACAAGTTTTCCAATTTCAGCTTAGCACTCATAATTCAGCGGTTTTCTATGATTTTTATAAAATAGTTCTAACATTCTAAAAATTCCCATATTCTTACAGTAGGTGACATTTATACCATAGAAATTTATATAATTTTTCCAAGTCCTAAATCTTTACCAATTAACCATAAATATTAATTTACTAGGCTGCAGTCAGATTTACCGCTTTCTAACTGCAGTCCACGGAAGAATTTATTTAAAAATCACTGATCGTCCAATTAACAAAATTCCAGTTGGAGTTGCCTGGAAATTTCCATACCTAGTTGCTGTACAAAATTCATGACTCGACTCCCTACTGATTTTAAAATCCAGCTCGATAAACAACCAACAAAATTTCAGGATTTTCACAGCTTTAGTTCCTGAACTTATTTGGCCCTTTAAAAATATCAAACGATTTCAGAAAATTATGAATCCAGCGCCATTAGATTCCTTATTCAAATCTCTACGTTCTAGACATCAGAAAATCCGTTTTTCGACAACTAATGACCGAGTTACAGCCAGATGAAGTCGGCTGTAACTACTACTCAGCAACTGTTTCAGCATATTATTATCATAGGTTCGTATAAACCGTTCCTATTATTAACCTAGACGATCATGAACTGGTTTTCTAATCCTAGATCAATACCTCTAACAATTCCATGCAAACCCTACCCAATAACTCTAGTTTTTATCAACAAAACATACTCGCAACTTACAAGTTCCGCAAACTATTATACATATAAACAACAATCAACTCAGCCGATTTCGTTTAGCATATAACATCCGAAACAACTAATCATTCAAGCATATATATATCCAAAACAACTAATCATTCAAGCATATATATATCCAAACATGATCTTGTAATCAGAGATAACCCTAACCTTGGTTAACTAGGTAAACAAGCCGAGGTTTGGACAAGATTTATCCGACTTTTCCAGAAAGATCGCGACCGAGAGAGGTGAACTGATCTGCTGCTGCGACCGAGGCTGACAGGAACTGGAAGGAGAGGCTGCTCGTGATCAATGGGACAAGAGTGAAGCAGTTTGCGGTCGAAGAAGATGAAAGACTTGGCTGCTGCTTGCTGCGACCGAGAGGAAGAAGCGAACAAGGAAGCTCTCTGCGATCGCAAGTCTGCCGACGGCTGTTGAAACTCTAGGGTTTTGTGTTTGTGTATGAAACATGCATGAGTGTTAGTATATATAGGCGCAAAGAAGATGAGGGTTACGGTTAGGCTTAAGCTTGTGGCCGAGGGACTTGGGTTGGGTCGGTTTGGGTTTTATCTTGCGGCCGGGAGGCGTTTAAGGTTGGTTTGATCTCGGTTTGGGTTGTACGCAATGGGTTAATTTGGTTTGCACACGGGTTGGTTTGGTTTGGTTTGATCGGCCGAATAGTTTTAGGTTTGCTACGGGTTTGGGTTTGATCTTGGCCGAATTAGTTTTAGGTTTTGATCTCGCGGCCAAGACATGTTTGAGTCCTAACTTGATTAATTCCTAGAGTTACAATGAATCAAGGTTGGTTCGTGTCGTGGTTCAGTTCGTGTACATATCTACCACACTTCTCTATAACTAAAACAATCACACAACACACATCACGTATTCATTTACTCGTACACGTTTAATACTTAGCATATACATTATTCGACAAGTGTCGCGTTTAAGTTATCCGAACAAACCCGGGATATCACAACTTTGGCCCGAGGCCAGTTCAGCCTTGATGGAGCGGGGGGAGATGATACTTTGAAGTTCCCCGAGATCAAACTTGGTGGCAGATTTGGATGTAGACTTGGCAGCACCTATGCAGATCAAACTCAGATAAGTATTTATAAGCTATCTATTTTGTTGAATATTTTCATATACTTGTATACAAATACTTACTTGACATCGTGACAGAGGTAGAGGTATCTTCTTCTAAATCCTTGATCTTCGGGTAAAAGGTCCTCACAGATGAATCAAGTGCCCAAAAGGCAGCAATCCTTACTGGCGTGGCAGGTAAATCTCTCAAGGCAGCGTAGCTGGTCACTGCATGCACAAAAAACAGGATCAGTTATCCTCAGTATAACAAAAAGTAACATATCCTAAATCCTACCCTTCAAGTTCCACTTTTTGGGAAGATACTCCCCCTGAGGAATGGAGTCTCTTCTCACAAAGAAGAACTGGTTTTTCCAGTTGGTGTCATTCTTGGTGATTTTGAGCAGTGGGGTGTGAATTTTGGACTTGGATTTGAAAAGATATCGATAAAACCCATGAGTCCCAAGACTGTACAGGTTGGGGAGTTCAGTGATACCAAGGCTTAGACCCTCGTTCTTGATCAACTGTTCTAGAGTATACAATACCCTCCACAGCATAGGCATAGCCTGGTTGTAGCACATGTCGGTCTGGGGAAAGAAGGTTTGAGTAAACACTGGGAAAGAGTATGTATAGCCGATCAAGAATGGAGCGGCAGGAAAACATATCCAGAAGTCTGATTCGCAATCACTTCTCAGTGATGAATCAAAGGGTCTGAAAATTGTTTCCTCTGGGAAACAGGGGCGTATTTGATCAATTTCGGGATCGATAAAACGGAAAAGCTCCTCCGAAGGATTTTTCAGAAGATTTTGTCTCTTGGGAGTGTGATCTTGTGGTTGATCTTTGAGAGGGGAGGATCGGGTTACCATTTTTCCCATGGATTAAAACAATGGAAAAAGAGAGGATTGATAGGGAGAGAAAGATATGCGTATAAAAAGGCAAAGATCAGGTTTAAATAAGAGATTTGATCTCTATCCCTATGCTATAAATAATGATGTTTGTTGCAGATTATCAAATCAAGTGACGTCACACTGAGCAACGGATGTATGCAAGTGGCAACGGCTAGTTTCTTTCTAACGGAAACATGACTAATTGCTAGGGCATTTAATTAGTCATGTTTGGGGGCAATTGTTAGGGATAGAATTTTAATATTTATGGATCATATATCCTTCTATATGTCTGGATCATGGATCCTCAAGACACGGTGCAGGAAGGCTAAGGATCATTGATCCTCATTATTGTTCTAATTAGCTAACAATTGTTTCCAATGTATTATGGCATGGTTTTGCTGGAGCTTTTTGAAGATGACCTACCAACCAAGAATCAAGGGGAATATGCCATTATTCCAGCACGTGCCAGGGTTCGTGACCGTTGTTGGTGAACGTGGGATATTGCCGTGATTTTCGGATAGTTAGTTAGGGATAGTTTTAGCTGAATAAAAGGGATATTGAGCTTGAATAAGATTGGAATTCGAACACACACATCTGCGACCTACACTGCTCTCTGATACGCACACTAGCAACATTGTAACAAGCTCAATATTTCTGAAGTTGTAATTGTTCTTGCTTAATACAAATTGGTGATTGGTATTTGCCATCACCCGAGGTTTTTTGTGCCGGAGATCATCTCTTGATCAAGGGCGTTTTCCTCGTACAAATCATTGTGTTCATTGTCATTTACTTCTGATTTTTTGTTCACACACTTGTTCATATAACCAAGCATCCAACCTCACATTCAAAGTTTGGTTACATTATCCTTGGTGTGATTTTTGACCAAAACAACTAAACCCTTGATATGTTCTGGACTTGCTTCAATTCCTCTCTTGGTCACCATATATCCTAAAAATTTTCCAGCTTTGACCCTGAAATGGCATTTAGAGGGGTTTAATTTCATATTGTACTGGTCAAGAATATTGAATGCTTCTTCGAGATCCCTCAGGTGATTCTCAGCTTTCTTAGACTTGACCACCATATCATCTATGTATACTTCCATTGTGTCCAAGTTGCTCCTTGAACATCATATTTACCAATATTTAGTATGTAGCACCTGTATGTCACACCCCGACCCGCAGCAGAAAAGGTGACCGGGCATGATTGGGTTATCATCAAAGCTCATGACATTTATTAAACGTTTCATATTCATTAATACAATTTAATGGGAAATTACAATCAATATTACATCATGCCCTAAATATCAATCTAGGCTTCATTGTTTTCTTCTAAGACATTTCTTATGTTTTCCTTGCTTCATCCTGTTCACCTGTATCATGTGTAAAAATGGTTTTTGGATCAACAAAAAGTTGGCGAGTGAATACTATGGAAAACATTTGAACAAGTTTGTTTAATTGATTATAAAATGAGTGCACAACCACACATGAGTAAAAATAGATGTAAACTTATTCAACAATCATTAGATATTAAATAAAGCACACATGAACAATAATGGTACGTTTAGAGGCACGCGTTGCTCAACTCGTCTCTCACGAGGAACTGATGGGCCTAATGAATGAATTGCATAAACTTGACAATATGAAATACATACTACAAACAATATAAACTCAATAATACACACATGAACAATAATGGATTTGTTTTGAGGTACGCGTTGCTCAACTCGTCTCCCACGAGGAACTAATGGGCTTAATGAATGACTTTCATATAAGTTGACAAAATGAAATACATAACCACATCAATATAAACAATCTAAGTTTAGATCACAATATGGTATGGCACAAGTTTAAATAAACGAGTTAATTATTTTGTGACACATGACACACCCCAAAACGTGTAATTAAAAAGGGGAGTTGTAAGATTCACTCACATTGGGTACTTTCGGTTGATGATGTTGAATACGCACGAAGTTGGATTTAACCACGAGTGAAACTAACCTAGATAATAACATAATGGTTTGGTAAATAATGGGATTTTATTAATCAATTTTTGTAGGATGATTGGATATATTTTTGTGAGTTTAAGGCTATTTACTAACCTTAAAAATGTTATTTTTAAGTATTTTTAATTGATTTTTAAATAAATTAAATAAATAAAATAATAAAAAAAAATTGATTTTTTTGCTACAGTTGACCGTTGACTTTGACTTTGACTTTGACCGGTTCGTATGCGTGTATATGTGCGCTGGGTGAGGCTCGAACCCGAGACCTCCCGTACGCGTGCACGCAGCTCTACCAACTGAGCTACGTGTCTAACCCGAAATTTTTCTGTTTTTAATTATATTTATATATTAATTAGATTAATCCGAAAATCAGCTTATTTCTAAAAAGATTTTAATCCGTGACTCGGTGCGCTCCACAGGTCTCGAACCCGGGACCTGTGGGTTGAGTTAACACACAGTTCACCGCTGGACTGTGTGTCTAACTTGTTAAATAATCCGATTTATATTATACTTATGAACAAACTTTATTATTTCATTTCTGCCTTATTTTAAGAAGTTAGATAATTGTCCGAATCGGTGCAGCAGACCGGACTCGAACTCGTGACGTGTGTTTAAACATTCACACAGTCCACCGCTGGACTGTGTGTCTATCTTGGTTATTATTCCGGTTATTATTAAACTTAACATGTACAGCGGTGACTCCGGTTCGGTTAACAAAAAAAAGACATTTTATTAAGGCAAGCATGTGGGACAAGATTCGAACTCGAGGCGTTTACGTGTTTATTGTGCACACAGTCCACCGCTGGACTGTGTGTCTAACCCGAGTTATATCTTGATTTATAATAAACTTAAACATTACAGAAACTTCGTCTTCTTCGTTGATTTTAACCAGAATCGGAAGTCCGACTGGTTCGATGTTTTAATCGTGTTCTTTAGTGTTTTGAGGTTAATTACAGATGAGATATGTAAAAAGAATGAAAGATTTAAGCGTAAAGTATACCGACTGGACTCCTCTGTTTCTCCGGCAGAACTCCGGCGACAGCAAAAGATTCCGGCGTCGTGTGTCTTGCAGCAGAGAGTCTTCAGCAAGCTTGAAAAGGATGTGGGTGACTTCGGTATAAGCTTAGAGGGTTCAGTAAGGCTCAGAAGTGAAGGGTTCGGTTTTCCGGCGATGAGCAGAAATTTTCCGGCGAGTGAAATTACGTCGGGTAAAGGTGCGGTTTTGAGCGGAAAAGCTTGTAGAGGTTCGAGGAGGTATTTATAGGGCAGGTCGTCGATGAATTTGGTCCGATTTCCGACTTGATTCGTCGGTTAAAAATTCTCCGGCGGTTATAGCTTGTGTCGCGGGTTCAGGCGTCGGTTATAACCGATGTGGGTTTAAATGTTTACGTTAAGACTTGAAGAAACCGTCCAATCTCGCGAGATCGCCGGGATTTCCGACGACTGAAATTTGGGCGCCGGTTTTGAATTCGGAAAAACATGTTATGAATTAATTGATTCTAATAATTAACAAGAAACACTAGTGGCGCAGTGGTTGGAGAGTTGAGTGTTAAGTCGTTGACCCGGCTGACTGACCCGGGTTCGAAACCCGGCAGAAACATTTAATTTTTATTTCATTATTTTTAACAATTTTTCAAAAACAAATTATATATTCCAATATAATAATTAATTATGTATCGTTTAAAATTAATTTGGGCATTAAATACGCCACGAAATTTTAAACTGATTGTTCGGTTAATAAACGGAGCGGGTTTGGTAAAATCCGTTTTTGACGGATGTTACAGTATCCCCTGCTTTTTAGAAATTTCGTCCCGAAATTTAAATAGTGATATATTTGACTAAAAGAATGATGGTGTTTAGTTTGAAAGTTACATGCTTAGAAAAAGTAAGGTTTTAAGTTTTTGTTTGAGGCGGTAACGTTCCTTGTAAGGGTTAAGTACCCTATTACAGGAATCGCTTTTTGTTGCCTACTGTAAAAGTATTGATAAGCAGAATTGATTCGCTAAATATGATATCATGCATAAGAGTTTGGATATGTTTGGAAGGATATGGTTATATCCTAAGGCAAAACTTCTAATACTACAACCTACATGGAACTTCTCATAACCATCTAACAATACCTCTGATCCTTTGACAAGAATACTTATATATAGGAAGTACCAGCGGCGTATCCACCATATTCTTGTCAAATTTTCATTGGTTTTATCAGTAAGTTATGATTGGTTCTATGACTATAGAACATAAATAAACACAACAGCTAATATTTGAATCCACATTCTGATAGCATATATGTTTGAATGGTGACAGTTCCTCTCTCGTTTGTTATGATGGAGAGGTTAGTTTATGTAGAAATGGAACACAATCCAATTTCTTTAAATAGCGAGATGATATAAATGTAACACAAATTTTAACCCAGGCAATACTAAATCCTACATGGAACTTCTCATAACCGCCTAATAATGCCTCTGATCCTTTGGCAAGAATACTTATATATAGGAAGTACCAGCGGCGTATCCACCATATTCTTCTCAAATTTTCGTTGGTTTTATCCGCAAGTTATGATTAGTTACCAAGAAGCTACTAAATCCTACATAGAACTTCTCATAACCGTCTGACAATGCCTCTGATCCTTTGACAAGAATACTTATATATAGGAAGTACCAGCGGCGTATCCACCATATTCTCGTCAAATTTTCATTGATTTTATCAGTGAATTATGATTAGTCCTATGTGACTCTACAACCAATACAACAAACACAAATTACTGAAAATGAAAAAAAAAATGTCTGTGCGATCAAGGCTCAATCAAACGGAGCCGATCGTATTGCATGTACTGAAAATGAAAATGTCTGTGCGATCAAGGCTCAATCAAGCGGAGCCGATCGTATTGCATGTACTGAAAATAATAAATTTAATATAAACAACAATCACACAAACAGCCTATACATGGAACCTCTCATAACCGCCTGATAATGCCTCCGATCCTTTGACAAGAATACTTATATATAGGAAGTACCAGCGGCGTATCCACCATATTCTCGTCAAATTTTCATTGGTTTTATCAGTGAATTATGATTAGTCCTATGTGACTCTACAACCAATACAACAAACACAAATTACTGAAAATGAAAAAAAAATGTCTGTGCGATCAAGGCTCAATCAAACGGAGCCGATCGTATTGCATGTACTGAAAATAATAAATTTAATCTAAACAATAATCACACAAACAGCCTATACATGGAACCTCTCATAACCGCCTGATAATGCCTCCGATCCTTTGACAATAATACTTATATATAGGAAGTACCAGCGGCGTATCCACCATATTCTCGTCAAATTCTCATTGACTTTATCCGCAAGTTATGATTAGTTCTATGCGACTCTACAACAAACACAACAACCACAAGATACTGATAATGAAAATGTCTGTGCGATCAAGGCTCAATCAAACGGAGCCGATCGTATTGCATGTACTGAAAATGAAAATGTCTGTGCGATCAAGGCTCAATCAAACGGAGCCGATCATATGTGGGCACGCCGGGTTCACGCTCATAATGAAATGGGGAAGATGCTCAACGCTCATAATGTAATGGGGAGCGGCGGCCTATGAAATTGCATGTACTGAAAATAATAAACAATAATTACTCAAACAGTTTACACATGGAACCTCTCATAACCGCCAGATAATGCTTCTGATCCTTTGACAAGAATACTTATATATAGGAAGTACCAGCGGCGTATCCACCATATTCTTGTCAAAGTTTCATTGGCTTTATCCTTAAGTTATGATTGATTCTATGTGATAAAGAAAAACATAAAACTAAACGATTGGAGTTGATTCTTGATTTCCGGTGAAAAGGACTAGTTGGGTATCTTCGTTTGGGCCGTCATTATCTTCGACAGGATTGGCGTTGATGTTGAAGACTCTTCCTCTTGCTGGTGGCCTAGCGGTTGGGTTTTCTTGGTTTACTTGGTTAACTGGGTTTGATTGGGCTTGAGCGTTTATGATGTTAACCAATCGAGGGCACGTGTTTCTAAAGTGGGTAGGGTCGCCATAATTGAAACAAGCTCGAACATATGGGAACATGGGGTATTGGGGTTGTTGATAGGTTTGGATCATGTTTTGGGTAAGGGGAGAGATTTGGTTTTGAAAGGTGCGGCAAACCTTGCTCAAATGACCATAGCGTCCACAAGTTGCACATAGTCGACAAGGTAAGGTAAGGGGATGGTGATAAAAACAGGTGTTACATCGAGGGTGAGGTCCAAGATATGGTTTCTTATTTGGGTAAGTTGAGTTGGGTGCCAATTGGGTCATTGGGATAGCTTGGATGGGTATGGCGTGTGAAATTGGTTGATTTCGTTGAATAGCAGCGAAAAGTTGCCCGTCTCTTTTTCTCTTAGAATTGGGTTGAGAAGGGGATTCGGTTTGGGTGTAGTCGGAGGTTTCAGTCGATGCTTCATCCTTCTTCTTCTCCTCCTTGAAGTCTTTGTTCCGGATTCGGTTCTCGGTGAGCTCTGTTGCTAGCTCCATTGCTGCTTCCAAAGTTGCAGGCGTGGTACTTATTACAGAGTCTTGAATCTTTGACGGAAGACCACGAATGTAGTACTCGATCAAACGGTAGAGGGGAGTGAACATGTTGGGAACCATTAGATGTAACTCGAGGAATCTTTTGTTGTATGTGGTGTGGTCTCCTTCTTTTTGCTTCAACGAATAAAATTCATCTTCTAATTTCTTGATTTCGCTCCTTGGGCAAAATCGTCTGGTCATGATTTCCTTCAATTCGTTCCAAGTTAAAGTCATAGCATCTTCCACACCTCGTTTGGCCTTTTCTGTATTCCACCAAGTAAGTGCTATTCCATATAATCGACCGGTAGCATATCGCACCTTGCGATCATCGGGGCAATCGCAATTTAGAAAAGTGTTCTCTATTTCTTCAAACCAATGGAGAAGAGCAGTGACACCTTCAGTCCCTTTGTATTTTGGAGGGTCGCATGATTTGAAATGCTTGTAGGTGCATTTAGTGATATTTGGGGGAGGGTTGATAACGTTTTCATTTTCTTGATTGACAGGATTAGCGGTAAGTGCTTGTTGAACTTGGATTACAATGTTGGGTATTACGGCAGCCATTTGTTGAGCGATTAGGGCAGCCATGCGCTCGCGGGCTTTTCCTGCTCTCATCTTCCTACGGGTGAGGTTAGAAGACATCTACAAGGAATACATGTCAAGAGTATGAGTTGGATGTTTTTGGGATCATGGGTCGCACTAGGAATGAACATTCATAAAATAATTATAGAAAAATAAATCTACTACATCCATAGGATGTCTTGGGCTTTGCTCGCCATTAGGCCCTACATGCCGCCATACTTCACCTTCGTAATCATGTGGGCCCCCATGAATACCGGGTTTTTCATATGGTTCGCATGTGTTAGCCTGTTGCGTACACTAAAACCCGGAGAAAATCGAGAAATATATATACAACATGTGATATTCGGAATGTGTCCAGGTGTAGACACGGTGACACCTCAAAGTGGGGTTAGTTCGAACGACGTTTGGTGTGGCATGCTTTGGCCTAATAGGTCCTTAGTACTCTCATCGTTAGTCCCCAGGTAGGCAAACTGGTCCGTTATATTGGATTTATACGAATGCCAACCTAGACAGGACGTTCTGACTACCGGTACTTGTACCCTTCCAGTTACTACATGCCCGTCGCAGAACTTACTTTGATGAGATTGGAAAATTGCAACAAAATCTTTGAATAACAAAAGTATGAAGATGAATTGAATATATATGAACATTGATATATGTATAATGAATGTGTATGTAAGTATGTATGTTTGACTGTAAATATAAACAAATATGAAACAAATAAATATCACAAGTTTGTATGTAACCACCTAATCAATTAAAATTTAGGCAGACTATAGTATAGGCTCTAAGGGTCTAATAACCTATCCTATATCCCTATAGTCATGGCTCTGATACCAATCTGTCACACCCCGACCCGCAGCGGAAAAGGTGACCGGGGCATGATTGGGTTATCATCAAAGCTCATGACATTTATTATAACGTTTCATATTCATTAATACAATTTAATGGGAAATTACAATCAATATTACATCATGCCCTAAATATAAATCTAGGCTTCATTGTTTTCTTCTAAGGCATTTCCTATGTTTTCCTTGCTTCATCCTGTTCACCTGTATCATGTGTAAAAATGGCTTTTGGATCAACAAAAAGTTGGCGAGTGAATCCTATGGAAAACATTTGAACAAGTTTATTTAATTGATTATAAAATGAGTGCACAACCACACATGAGTAAAAATAGATGTAAACTTATTCAACAATCATTAGATATTAAATAAAGCACACATGAACAATAATGGTACGTTTAGAGGCACGCGTTGCTCAACTCGTCTCTCACGAGGAACTGATGGGCCTAATGAATGAATTGCATAAACTTGACAATATGAAATACATACTACAAACAATATAAACTCAATAATACACACATGAACAATAATGGATTTGTTTTGAGGCACGCGTTGCTCAACTCGTCTCCCACGAGGAACTAATGGGCTTAATGAATGACTTTCATATAAGTTGACAAAATGAAATACATAACCACATTAATATAAACAATCTAAGTTTAGATCACAATATGGTATGGCACAAGTTTAAATAAACGAGTTAATTATTTTGTGACACATGACACACCCCAAAACGTGTAATTAAAAAGGGGAGTTGTAAGATTCACTCACATTGGGTGCGTTCGGTTGATGATGTTGAATACGCACGAAGTTGGATTTAACCACGAGTGAAACTAACCTAGATATGGTTTGGTAAATAATGAGATTTTATTAATCAATTTTAGTAGGATGATTGGATATATTTTTGTGAGTTTAAGGCTATTTACTAACCTTAAAAATGTTATTTTTAAGTATTTTTAATTGATTTTTAAATAAAATAATTAAAAAAATTGATTTTTTTGCTACAGTTGACCGTTGACTTTGACTTTGACTTTGACCGGTTCGTATGCGTGTATATGTGCGCTGGGTGAGGCTCGAACCCGAGACCTCCCGTACGCGTGCACGCACCTCTACCAACTGAGCTACGTGTCTAACCCGAAATATTTCTGTTTTTAATTATATTTATATATTAATTAGATTAATCCGAAAATCAGCTTATTTCTAAAAAGATTTTAATTCGTGACTCAGTGCGCTCCACAGGTCTCGAACCCGGGACCTGTGGGTTGAGTTAACACACAGTCCACCGCTGGACTATGTGTCTAACTTGTTAAATAATCCGATTTATATTATACTTATGAACAAACTTTATTATTTCATTTCTGCCTTATTTTAAGAAGTTAGATAATTGTCCGAATCGGTGCAGCAGACCGGACTCGAACTCGTGACGTGTGTTTAAACATTCACACAGTCCACCGCTGGACTGTGTGTCTATCTTGGTAATTATTCCGGTTATTATTAAACTTAACATGTACAGCGGTGACTCCGGTTCGGTTAACAAAAAAAAAGACATTTTATTAAGGCAAGCATGTGGGACAAGATTCGAACTCGCGGCGTTTTACGTGTTTATTGTGCACACAGTCCACCGCTGGACTGTGTGTCTAACCCGAGTTATATCTTGATTTA